>OU015756.1:74975300-75002149 GCA_907169655.1 Acomys percivali
TATAGTAGTCTATAGTGGTCTATAGTGGTCTATAGTGGTCTATAGTGCTGTATAGTGGTCTATAGTGGTCTATAGTGGTCTATAGTGGTCTATAGTAGTCTATAGTAGTCTATAGTAGTCTATAGTAGTCTATAGTAGTCTATAGTAGTCTCTTAGACGCTGAAGGACACCTGCCTAGGTGCCTCTTTCTTTTAGAGTCTCTGCTGCGAAGTCTGGTGTAATTCTGGTAGGTCTGCCTTTGTAAGTTACTTGGCCTTTTCCCCCTGCAGATTTTAACTCTTTCTTTGTTTTATAAATTTAGTGTTTTGATTATTATGTGGCAGAAGGATTTTCTCTTCTTTTCCAATCTAATTGGTGTTCTGTAGGCATCTTGTATGTTTCTAGGCATCTCTGTGTTTAGGTTGGGGATGTTTTCAGCTATGATCTTGTTGAAGATATTTTCTGGTCCTTGCCTCTGGGACTCTTCCCTTTCTTCTATTCCTATTATATTTAGCTTAGGTATTTCCATAGTATCCTAGATTTCTTGCATTTTTTTGTGTCACAAATATTTTTTAATTTATTTTTATTTATTTATTTTTAATTAATTTATTCTTGTTATATCTCTATGGTTATCCCATCCCTTGTATCCTCCCACTCTCCCCTCCCTCTCATTTTCCCCTTATTCCCCTCCCCTATGACTGTTCCTCAGAGGGATTACCTCCCTCTGTATATGCTCACAGGGTATAAAGTCTCTTCTCAGTGACTTGCTGTCCTTCCTCTGAGTGCCACTAGGTCTCCCCCGCCAGGGGACATAGTCAAATGTGAGGCACCAGAGTACATGAGAAAGTCAAATCCCTCTCTCCACTCAAGTGTGGAAACTGTCCTGTCCATGGGCTAGATCAGGGTAGGGGTTTAAAGTTTACCACCTGTATTGTCCTTGGCTAGGGCCTTAGTTTGAGCGGGACCCCTACATTTTCTTTGACTGATATATCAATATCTCTTATCTTCTACACATGAGATTCTCTCTATCATCTCTTGAATTCTGTTGGTGATGATTGTGTCTCTTGTTCCTGGTCTCTCTAGATTTTCCATCTTTTGGATTCCCTCAATTTCTGTTTTCCTTATTTCTTCTATTTCCATTTTCAGATCTTGAAATTTTTGATTCATTTCCTTCTCCTGTTTAGTTGTGTTTTCTTTCTTTTTTAAAATTTTATTTTATTAATTTATTCATATTATATCTAAATTGTTAGCCCATCCCTTGTATCCTCTCAATCCTCCCTCCCTCCTGCTTCCCCCCTACTCCCCTCCTCTATGTCTGTGACTGAGGGGGACCTCCTCCCCCTGTATATGCTCATAGGGTATCGAGTCTCTTCTTGGTAACCTGCTCTCCTTCCTCTGAGTGCCACCAGGCCTCCCCATCCCGGAGATGTGGTCAGAAATTGGGCACCAGAGTTTCTGTGAAAATCAGACCTCACTCTCAACTCAACGGTGGGGAATGTCCTGTCCATCGACTAGGTCTGGGTAGGAGTTTGAAGTTTACGGCTTATATTTTCCTTGGCTGGTGCCATAGTTTGAGCAGGACCCAAGGACCCAGATCCGCCTGTCATAATGATCTTCTTCTAGGTTTCCAGGACCTTCTGAATCCTTCTATTTCCCCATTCTTCCATGCGTCTCTCACCTAAAATCCCAATAGGATGTCCTCTCCTCTGACCCACTTTCCTGATAAGTAAAGTTTTTCATGGGACGTACCCCTTGGACTAGTGTCTCGAAGTAAGTGAGTATATACCATTTGTCTCTTTTTGCTTCTGGGTGAACTCACTCATTATGATAATTTCTAGTTCAATCCATTTGTCCACAAATTTCGGGAATTCCTTGTTTTTAATAGCTAAGTAGTATTCCATAGTGTAAATATACCACAGTTTCTTTATCCATTCTTCTACTGAGGGACACTTAGGCTGTTTCCATGTTCTGGGTATTATGAATAAGGCAGCTATGAACATGGTTGAGCATATGTCCCTGTTGTGCGGTAGAGCATTTTCTGGGTATATTCCAAGGAGTGGAATAGTTGTGTTTTCTTATCTTTCTTTAAGGCATTTATTTATTTATTCTTTAAAGGGCTCTATCATCATTATAAGATTTGATTAAAGGTCATTTTCTTGTGCTTCAGCTGTGTTAAATATCCCAGGCTTGTTGTAGTATGATTGTTGGGTTTAGTGGTGCAATACTGTCTGGGCTCTTGTTGTTTGTGTTCTTACACTGGCCTTTAGCTATCTCATTGTCCCTGGTATTGGCAGACTTCAGGTATGCAGGTTAGGTTGTGGGCCAGAAAACTGAGCGCCAAGGAGCAGGGGCAGTTTACCTCTCTTGGGAGTGTTTTAGGGGGACCAGCTGGCTGGGAATGGGAATGAGTCTTACCTGGTTGTCCCTTAAGGCCCTAAGCCTCTTGTAGTGCAGGACAGGGTATAGCTCACCTCTGCTGGACTTGCCTGAGGGAACCCAGCAGACATGGGACTGGAGCATAGGTCTCTTACATGTTTGTTCAGGATGACCACTGGCCTCTTAGGATGGCAGCTGAGTCATGGGGCAGGAATCTCATCTTCTATCCTAATCCTAGAATGTTTTCAGTCTCTTAAACTTACAGCTGACTAAGCTCACACTTCTATCTCTTTCTGAACTCTGATTGGCTGGTTCAACTCAGCTGTTCTGGCTCAAACTCTTCTCCAAGCTGTCTGATTCAATCTGGCTTCTCTCAACTTCTGACTGAATTCATCTTCTAGGGGGAAAAAGGCCCCTGAACTCCACAAATGAACTGCATTGGCTGCACTGACTACACGAATGGTACCAAATAACAGCATGAACTTAACTGAACTCAACTGGATTCAACTGAACTTCACTGAATTGAACTCTACTCTCTCCCCCTGCACTGTTCTTATGTAGATTTTTCTTCCTGCTTGTTCTTGTGAGAGCGGGGCATATACTATCTCAGACTCAATCTGTCAAATAGTTCTCTAATTGATTACTTTATTTGCTCCTCAATTAGATATCTCTTTCTAAGATGTCTACTTCCTTTTCTGAACTAATCTTACTTTATTTTTTAGGATTAAAGGTGTGTACTGAGAATATGTCTATATTCTAGCAAGATCATACTGTAATCCAGGGCATGTCTTCATTCTAGGCAGATCACATAGACCTAGGCCTTTGCATGTGATCCCTTGCTAAAGTAACCATATTGCTGGGTTAAATTTTCTCTACAGATGCTTCATCCTACTACAGAAACACATGTTTAAACACATTCATTGTTATTTTATTCATAATAGGTAGAACCTAGAAACAACCTATATGTTTGTCAATGGATAAAGAAAATGTGATATATTTATGCAATGAAATATTGCTCCACCTTTAAAAAAAATGACATGAAATTTGCCGATCACTAGTACTAGAAAAACAATAAATAATCCTATGAGGTATCCCTGACCAAGAAAGACAAAGATCATATGTATTCACTTATATGTGGACATTAGCTGTTAAACAAAATCAGCAAGCTACCATCTTTAGAACCACAGAGGTTATTATTGAATATGGGAATAGAGGTGAGGAACAAGTTTCCTAAATTAAAGGTCATTTGTGGGGTCTTATGTAAAGGAAATGAAGTAGAATCTCCCTAGGTTTGTATATATATATATATATATATATATATATATATATATATATATATATATATATATATGAAGATAACATAAGTGGAATCACCAAATAACAGTGGAGACGGGCCGCAGGTGGCCCTCCCACATCACCAAATGAAACATTAGTACCAGGACTGAGTTGTATCTAAATGACTTGTTTGCCAAAGTGGCACCATGGGACTCTTCAAACAAGGTTGCTTCAACAGCTATAGGCTGTTCTCCATCAACTGAATCCAAGCACTATTGCCCAAAATAACAACTACATAATCCTTTGAATACTAAATTGAGCTGGTGCCTACCTAGAGACTTCTCCTTTATTGGCTAGTATTCTTTTCATATTTTTTGTTTTGATAATTGAAATAGTCTGGACTCACTTTAAATATTTTCACATTGTGCCAGTAAGTGTTTCAATTTAAATAAATGCCAAAGCATTTCCCCTTTGTATTAATACATTTTCCTTTTTTGTATTTTTTTGCTTCTAACTAGATCCTCCTAGTCTTCCTCTCTTTCCTAACCAAGTTCGGCTAGTGCTGACCATATATGCACTGCTATGGAATATCCATTGGAGCATAGGAAATATACTGATAGCCATATTTTCAAAAAGAGTAATTTTCTCTACCAGAACAACGATAAATAACCAATTGCTCCTCAGTATGTGGTGGGTCAAAAGGTCAGCTTTTCCATCTTTGCTTGAATTTTAGTAGGCTTGACTTTGTGTAGGTTTTGTTCAGAAAACAATAACTGCTCTGAGTTCATTTATGCCGTAGCGATGTAATGGGTAGAAGTTATTCTACCACCTTTGTCTCTTCCTCCAGGTGTGTATTCTTCTTCCTCCTTGTCCTCAATATTTCCCCAAACTTGCTGGTAGGATAGCTAATACCAATGTCCTACTTAGGGCCAAACATTGAGACGTATTTTAAACACATTGACAAGTTAATACTTCTCTCAACTGGCTGCTGTCCTCTGCAAAGTGAAGCTTTGCTGACCGACATTGAGCGCAAGCATCTCAAGTTTTGAAAGCAATTTGACAGCATGACCATCCATCAGAATAATAACAGTAGGTTCTACCCTAGGGCCTAGGACCCTCCTTTCCCCTTCTTCTTTTTATCAGAATTGCAGTGCGAGCCACAAAATTTCTTGTTGTGGAGCAGAGCCCAAATCCAATCAGGAAGTGGCTTAGTTACTCCATAACTTTATGTTAAATATCACACTGTGGTTTATGACTTTGTGGCAGGATTTGTTCTCTTTCCTAATGAACATTAAGCATTTGATGGCTGGGCATTGAAGTTCCTAGTGATCATACTTGTCACTTTTGAGATTTGTTCCTTAAAATTTTTATGAATATTGGGAAGCTCTTATGGTGTGCATAGTTAGTTTCTTTACTCATGTTCAGGCCTTGTGTGGGGTTTCATAGTATTCACCTAGTACTCAGTAAAGAGGTATCGCTTGTTGGGTGACTGTAATCCACATGCTTGATATCATGTACTGTGTTCTGTTCATATGTCTCTGGTTACTCAGCTCCGTGGGGTTTCAGCCTATGAACATGCATTTTAGGAGTCATGGTGTTTAATTTTATGTGTTAAGTTGTTTAGGTGAAATATCCATTTATTTAATGAAGCACCAATCTAAGTATGGCATTGAAAGTATCTGGTGTATGTGGTTTGTAGTCATAGTTAGCTTTAAGAATACTTTTGAGACAGTATTGGCCCTCAGATACTTACGTTCAAGAGCATTAAGGCCAAATTAAGGTTTCTAGAAGGAAAAAATTATATGCTTATTGTAGTATTAACTCCTGCTTCTGTTTACAGAGTGTCACTCATTTTAAAATTGGTTATTTGTGTTTATCATCTATCCATTCATCCATCTATCTATCTATCTATCTTTCTTCTATCTATCTATCTATCTATCTATCTATCTATCTATCTATCATCTATCTAATCTATCATGAATCATCACCTATCATCCATCTCTCATCTCTATCACATGTATTTTTCTCTATGAATTTGTGTCCTGAAGCTTTTATTTGTCATTGTCATCAATGATGAACCTCAGTCTCTAGAGATTTTATTAAAGGTGATTTCCAAACTCCAAGATCCTTCACTTGTAGTTTTATTTTATTTTTAATTTTAAGTAAAATTTAATTTTAAACTAAAATTTTAATTTAGGAGCATCCACTTTCCTCTGATTTTCTTCATTTCATGCACACAGGGCTGGCTACATTGCCAGCTCTCCACTTTTCCTTGAATTTATTAATGTATCCAATCTTTTAAACAATAGAGTGTGACAATTATTCAATTATGCACTGAAAACTTCCTTTTGATATCCAATATTGTAAAGAGGTAATTCACTTAAGGCTTTATGTTCTCAAATTATATTTACAGGTTAATATCTAAGCAAACATGGGCACTGTTTCTTTTAGTAAGCCCAGACCAGAAACTTTTGATAGACGTTCACTCTTCTCTGCTTGCATGGTAATGTTCAGTGCTAAGCTTCTGTGTCTGGTCTCAGTTCCTGTGTAATCATATAGTCTCTCCTTGTATATTGCCAGAGTAGGGAGTCTGAGCCAGCCAAGTGTCCACTGGATGTCCAATCCAGTGTTTGTTTGATGTGTTTTTTTGAATTTGCTCAGAAACATGTTCCTTGGGAAACTGTCAAACGTAACTGATAGACCTCATTGCTGCCTGGTGACTATGGATGCATCTTTTAAATTATTTATCATCTATTTATCTATGTATGTATAAGTCAACTATCTCTCTCTCTCCCTCCCTCCCTCTCTCTCTCTATCAATTATCTATCTATCTATCTACATACCTATTATCTATCTATCTATCTATCTATCTATCTATCTATCTATCTATCTATCTATCTCTACCTAACTATCTATCATCTATCATCTTTGAATTGGCTTATCAATGCACCACAATGTAAAAAATGATAACCTCTCTTCTCTAATGCTGGTGTGATAGCTTCCATTGCCTTTTCTTATTTGCACATTTCTGGGCTAATGAATTTATGCAGAACTTTTATTCCTGTGCTCATATACTGATGCTTCTGCTCTTCCCTGATTCATTCAGGTCTATTACAGCTGGCAAATTACTCCTTTCATAGCATTAACTGTTTGTATTTTTTTCCATTTCAATAAGTGTGTGTGTGTGTGTGTGTGTGTGTGTGTGTGTGTGTGGATATAAGACTGAGTTTTCACTCCTATGTACTAATGATTAAGTTACATATCATGTACAAATAGAAAATGTTGTGTATAAAAACCTAATAAAAGCATTTTTTCCTTGTTCAGAAACACAGTGTCTTCCATTTTATGTCCATTTCATGCTATTTCTCAAACCTCAATTTAGCTCTTCCTGGTGGCCATCGTCATTACTTGCTTTCAGCAAGTAGCAAAATTGCAATGTAGTCATTTGCTTTCCCTTTTTTTCTTTATCTGATATTTTTAAGTCGTCCCTGTAAGATGATGGTAGTAAAGGGTTTTGTTTGCATTCTCAAATTCTATTATTTTCTGCTTCTGAAGTGTGAAGTGTATGCCTGGTAATCCAGTTAGGTCCCATGTTACAAGTTTCTGTTTGTTCTCGTCATTTGCTTTCTGCAATGACTAGATCATTTGAGGACTGATTGATTCTTTTTAAATTGTCAATAACAAGGTTGTGTGCCTATTCCTAATAATGCATAATTTTGTTAGTGGTCCGGCAAACTAAAAGCATATGGGCCGTATCTCATCATTTTCTAATACCTTGTTTATTTTAAGTTTGAAGTTATGCTGCCAGAAAAACAATGTTAAAGCTACAAAGATAATATCCGAAGAGATTTTTCACTCAGTCTCCTCAGTCACTTGGATAGCATATGACAACTCTTCAATTAATGTTTGACTTCAGTCAGTGAGGTAACTTGTAACATTAAAATATCATCATATATTAGGTAAAATGTTATATAGTTAGAATTGTGTTGTTTCTGCTTTTACTTATCATACTTTTTACTTTTTTGATACTTTAAAAAATACACATTTGAAAGCAATTTTTCCCTGAAACCTTGCCAAACTGAAATAGTAACTTCTGCATGTAATTTAAAATAAGTCTCTCCTGGCGTGATTTCATTTTCACAGTCATTCTCTAACTACATAAGCGTCTAATAACATTTTTAAAATGTAGTGCAAATTTTGTCTTCATGTAAACTGCTATGAAGTAATGATGATCAATGTTCCTTTCTAGGTATAAAATGTGCATTTAGCTAATTTATAATAAACCTGCCCCTACTATAAAACAAACTATGCCCTAATATTTCCTTTCCAATTTTATGACAAGAGATTGGAATGCCTTAGCATTATAACAAATTTTTTCATTGTTTAGGTGGTCAAAGTTTTACTCTGTTGGTAAGGATATTATTATAAGAATGTTTTCCTTGATATTAAAAGAAAAATACATTCCCATCTCTTTTACATATTTCCCAAAGAAAGTAATAGCATGCATTGACAATATAAAACAGTAAAATGCCTAAAAGAATTCTATATGAACATCAGCAATGTAACCTACATATTATTTTATTGTCCTTAATACATCATAGGATCATAGGGAGCCTGTATTTAGCCCTTGGCCTTGTATGATTATTCTTCACCCTGCTCTATCACCTGTGACTTCTATAACCGCTTATAAACCATAAGTACTAAGTATTAATCACAAACGCGGGCACCTGTGAGTCTCTGACTGATATTTATGCATTGCTTTGGCCTTGGTGTGACTATTTTCAGTTAGATGCCTAAGGTCATAATTTTTAGAGAATAATGATTTTTAGAAGTATTTTTCATACTTTCTGATCAGCATTTTATATTATATACATATTTTCAAATATTCCTCTTGCTTTTAATAACTTGATAATTAATTACTATAATTTATTTACCACATGTCTAAATTGTCTTATAATCTTCTTATGGAGAGATTTTTTTACTTTATAAGTGTTGCATTTCTTTATTTGGATACAAGGTTGGTAGTTGTTCCTATTACCTTATTCAATTGCTAAATTATTTGAAAGGAAAACGATGACACACAAAATAAGCAACTAGTTTATATACTGTGTTACAATTTGTTGAATTTTAACACATTTAAAATTCTCAGCTTTTTTCCTTATAAAATGACCTGTTTAATTAGATTGTTCCTAAGGGTTTTAGTTTTAAATTTCCAAGAACTTCATTTTTTTTCATCAAACTAGGTATAAATCATATATAAGCTGCTTTGTTGAGATGAAAAATGATTCAATTAGGCTACATAGATATTCACTGGCAGAGCAATAAAGCTAAGCTGGTTTATACTAACATTAGATTCAATGCCTTTCCACATTGTATTATGCTGTTTGTACAGGCTACATGGAATCATTCTCTATGTCTACCCCAAGTGTGTCTATCACATATGTCCGGGAAGACATATGTGAGTCATTAAATTGTAACAAGCTGGCCTATTAGGGAACTTAACTCTGACAGATTTATTCTCTGGTCCATCAACTTTCTATTTTTATAACAGCAACCTAGAACTCTAATCTTTGATACTACTTCACTCCCCAAATCCAGAAATTGTTCTCATTTTTCAGTAACATTTGTAGTCCTTACTTTTCTTCTTAAGTCAGATTGTAATTCTCTTTTTACTTTTTATTATTCTATTAGAAGTATGTGCCACTTAAAAGCAGGCAAACATGAGAACAGCATCGTTAGATATATTAATGACTGTGCGAGCATCGTAAGTAATGATATACAAGCCTAGATAATACAGACCATGAGGCATCTAGGCTAGACGGTATAGGCTAGTGCGCCCCAAGGGTAGATGGGATAACCTGTTGCTTCTAAACTATATATCTGTGTACCATACCTTTGTACTGAATATAATGGATGGTTGGAAAACAACAGTTTACCATCTAAATATCAGAATAAAAACCCACAGAAAAATATGTAAACGAAATTATGGTGTATCTGAATAGGGAATTTGTCCTAATTGGCATTGCAAGTGGATGTAGGTAAATTAGTGAATGGTGAGGCTTATCAGTATACGTTACTATCGACTTTATAAGTATTATACTGTGCACCAGAATAGTAACTGATCCTAGTTTGCAATGAATTTTTGCCTTACAGGCCTTGCAAAGCATTTTGACTCTTTTGTAATAATAAACAAATTTCATGGTTTATTTTTGTGTGTTTTACGTTTTTCTTTTTTTGATTTGAAAATGTTTATTTATTCTCTCATATGTTATATCCAGACTGTAGTTTCCCCTCCCTTCATTCCTGCCAGTCTCTTCACTCACCTCATGCCTCCCCCATCCACACCTGTTTCCCTTCAGATAACAGCAGGCCTATCGGGCATATCAATCAAACATAGCGTATCAAGTTTCCATAAGACTAGGTACCTACTCTCATATTAAGGTTGACAAGGCAACGCAGTAGGATAAAAATGGTCCCCAAAGTAAGCATGAGCATCCAAGATAAGTCTTGCTCCCGCTGTTAGGATTCCCACAAGAAGACCAAGCTACAAAACCATAACACATATTCGGAGGGCCTGGTTCATATCCGTGCAGTCTCTATGATTGTTGGGTCAGTCTCTTTGAGCCTCTGTGAGCTCAGGTTAGTTGATTCTGTGGTTTGTTGTTTCTGTGGTTTTTCCTCACAGCCCTAAGCTCAAGGAATAATGACTCATGAGACTCAAAATCTATATTCAGAAACACCTAGACCATATAACTAGGCATTTCTCTACCAGTTGATAACTTAAAACAACAAATTTGCACTAATCTACGTTCTGCAATGTGGCTGGTTACCTGTGCTCTGGCATCATGTATCTGTCATCTCACTTCTTACCAGAGGAATTTGCTCATGCCTGGCTCTATACTAGAATCCTTTCTGCCTGTCAGATGATTCACTTTCTATTTCCTACCTTAGGTGTTCTACATTTCCACTTTTAGTCCTTGACCACTTGGCTCTTACAGCTCTTCCTCTCTTTCCTCTGAAGAATTCACTGAGTTCTGCCTAATGTTTGGATGCAGATTTCTGTATCTGTTTCCATCAGTTGCTGAACATCACCTCTCTGCTGCTGCTGCTGCTGCTGCTGCTGCTGCTGCTGCTGCTAATCTTCTGTCTATAAGTATAGTATAGGAGAATATCATTTGGAATAATTTCCTTTCTTTCTTTCTTTCTTTCTTTCTTTCTTTCTTTCTTTCTTTCTTTCTTTCTTTCTTTCTTTCTGTTTTCTTTTTACGGCCTAGCATGCTTGTTTTCACTCTAGGTCTCTGGGTTATTTGTGCTCTGCTTCCTGGCCCTCTAGATAGTGTAAGGGGTGGGGTCCCTCCTCTAGTAGCATTGTTCTTAAACTAGACCAGTCATTGGTTGACCTCTTCCACAATTTCTGTGCTACATTTACCCCAGCACATCTTGTAGGCAGAACAAATTTTAGGTCAAAGGTTTTATGGCTGAATTGGTATCTCAATACCTCTACTAGAAGCCTTGTCTGGTTAGAGGAAGTGGATGGTTCAGGCTCCATATCCATTGCTAGTCATCTTTGCTAGGGTAACCCTTGTAGATTACTAGGAGTTTCTATTGTGCTAGGTTTCTACCTCACCCCATAAATGCTCTTGCCCCTATTCTAGTAGTTTCTCCCAGTATTATTGCCTTGCAACCTTCACCAACATAATCTCTCCTGTTCCTGTCTCCACCCACCCCGAATCTACCTGCAATGCATACTCATTCATCAAAGGAAAATCCCATCAAGATGACCTCTCAATTCTGCTTTTCTATTTCTAACTGATACTTTAATATTTTTCTCAAAAACTAAATTATAATCATACACATTGACCTATGTTTATACAGAGAAAGACTTGTCATCACCATCTCCCATCATAGCTTGTCATACCAGAAAGTTTGTAAGCAGGCAGCCTTGGTGGCATTAAGCCATACAACCGTAAAACTGGAATTTGAAGTATGATTTAGGAATAGGGAGAATTACAGTCCAACCTTGATTACAGAGCAAAATCTTTTTTTTCCAGTTCATCATTCCTTTTATTTATTTATTTATTTATTTATTTATTTATTTATTTATTTATTTAATATATTTTATTAATTTATTCATATTATATCTCAATGGTTATCCCATCCCTTGTATCCTCCCATTCCTCCCTCCCTCCCACTTTCCCCTTACTCCCCTCCCCTATGACTGTTCCTGAGAGGGACCTCCTCCCCCTGTATATGCTCATAGGGTATCAAGTCTCTTCTTGGTAACCTGCTATCCTTCCTCTGAGTGCCATCAGGCCTCCTCATCCAGGGGACGTAGACAAATATGGGGCACCAGAATTCATGTGATGGTCAGACCACACTCTCTACTTAACTGTGAAGAATGTCCTGTCCATTGGGTAAATCTGGATAGGGGTTCGAAGTTCACTACATGTATTGTCCTTCACTGGTGCCATAGTTTGAGCAGGACCTCTGGGCCCAGATCTGCCCATCATAATGTTGTTCTTGTAGGTTTCTAGAACCCTCTGGATCCTTCTATTTCCCCTTTCTTCCAAGGAAAGAAACCCAAAACATGAACAAAACTAAAGATGTTGAAGGGCAGCATAATGGTCTGACATGTCAATTGCTTATAATCCTCCCTCTGGATTAATTCCTATGGATTTATATTATGGTTTTCTTTTAAAAATTACAAATTGAAGGAGCTCATACTTCTAAGTAATGATGATAACATAATTATAGCCATGTGGAAACTTATCTGATTGTTATTGTAAAATATTATATAGTACTCATGACTGAGTGGGCTATACTCTCATGCAGCCTGTAGATTATTTTTATGCAGCTTGTAAATTTACTTAAACCAGCAATATCATTGATTTGTAAGGCATGCATTATTCTCTGACATTCAACATGAGAATAGCTACATCATTTTAAACTTCATTTTGTTTGTAACTATTTCATACATGCAACTTGTTGGTGATTGAAATGGCATTATGTGTTACATGACTATTTCATTGACACACTCACAACTCTGTATGCCTATATTTTCCAGTTCACCTTATATTGGCTTTCTTTATATCTCTACTCAGATTGCTGAACCTTGTGGAGTAAGCTCCGCACTAGCAGGCAGATCAATATAAATATTCATTTATAATCATCAGCACTACTGACCCTTTGACCACCTGTGTAATCAATGACTTAAAATAATTTTTCAGCTTTGTAAAATTTCCTGTTCCTGTCACCACACTCTGCATGCTCAGCAGAAGCTAAAATTTTCTCATCAGGTAGAAAGAGAGAGAGAAATATATCACAAAAGAATCATCCCAAATTCCCACTGCAGGTCCCTATGCCCGTGTACATTTTTATGCTGACTTTCTTCCTATTACTTCACAGCACTGTAGTCCAATTTTCCCTCACAACTAAATCTGAATTTTCATTGAGATTATATCACTTATATATCCTTTGCTCTTTTAATTGATAAATTTCTAGTTATCGCCATTATGTGTTTTTAAAACACTAATATAAGAAAACACATCTTTTGAAGATCCCAGCTTTGGTAGTAGATTGATTTGTTTCACAGTGTGGTTTCTGTATAGATGTTTCCAAAATCTTTTATTTCTATTTTATGACCTCTATGTTTTATGACTACTGTTTGTCTCAATCCACCTTATCCACACAGGTAAATGTCACCGATGAATTTGGGGTCAGAGTTTTCTTGCGGAGCCTCTCAGTGGTTCATTACGTCTTAATTCTTTTCTTCCCAACTTGACTTTAGGTTTTTAAGGTTTTCTTTTTTTATTTTCAATTTTGTTTAACTTCCCATACCATCTGTAAATGTTCAGTGTCTTCATCTCTTTTTTTCTTTTGTTTTGTTTTGTTTCACTTTTCTTTCATAACAGAGCCTGCATTCATGGATGCATGCTTATTATTCCTTCAAGATTCATTTCTCTCTCCCATTTATACAATTTAAACTATAAGTGTGTATGTGAATAAATAAATAAATACATATAAATATATTATAACCCAAAATCTGTCGCATAAATTTCATATATAAGGAGTTTCTTCTATGCTTGTTCACTCATTAACCTTTAACTCATTCTTTTCCATAATAAAGAAGTATTATATGATACATAATTCAGAATGAATTCATGAACTTAATTTTTATTTCAGTTTTCATTGGGCCTCCTCTTTCAGGATGCTTTTTCTTTTTGCTCCACTGTGTTCACAGTCACTCTAATAAAAAAGATAGACGTGAGTGTCAACTTTACATTCACTTGTTTCATTCCCATAGCTCCGACTATCCTCTACTTCCTTAAATTCTCATTATCCTAATATTACTGTTTATGTACCTTTCTTCTGTCTTCTGCCTGGCATTGGCTCCTCATGTTTTATGTTCTATTGCGTTCTTATTGACCATTTAAAAAGCATGTGTAAATGTACCACAGTTTCTTTATCCATTCTTCTACTGAGGGACACTTAGGCTGTTTCCATGTTCTGGCTATTAAGAATAAGGCTGCTATGAACATGGTTGAGCATATATATGTCCCTGTTGTGTGCTGGAGCATCTTCTGGGTATATTTCAAGGAGTGGAATAGCTGGGTCTTCAGGAAGCCCTATTCCCATTTTTCTGAGAAAGCGCCAGATAGATTTCCAAAGTGGTTGTACTAGTTTGCATTCCCACCAGCAATGAAGGAGTGTTTCTCTCTCTCCACATCCTCGCCAGCATGTGGTGTCAGTTGAGTTATTGATCTTAGCCATTCTGATGGGTGTAAGATGGAATCTCAGTGTCGTTTTGATTTGCATTTCTCTGATGACTAAGGAGGTTGAGCATTCCTTTAAGTGTATCTCTGCCATTTGATATTCCTCTGTTGAGAATTCTCTGTTTAGTTCCGAGCCCCATTTCTCTATTGGGTTATTTGGTTTGGTGGTGTTTAATTTCTAGAGTTCTTTATATATTTTGGATATTAGACCTTTGTCAGATGTAGGGTTGGTGAAGATCTTTTCCCAGTCTGTAGGCTGTCGCTTTGTTCTCTTGACAGTGTCACCTGCCTTACAGAAGCTTCTCAGCCTCATGAGGTCCCATTTATTAATTGTTGACGTTAAGGTCTGGGCTGTTGGTGTTCTGTTCAGGAAGTTGTCTCCTGTGCCTATGTGTTCCAGGCTCTTCCTCACTTTTTACTCTAACTGGATTAATGTCTCTGGTTTTAGGTTGAGGTCTTTAATCCACTTGGACTTGAGTTTTGTGCATGATGACAAATAGGTATCTAATTGCCATTTTCTTTTTTTTTAATTTTTATTAATTTATTCTTGTTACATCTCAATGGTTATCCCATCCCTTGTATCCTCCCATTCTTCCCTCCCTCCCATTTTCCCCTTATTCCCCTTCCCTATGACTATTCCTGAGGGGGATTTCCTCCTCCTATATATGCTCATAAGGTATCGAGTCTCTTCTTGGTAACCTGCTATCCTTCCTCTGAGTGCCACCAGGTCTCCCCCTCCAGGGGACATGGTCAAATACGAGGCACCAGAGTACATGTGAAAGTCATACCCCACTCTCCACTCAACTGTGGAGAATGCTCTGCCCATTGGCTAGATCTGGGTAGGGGTTTGAAGTTTACCGTCTGTATTGTCCTTGGCTGGTGCCTTAGTTTGAGTGAGACCCCTGGTCCCAAATCTGCCTTTCATAATGTTCTACTTGTAGGTTTCTAGGACCCTCTGGATCCTTCTACTTTGCTATTCTCCCATGCTTCTCTCATCTAGAGTCCCAATAGGATGTCCTCTCCTCTGTCCCAGTTTCCTGGTAAGTGAAGGCTATTGTGAGCCATGCCCCTTGGGCTAGTATGCAGATATTAATGAGTATATACCATTTGAGTCTTTCTGCTTCTGGGTTAACTCACTCACTCCTTGGAATATACCCAGAAGATGCTCCAGCACACAACAAGAAAATTTGCTCAACCATATTCATAGCAGCCTTATTAATAATAGCCAGAGCACGAAAACAGCCTAAGTGTCCCTCAGTAGAAGAATGGATAAAGAAACTGTGGTACATATACACTATGGAATACTACTCAGCTATTAAAAACAAGGAATTCCCGAAATATGTGGACAAATGGATTGAACTAATTGCATTTTTCTACATGTAGATATCCAGTTAGACCAGCACCATTTGTTGAAGATACTATCGTTTTTCTATTGAATGGATTTAGCTTCTTACACTATGGAATACTACTCTACTATTAAAAACAAGGAATTTCCGAAATTTGTGGACAAATGGATTGAACTAGAAATTGTCATAATGAGCAAGTTCACCCAGAAGCAAAAAGAGTTAAATGGTATATACTCACTTATATTGAGACACTAGTCCAAGGGGTACATCCCCATGAGCAACTTTACCTACCAGAAAAGTGGGTCAGAGGGGATGACATCCTATTGAGACTTTAGGTGAGAGAAGCCTGGAATAATGAGGAAACAGAAGGATCCAGAGGGTCCTAGAAAACTACAAGAGGAACTGTATGACAGGTGGATCTGGGCCCTGGGGTCCTCCTCAAACTAAGGCACCATCCAAGGAAAATATAGGCAGTAAACTTCAAACCCCTACCCAGACTAGCTGAAGGACAGGACATTCTCCACCGTTAAGTGGAGAAGGAGATCTGACTTTCACACAAACTCTGGTGCCCCGTATTTGACCATGTCTCCTGGATGGGGAGGCCTGGTGGCACTCAGAGGAAGGATAACAGGTCACCAAGAAGAGACTCGATACCCTATGAGCATATACAGGGGGAGGTAATCCCCCTCAGGAACAGTCATAGGGGAGGGGAATAAGGGGAAAATGGGAGGGAGGGAAGAATGGGAGGATACAAGGTGTGGGATAATCATTGAGATGTAACAAGAATAAATTAATAATAATAAAAAAAGAGGTCCAGAACCTGTGGTTCTAACCCTAGGCACTGTGTCTAATCCTGTACCTGTAACTTCTATGCTGACTCCTCTTTTTTGAGTCAGACCTGGTAGCAATGGCTATTCAGTACCAAAGAAAGGACATTTGACCTGAAATGTAGCTGCCTCCAGTAGGAAATCCACATCCATCCTACCCACTGTATCCTCAGGGAAGGGTTTGTGTTTCTGAACGCGTTAGTCTCCACATGGAGATGAGATATTAGGCATCTATAGAGATTAATCTACAAGTGTGCATCCTATAGCCTCTCCCCAAACAAAGAGGAGGTAATGAGTATAAAAGCTTACATGGGTTTCAGCAACATTGAAGGCTCACTCAGTCAAACAAACATAGTGTTTTTAGAGATGGGATGGGCTAAGAGCTGATTTTGTGACATAGATTTAGCATGGTTAATTATTTTTTTATTTCAATTTTATAATATGTAAAATGGGAATTAGCTCTGTAAGTTACTTTATATCTTTGTAATTTTCATATATTTGATATGGAACATACCTAAACTCAAGGCACATAGGTTTCTTATGTTAATACTCTGTATTAAGGCACCTCAGACACCATTTTGGTTTCCATTTAATGTTTGTTTTATCCATATTTTGTCCATTACTTAGATGCCAGATCATAGATTTTTAAGGATATTACAATTTTAATCCTTTATAAATTTAGCCTCATCAATCTTGGTTGATCTGTTAGCATAGATCCTACTACATTTTATTTATTAATTAAACATTCCTATGTCTCAGTAAATCATGTTTGGTGTCAGGTTGGATCCTAAATCTTCACCTGTCTGCATTTGTTAGTGTATATGCAAATTTTACACAGATGGGTTTCACTAGGACATGGTTTTTCAGTTACTTTTGGCATGCATTGTCCTGACAACATGTAAGCTGTCACTACTATCTTTTCACACAATATAACCTCTTTGAATGCCAGAAACTGTCATCCTCTAAAACCTCTATTGATTTGGCTTGTCTCCAACTTTTGGGCTCTTAAATGCAGTTAGATTCTTTCCTTTTAGGATTACTTAGAGAACTGCAGAGAAAGGGGCATGAATGGAGAGATGTAAACTTGTATTTGTGTTGATCAGTGTGTTTGTGAACCTCTGTGTATGTGTGTGTAAACTGAGTTTCTGTGCGTGTATGTTTGTGTATGAACAGTATGTTCCATTTGTGTGTTTGTCAACTATGTGCTCCAATGCATGTATATGTTTGTATGAATTGTATGTTTCTATGTGTACCTGTATGAACTGAGTATATGTATGTATGTATGCATGTATGTAGTTTGTATTTTATATGATATCTGTATGTAAATATGATCTATGTGTTCTTTTGTGTGTGTGTGAACTGAGCCATTCTGCATGTTAGTTTGCATGTGTGTGAACTAGGCATGCATATATGTGAACTAGGTGTTCCTCTGCATGCGTGTGAATTGTGTGCCTCTGAATGTGTGACTGAATTGTATGTTCTTTTATATGTCTCTCTGTGAGTGGGATGTTTATTCCTGTGTGCGTAAACTGTTTCTATATGCATGTGTGTATTTATAAGTGTGGACAAACTATATACACATCTGCTTCTGTGCAGTTTTGAACAGAACATTCATTTGCATGTGTGTATGATTATGTGTGTGTGTATGAATGTGTGTGAACTATGCGTTCCTCTACATACAATCTAGTTATCAGATCCTTGCTAAATATTTGTAACGAGGCTTTAGTTTCTTTTCTTATCACTTTACAGAAACTTTGCAGAGCAATAGCTTTCAATTTTGAAGAGGAACAGCTTATCAAAATTTCCCTGTAAGTGTACATTTTTTTTTATGTCAAATGTGAGAATTCTTTAGCCTTAGACTCTAGAAATCCCATTATTTGGGTACTCTGCTGCATGCTGAAACTGTTCAATGTTATACTGAGTTACTTTAGCCTCACAGTAGCCCTTAGTATTAGTATGCTTAAGAATTCTTCTTACTTTACTATTCTTGTCTAAATTGTTTACAATACTTTTGCTACAAAAATAAGGGAGAAAGGCATTTTTGTAAAAATTTTCAAATGACAACTAATTCATTTGTTTCTTGAGAGAGGTTTTAGGGGAACTTTCGGAGAAAATGTTTTCCTATCATGGAAGAGGGTATATATTGGTTTCCTAAATGTGCATCATCCCTGAAGGACTTGAGACTGCTGCATCTAGATACACATATTTACTCACACATTAAATGTTTTACATGTTTTAATTGAAAAAGCCAGAAGCAAACTCTGGCTATGGGTGGCATTCTCATAATACTGTTGTGATTTGTACTGACAAAGCCCTGTTGCTGCAGTTCCCGTCACTGAGCCTGATAATGGCCCAGACCCAAACCTTCAGATGCTGTGATGGGAGGCTTTGAAATATTTTGAAATCCGGCCTTCTGTATAGATTATTCCCAGAGAGTTAGAGAAAGGATTTGCCTTACTTCCACATGTTTGTTTTTCCTGGCTTCAGAATCCTCATGGTAAGCTGATGTTGTCCACACAAATTTGGGGATAAAGTGATTAAGCAGACATGCCCAAGAGCTATTGCCTCCATGAGAATATGAAATAGTCTACCCAGGAAATTCCCTGTGCTGCAAAGGCAGGCATCTCATCTGTCTTTAGCTAATTCCAAGCTGCAAGTGTTTCTTGTAGCCTAGGGGAGCATAAAATGTCCCTCTGCAGATCATAGTCAAATCTTTTTGGCAGTCACATTGCTTCACACTAAGAGATCCTGCATCCAAGAATAGGCAGCATTTTGCACAGTGGCCACTTTGTAGAAAGAGCATGTCCCATGGTAGTAATTTAGAGATATCTTTATGAAAACAAACATTTTTTTCCAATTACTTTCAAATATATCCCATGGCCACATCATGCAGCTTGACAAGCAGCATGTGAAAACACAGGGAGAGAGCACACATAAGATGAAAAACTGACAGTAAGGTGACAGGAAGAAACTCAAATATTATTTTTTATTTTTTTAATTATTTTTAACAAATGCATTTATATTATTACACACGAATAAAATAAACTACACGAAGCAGGAAGAACTATGAGATTATCAGGAGTTATTTAAATGATACATTCATAGTGATTTTGCTATTTGTACTTGTCAAGCTTGAGGAAAGCATCTTTCCTATCTTGTTGGGTCTAAGTTTCTGAATGAGGATCGATATCTATCATATCTCATCTCTATTAACTTAAAACATCTATCCTGACCTAAAAATGTCTTAACCCCCTAACCTACTAAGATTAATTGTAAGACTAAACTATCTGGTCTTCAACCTCATCAGAGACTTGAGAGTGAAAACACAGAGAGAGCATGCAGAAGTTCAAAAACTGACAAAAAGGTGACCAGAAGAAACTTGCATCTTAATTATTTCTTTTAAGTTCTATATGGGTAGAAAGTACCATCAACTTGGCTCACAATGCCCAGAATGGAACTTTAGTAAAAGTGATAACAATACATTAGGCTATCATTAATATGGTTCCTTATGGTCCAGTGTCTTGTGTCCACCATTTTGCTCCAGAAAATGTCTTACTATACCACCATGTCTAGCGTTGACTGGTGTCAATCATAGTTGCTTTTCCCATTGAATGCATGAGTGTGCAGATGACTTAATTAGGAGGAACGAAAGACTCTTAATGGGTAATTATTAGAATCACTTCTCATGAGGGCTCATGTCCTAAGCTGTATGGACCAAATTCACTTTTCCAAATAGCATGACATGAAGAAGTAAATATAAAAATATTTGGAGTTTCCTGAAGTCTGAGGAGGAATCTTAGAGAAGCTGTTATATAATGATGGGAACAGAGACAAGCGTCATCACATACACCTCTGAGAGTTAAGTCCTTCTCTAATTTTTACTTTGGTGAAGTGTGCCAAAATATTCCTCACATCCTGAAGTTCTGTGATGTTTACTTCTTCCTGCCCTGCCAACCTTCTTGTTTTCTCTCATTCTTTCATTTTTTTTCTTCCTTACTCCTCTCTTTTCCTTCCCTTCATTTCCTTCCTCTTTTCCTTCTTTCTCCTTCCAGTTCATAGTCTTTGATTGATCATACATATTAATAGGAGGTGACTTGATATTTGCACACATATATATTGCATAATGTTCTAATCATTGCACCCAGGGTTCATGGTGAGTTTATTCATTATATTATGCATTCATCTTTTCCCTGTGCTCATGTAGTCTGGATATTAAAAGTCTCTCTTCTAGACATTTTGAAATGTAAATTTCTTTAAGAGAATAAGCCTTCTATTTTCTCTCAAATTCTCACACAGTTTTCTTTCATTGTTTTGCTAATATCTTTCTAACTGAACTGACTATAGTCACACTGTACTAAGCAGAATACCTTCTCTTCTTTTTCAAATACTTATTTTCTAAATAAATGTGTGTATGTGTGTTTTGTGTGTGTGTGTGTGTGTGTGTGTGTGTGTGTGTGTGTGTGTGTGTGTAAAAAGATGTTCATTGTCCTGGTACTGGAGCTCCATGTAGTGTGAGACACCTGACTTGGGCGCTAGAAAACATACTCATGACCTCTGTGAGAGAAGGCCTCACTATTAACTGCTAAGCCATCAGGTCTTAGTTCTCCTAACATTTATTTTTTTATGTAGAAATTACTACTCTGTTCACTCCATCCCCCTAACTGATGTCATCTTTAGCCTCTAGTCATTATTATTATACATTTATCTTCTAGGAAGTTAACCATTTTAGATTCCAAATCTGCTTGTCATTGTGTAGTGTATGTCTTTCTATTTCTATTATTTCATTTAAAATACTTTTAAAAATAGATCTCTGAATGTTCCCTCAGTGTAAAAATTTAATTTAATTTCATGATAGATTAATATTATTCTGTATATATTTTAAACATGGTATATGATTTATTGTAGAAGCATGGGGAGAGAGGACAGAGGGATGCCCAAGAGGGACAGAGTAAAAGACAGACAGACAGACAGACAGACAGACAGACAGACAGACAGACAGATAGAGAGAGTAAGAGAATAAAGTAGGAGAGATCCTTTATATTTCTATATCCTATTTTCTTTAGTCATTTGTAGATTGTTGGGCTTTATGGTGGTTGCAAGTCTTGAAAGTGCATATTCAGTTTGTAGATATATGTCACTTGGATTATTGCATCAAGTAAGTATCTTTATATTTGTAAAGAAGACTCAATCTTTAAATACCACACTTAAATACCTCCAACTGAATATAAGCCTTCAATTTTTTCTTAAATCTTCACATGGTTTTCTTTTGTTGTTTTATCAATAGTCATTCTAACTAGAGTGAAGTGTTATCCCTTTGTGGATTTATTTGTAATTCCTTGATAATTGGTGATGTCCAGCATCAGTGTATATTTTCACACACTTCTTGTTGATCAGTGTTTCTTTTTTTATTATTTTTTATTTTTTTATTAATTTATTCTTGTTACATCTCTATGGTTATCCCATCCCTTGTATCCTCCCATTCTCCTCTCCCTCCCATTTTCCCCTTATTCCCCTCCACTATGACTGTTCCTGAGAGGGATTACCTCCCCCTGTATATGCTCATAGGGTATCAAGTCTTTTCTCGGTGACCTGCTGGAAATTTCTTTAAAAATCTGCCCATACTTTGCTGTTAAGGTCTTCATGTATGTCTGATTTACCACTTATTCCCACTCTAATGTTTGAAATGACCCATGAAAGGATTTTTCTTAAAAGCAAAAACACAGCAACTCAATGTTGTGAAGGGAGGTCTGAGGAGTCCAGGGAATGTTGCGTGGAGCTCTGTTCATAAAGCACTCTGAACCCCTAATGTGATGCTGCTTTTTTCACAAATCTTGCCCTAGAGAAAGCTCTAGAAACCCATCCAATTCCCTTTACACAATCTTTCAATACTTGGGAATAGTTGAGCTAGCCTCTGACTACATATGAAGAAACTGATTCTGCCAGGAAGTGAGAGGAGTCAAATGTAAAAGATTATACCATAACTGTAATAATTCCCATCTTTCTAGTCAGACACTAAATATCTATGAATCCAAAGATACGTGTCCTGAGACTTCCTTAGAGCTATTGAGACTAGAAAGTCTGTAAAGTCGAAATCCCATTGATAGTTGGGTACCCTACAGAAACTTATTTTCTATACTTTGAACAATTCTATATTTGTGGGTTTTTTAAAAATCTCAGTCTACTACAAAAACCCCATTCTCTGGTAAGAGGTAAGAACTGCATTAATAGGTGGATTTGAAGATATATGTCAATAGACAATTTGCTACTATGTTTATTTCACAAAAGAATAGTAGTAGGTTTAGCCCTGGGCCCTGAAAGCTCCACAGGCAGGGTTGTTGGCAAGATTTACAGTAGCAGATGTGTGTCTCGTCCTGTGGTATAGGCTTTATTTGATCAAAAAATGTTGATTATTCTGGTACATTTGTACCATGGTTATAACCATATATATATATATATCATTCCAGGCCAACAGTTGTTATCAAAACTAGTTATATTAGTGCCTGAGTTATCATATGAATGATTTTTATCTACTAGTAGCATCTCCTGCATTATGAAAGCTAGCCAGCAGGAAGAACATTTCCCAGTCTGTATCCGCTTCATCTTTCCACATCTGGTGATCAAATTGTGTGGTTTCTTCAATAATAGTGTCTTATCAAACACTCATGGGCAAACAAAAGCAGTAGCTATAGCTTGTAGTGTTATGTCGCATCTGTAGTTGTGACACAGAGGAAGAGGAATGCATGTACTGTACTCCTTTTGTCCCCCTTATACATTCCAGACTTCCACTCAGGGAATAATAGCACTTGTAGTAGGTAAGTCTACCCATCCAAAATAACCTCATCAAGCTAATCCTTCACAAGTATGCCCAGAGGCTCCTCTTCGTCTAGATCGATTGCTGACAATTGTTATATTTTGAAAGTCTCAGTAAAGCTGAGGTAAACAGGCACTGCTGTACAAACGTCATGTTCATGTGATCGTGACATTAGCTTCTACAAGCAACACTTTTTCTTTGATGTTTTCATTTTTGTCTTTGTAGCTTCCATGCGTCCTTAAGCATTTCTTCTAGGAGAAAACCTGAGTATTTTATCTATTTCAGCTGTAGTGTATAATTATAGCTCTAGTTATGTGGTATAAAGGAATATAGAGTCAATGTCCTCTATAATCCTGAGTCTAAAACTCTTAAGTGTTTGCAAATCTATGTCATTGTGATATGACACACAATAGGTTTCTCCAGTGGCATAGCCTTCTAAAAATTACCTGTAGATTCTAAGAGTTAGAGAAAACCTGAGCATGTATCACTTATTTCCTGTCTCTACTTGAGATAAAATTCTGGAAGTTTCCAGCCATTGGGGAACAGGAATTACTCATATAAAACTTTTAGAGAATAGTTAAAAATTACTATCCTCCTTCCCAGGTAAGACTTACAGAAAAGATTTCCTCATACTGTTCACATTGGAAATAGGGGCTTGCACATTGTCCTGTTTCTTCAATGACTGTGTCTCCATAAATTTATTATAGTGACAATAATTTAATTCTTCAGAATTCAGCTTCAATTATTCCTCCACATGTCTGATCCCTGAGGCTTCAACTCCAAGTTAGCAGTTCTTGGATGTGACTTGTGTCTGCTTGTCTCACCAGATTTCATGGTGGCAATTTGCCCTGTAATCTCACTTCTCTGATGAGTTCAATAAAAGTCATTGATTTTCTTTTGTCCTGCTTTTTCTTGTTGTAAAGACTGGAGTGACATCTTCTAAACTCTCCCTTGCATGCTGAAGCTAAAATTCAGTGACCAAGTTGCTGCATTTTAATGTTGAGGGCATTTTAAACTGATATTCTGTTTATTCTATTTTCTTCAATCGTATCAGCAATATTTATTTTAAGGTTGTGTTTCATAATTATTGTACTAACTTGTTTAGTCATTTTTTAAATTTTTATCATAGGTGTTTACTAAAGTCTTTATTATGATTTGTATTAATGTCAGATATTGTATAAAGGTTCAAAGAAGCCTTGGGATGTGTTGTTTTCATCGACGAAGGGTAAATATTCTTATAAGGGGAGTATGGCAAAGGTCAATTCCCTCAAGTCCATTGAATATTAGTTTTTCTTTTAAGATTGCTAGTTTTTCTTTCCAACTAGTTTGTTTTCAACTTTGGTCTTACTCTTATTTTATATCTTCTACTCCTAAGCCCTTGTCATGTGCTAACTTCCTTCTAGGATTTTTTGCTAGTGTGCCATAATATCTTGTAGATATTGACTTCTAGTCTCTCTATAACCATAGGTCACTCTCGCTGAATATTGGGGGTCCTTTGTGTTTTTCTAGATTCTTTTCTTTTCTTTCTTTTTTTTTTGAAAACGTTATTGAAATATTTCTCTGAGCATATTTACCTGAGGATCTGATCTATTGTTCTTGCCATAACTTTCACCATGACAAAACATCTGGGATAATTACTTTATTGAAGAAAAATGAAAGAAAGAAAGAAAGAAAGAAAAAGCCCTATTTAGGCTCCAAGTTTTGGAAACCCATTTCAGTTCAGGAAGTTACTGCATAGAGACACTGAAGATCTTGTTGGATATCAAGGACTAGGATGGTGTGTTAGGGAAAACAATTTATGTGTGGCTAGGGAACAAAACCAAAACCAAAAGCAAAAACAAAATAAAAGAAGGAGAAGATTGACCAGGGTCCTATAATCTCTACTGAGAACACAATCCCTTTTCACCCCTCCTACCTGCTAGAGGTTGTATAACTTGCCAACAGTATTAGTTTGGAGATTAATGTATGGGCTCTTGGGAGCATTTAAGACCAAAGCTATAGCACACATACCAAACATATTTAGAGTGTAGTGTAGAGGTACAGAGTGGGACTAACTTGTATAATCCATGTTCGCTGAAGTTACAGTCTTTGCTGAGTGGAGTCTTAAATGCCCCTGTTTTTTAATATTGCCTTGACTATACTTGCATTACATGTCATTGATAATCTTTCCAACAAAATTAACCAATTTTTTCAGTCTTCAAATGTAAAGTGCAAAATACTGAATGCAGACATTAGTCTATACAACACTAACCGAAAGTGGATATAGTCTCAGAGTATCTTCCAAATTCTAATCCTTACACACAGACTGATGCAGACGTCAGTCTTCATCTGAGTTTCGTTTGTAGTTGATGACAGTTAAAGACAGCCAGACTGGTCAAAGTACAGATAATAAATGTCTGTGGAGTGCTGTATCATAAACCAGACCTTTATAGCACATTTCATCTTCCATGGTTCTTGGATCACTGAGGAAAAGGGGAAGGAAACGCCAAAGTCCTTAGGAGCTATAGTGTGAAGTACACTTTTGTGAAATTCATTTATTTTACATGAGGCTGCAGAGATGGCTCAGCATTTAGGATCTTTACTGCTCTTCAGCAATGCTGATTTTGCCTCCAATCATTCATGTCCTGTACCTCACAATCATCTATAACTCCAGGCTATAGTGCCTCGCTGTCCTGTCCCCTATTGGAGTCCATGCATAAATGTTGGGGCGCACACACACACACACACACACACAGAGAGAGAGGGGGGGGCAAATATAATAATAATAATAATAATAATAATAATAATAATAATAATAATAATACATTAAAATCAAGGTAGTAGGTTTACTAACATTTTAAGATAAATTATATTTCTTTGTGTTTTATATTAGTCTCACTTTAAATATATTTATATCATTGCTAACAAGTAAGGCAATAAGGAAAGAGCTATTCTGTAAATGTTGTAGATTAAAGGCCATGAAACATTTTCTGTGAAGGGAGAGTTCTAAATCTATTTTTATCTTATTTTACCATTTTTATGTAATAGTATGTAGCTATATAATGAAATAATAAACTGAGGGATATTGGCTAAGTTAGCTGCTGTGTCACTGCAGAACCACTGATAATTATGCAGCTGTTAGCACACTGAATGTTTTTTCTCATAGTAATTCAGAGGAAAAAAGGAAAGTGAAACACATGAATATGTATTTTCTTAATTTGGTTAATAATGTAGACTAAGCTTTACTTAGAGTCCTATTGAAGAAGCTTGTGTTTCTAGTAATAAGTAGAGTTACTTAAAAATACAAAAATAATATAGAGATGAAGTAGTTTAATACAAATACTGGGAGAGAGAAGAGACAGAAGGGAGGGAGGGACAGTGATAGGGAAGAAAGGAGAAAGAGAGAGAGAGAGAGGAGAGAGGAGAGAGAAAGAAAGGAGAGAGAGAGAGAGAGAGAGAGAGAGAGAGAGAGAGAGAGAGAGAG
>OU015756.1:75007149-75024804 GCA_907169655.1 Acomys percivali
TGAACATTTTCCATCTCCCCAGCTGCATGGAGAACTTTTTAATGAAATAGAAAAACAGATCAGCAAATGAAACAAAACAAGGTAAATGGAACAGAGTTTGAACGCAGCAGTGATACTCACAGAAAGTTCAGAAATAGGTAATCACCTCAACTTTGTATTTTCAGTAACAAATTAACAACTTAACTCCAAGTAAGAACACTTGCAGTGTTCTGAAATGTATGAAAGTTTTTCTGCAGGAAAAAAATATGATCAAATACACTTAACTAAGACCCAACCAAAATTAAGTTACCAGTGTTACCAGAGAAACCCTTAGGAGGAACAAAGGGGAAGATACCATAGAAGCATTAAAAACAGAGTTTATACCTATGAGCAGCTAGACATTCCTGCAGAAAGAACCATTCAACTGGAAAATAGATCTGAAGAAGCATCGAAAATGCAATATTGACAGATGGGCACACTCCAATCAGAGATGAGAGCAAAAAAATATTATAAATAGAGACCTTAAAAGACCATATCATTGGTGTCTCCAAAGAAATGGATAGGAGAAATAGTTCAAAAGCAATATTTGAAAATAAAATGGCAGCATATTTTCCAGAACTAATTAAATCTATGGTATGCCAAGTTAAGAAGCCCAGCAAATTTTTAGCATGACAAATAAGGTAAAGTATAGTCTGGAAAGCAGTTTAGTAGTATTTTCTCCAGTGCAACACAAGCATATCCTAAGGCTTAGTGGTTTTATTCTAGGATTCTTCTACAAAAAAGCGAATGCATATATACATCAAAAATGTGTCTCAAAATGCTCAGAATCAGATTACTCACATTATCAGTAGCTGCACAAAACCCTCTCAGTAGCTATTTGAGTAAAGGTAAGTATTGCTTCTGCCAAATTTAAAGAAGATAAATTAACTGGCAATGTAAAAAAGTAGTATGAATAGGTCCTCCCGAAAGATGTGTAAGAGAAGAGTCAGGAAGGTATAAACTGTGGGTTTTAACTTATATGCATTTTGAAACACAATAAGCCAAAATTGCAATGTCAATATTATATTTCAGAGTCTAAGTTGGAAAGGAAGATCATAGTTGCTACTGTCTGCTTCTCTTATAAACTTGGAGGTGATTGCAAAATTTGTAAAATTGTTACTAAATACTTGTTCAATATAGCAAATTTATGCTATATTTCTTTAAATGCAAACTTAGCATAGACACAGATAAAGTTTTTAAGGAGGCAGAAAAACTGTTTTAGTCAGTAATAAGAATAGGGACTTTTTTCAAATAACTTTTTTTTTTTTTGTACAAGAAGAAACTGATGAATTCATCTATATCAAAACTAGGAGTTTATTTTTTACTCCAGGAAATTGTAGCAAGTGTGAAAAGCCTAGCATCAAAGTAAGAGGAAAGATTACAGTGTGTGCTGTTGATGAGAAATTCAAATCCAAGAAATATACAGAACTTTTCAGTGAACAACAAAACAAAACAACAAAACAAAAAACCTCAAAAAAGAGCTTAAAACAGAAAAATAAATCCAAAAAACATCATCATGTTTATAGATGATAAAGCTGATAATAATATCTTTAATACTCATTTGAAAACCTGGCAGTTCCGTATGTTAGAGAATTTGGGAAGCAATGAAAACGGTCATACACAACCAGCTTACCTGCTTATTTTACAGGCAGTTTAAATGTTCCTGGGCTTTGTTTGCTAAGGCTGACATTATGGCCGAGTTTGTCCACGGGTTACAAACATTCAAATTCTCACTTGGATGAACTGACGTAGGAGCACACATAGAGATTTTTTTTCCTCACAGATTTGTTCAGAGTTGTAATACTAAGAAAGTGACTCAGTGCTCATCTACATTAAAGCAGACAAACACATTATGCTGCACTTATTAACGGCGAGGATCTATAGCAAGAAACCAAACTGAAGCTAACCTTGATACCATGAATGCATCTTAACGCAGTATCGCAAAAAAGAAAATCAGTGGATTAATGTGCTTGGATTGATTTTATTGTTTTTTATGGATATGATGCAAAAGAGACAGCTCTCTGATCAATTTTTATATACTTATACAATATAGAAACATAAAGAAAATTATGAACCTAATCATCATAAAAGCCAAGATGATATTATCTGCAGAAGGCTTGAGTATGGGTTATGAAGGAAACTGAGTGGCTAGGCTATTCTCTCACTGAACTGGATGGTGCTTACATCAGCAGACATTGTGGTTATTCCCTCTCCAGCTAATTTGTCTGACACATGTATCCTTTCATAATGAAAATAAATGAGAAGTTCAATCTATGTGTGTATATGATCCGTACATTCATATACTATGAAGTGAATATTAATACTGCAGTAGTATAGAAATCCTATGGATAAAAATTCAGTTTTGTATTATTTTAACAACCATCCAAAATAAATAAACATGTGACCCACCTGTGTTGTTCATCAGAATCACCCTGATACTGAAATATATTTAACATAAACATAGTTTTCACTTGTTAAGACTTCACAAGGAATGGGGAAAATGTCTATTTGACTAAATTAATAAGCAAAGAATGTGGTTTCCAGTTTTAAATGAGAAAATAGAGACACAATTTAGGTACTAAAGGAAAAAAGACAAGGGATCCACATAAAGCCGATAAGTTCACAAGGGAAAACATGTATTTCACACCTACATTTGCCTCAAAAGTTACAGAAGATTCTCCTGATCCACTGGGGACACATTCCAACACCTCCAGAGAGCTCTGGAAACTACAGAGCATTCAAACCCCACAGTTCACAGGTTTTCTGTGTCTATTGCTTTAAGAAGCATTTACAAGCTAAGTATAGTGAGAAACAGCAGTAATGACTAATATGATAAATGAATACATATGACATAATAAAAGGTACTTAAAAATTCCTACATTGTGTTACATCCAGAATTTTCTGTCATATGTTTTGAACCACTTCGGGTAACTGCAAGTTTGGAAAGAGTAACTGTGGGCAAATATGTACCATTATATTTGTTGTAAACCCTGTGTCTAAGCCTTAAATTACTTAGACATATTTTATTGAATTCATTCAAAAGAGGATCACTGTGTATAGACCTTCATAGCAGTTCCACAATTTTTTAATTTAATTTTATTTTATTAATTTATTCATATTACATCTCAATGGTTATCCCATCCCTTGTATCCTCCCATTCCTCCCTCCCTCCCATTTTCCCCTTACTCCCCTCCCCTATGACTGTGACTGAGGGGGACTTCTTTCCCCTTTATATGCTCATAGGCTATCAAGTCTCTTCTTGGTAGCCTGCTATCCTTCCTCTGAGTGCCACCAGGTCTCCCCATCCAGGGGATGTGGTCAAATATGAGGCCTCAGTAGAAGAATGGATAAAGAAACTGTGGTACATTTACAGTATGGGATACTACTCAGCTATTAAAAACAAGGAATTCCTGAAATTTCTAGACAAATGGATTGATCTAGAAATGATCATAATGAGTGAGTTAATCCAGAAGCAGAAAGACTCAAATGGTATATACTCACTTATATCTGCATACTAGCCCAAAGGGCATGTCCTACAAAAGCCTTCACTTACCAGGAAACTGGGACAGAGGGGAGGACATCCTATTGGGACTCTAGATGAGAGAAGCATGGGAGAATGGCAAAGTTGAAGGATCCAGAGGGTCCTAGAAACCTACAAGAAGAACATTATGATAGGCAGATTTGGACCCAGGGATCCCGCTCAAACTATGGCACCAGCCAAGGACAATACAGGTGGTAAACTTTAAACCCCTACCCAGATCTAGCCAATGGACACAACATTCTCCACAGTTGAGTGGAGAGTGGGGTCTGACTTCCACAATTTTTAAAACTGTTTTAAAATTGGAATTTCAGTATTTATTTTGTTTCAAATTTCCAAAATTACTTAACATGCTAAATTTTCCACTGGTTAATAAACTATCTACAGTATATAATGAACTAGTGTTGCCATAACAAAAAGTGAAATTAAGTAATAAGGCCTTTGTAATAGAAATTTTCATAGAGGAAATAAATATAGTTATAGAAATATATTTCATCTCACCATGAGAGGGTATAATACTATGTCATGCCAGGGAATAACTCTACCATCAAGTACATTTTAAACAAGGTGGAACTTGAGAGAATTTCCATTTTGAGAAATAAGAAATCCATAGCTAAGGAAGACAGTGCCAACCTTTTGGGTAGATACAGTTCATTTTATATATACTAAATGGCATGCTTTTATAACTGAAGGAGCCAGTTGATTGCAGTGGAAATAGACTTGTTATTGTCATTATTTGCATTCAACTATCCTTTTATGACAATTTCTCTGCATTTTCTGCTAATACCTTACTTGCTGATATAATGAAGGAGACTTTTTTTCTCTTTAGAGTAGCTGTAGTCGCTTTTCAGAATCTCATTAAGTCATTACTTGTAACTGTAGTTGATTTATATGTTACGTGATAAAACCAACCTCCACATGGTTTGGTTCATTTGAGCCTTAGCGTCACAGTCTCTCTAAATAGTAGTGAAATTGTTTTTGTGGTGGTGGATTGCTCACTTGGGGTGAGAGGATTGCAAGCAGGCAATTGCCTGGGTCATTATGTGCTCAGCCACGTCTTGCCTAGCTACTTGGATCTGTGTAGCTCTTGTTAGTCTGTGAGGTATTTTAATTTGGAAGTATAAATGCTGACGGAGTTCTGTCTCTAATTGAATAGCGTGGATGGATTGATTGCAGCATATTGATCTATAAGTGGGCATGCTAGCCACTGAATCACAGCTCTAGTGAGCTCACACACACACATCTTCAATTGGCATACGCTGTTATCAGAACAATAGGTAAATTACAGTGTTGTTATTTGAAAGTAGTGACAGGGACATTGATAAGACGTTTCTTGCCCTTTCACTCAACCAAGCTACAAGTTTGGGTAAACAATTGTATTCGCTTTTAGTTTTGTATATTTTATGCTAGCACTTTTGAAAAAGAGGCAGATTTGGCAATGCAGAGGGTTTGCTTAAAATCAATTCATAATTAACATTTCCCAGACAGCTGATGTATATAACTAGAAAATGGTGTCTATCTTTTTCTAAAGACAAAGGTGATAATTTTCCTTTTCGGTCCGCATGGCCAATTCTGTTCTCTACAACCCCCTGCAGAGGTAATAAAACTTTCTTTACAACTTACAATTTTTCTCTTCTCTCTGACTACTCATGATCCTCCTTGTTGTTTTATGCTTCCTTCCTATTTTTATGCTTCACTGTCAGTGTGATTTTTTTTGCAGTTTGTATTCATTTGTAAGTTTAGATGGATTCTGTGTCCATGTTACATATTTTATTGTTTAGTCATAAACCAAATAATGGTTTTGAACCCTTTGAGATTTGAACAAAGTGTTTAAAAAAAATTAAGGATTAACATAAGCAGAACAATAAGTAATTTTGACTTGGGGCTGGAACACATTGGCAATTAGTATTTTTAAATTTAAAATATGATTCCTCAAATGACAAAACCTATGACTCCCAAGTTCACTTTTCAAAATAGAGTGCAAGGAGTCAAGCCATTTACCCCTGCATTTGTACTTGTCCAGATATGCACCCTGAGTGAGAATTGAGAAGATAGGCCTTAAGTTGGAATGTTTAAGTACTAGTCATGTCCTTTACTTTTTTTACATGGACATAGTTCTGAGATACGAAGGGCACTGTGTTAGAGATTTTGACAATGTGACAAAACACCATGATCAAAAATCAAATTGGGGAAGGAAGGCTTTATCTAACTTGCACTTCAACATTGCTGCTCATCACTGAAGTAAGTCAGGACAGGAAGTCAAACAGGGCAGGAAGCTGGAGGCAGGAGCTGAGGCAGAGGCCATGGAGGAGTGCTGCTTACTAGCTGGCTTCTCCCTGACTTGCTCAGCCTGCTTTCCTACAGAACCCAGGACCACCAGCTCAGGGATGGCCTCACCCATCATGGGCTGTGCCCTCCATCTCTGATCACTAGTTAAGAAAATGCCTTACAAACGAGATCTCATGATGTGACAGAAATTTGAACAGAAAGAGAGAACAACTAATGAAAGAAGGGAATCTGTAGTTAGGCTGCCGAAACTCAGGGGTGTGGAGATTCAGGGAACAGTTGAAGTTGGAAGAGTTCCTTTCTCTGACATTCCAGAAGGAACCTATATGGCAAACGCTTTCATTTTGCACTAGCATTTTAGATAACTAAGATGATTCTCTACTTTCTACTCTATCAGATTCAATGTTTCTACTTTTATGTTAAGGTCTTTGGTCCATTTGGGTTTGAGTTTTGTTCGGAGTGAAAAGTATGGATCTAATTTGATTCTTCTACATGCAGCCATCCAGGTAAACCAGCCCTATTTATTGAAGATGCTCTCTCTCTCTCTCTCTCTCTCTCTCTCTCTCTCTCTCTCTCTCTCTCTCTCTCTGTCTCTCTCTGTCTCTCTCTCTGTCTCTCTCTCTCTGTCTCTCTGTCTCTCTCTCTGTCTCTCTCTCTCTGTCTCTCTGTCTCTCTGTCTCTCTCTCTGTCTCTCTGTCTCTCTCTCTGTCTCTCTCTCTCTGTCTCTCTGTCTCTCTGTCTCTGTCTCTGTCTCTCTCTCTCTCCTCTCTCTCTCCTCTCTCTCTCTCTCTCTCTCTGCGTCCCTCCCCCTCCCTCTTTCTCTCTCTCCTCCCCTGTATGTAGATATTCTTTTCTGTTTCTTACAGGGTGTGGTGGCTGTGGGTTGCCAAGTAGAAAACACTTCTGAGATCCTGCCTTAGGTGGCCCCTGGAGGTGCTGGAGTTTATAGGTATTGTCAGCAAATCCTAAGGAATGAGGACGGGCTAGAAGTAAGCATCTGAGAGGTTGCACACCTGCAAGTGGGTTGGTCTGAGGAAGGGGAGAGTGAGGAGAGGAGTAGAGTGGGAATCCGATAGAAACTGCATGTGCTACCAGGATCTGAGTAGTGGTCTGGGAATTGGGTCACACAGGGAAGAGAGATTACAGAAAGTGGTATGCTGCAAAGCTGGAGATAAGACTTGGGGATTGGAGTTGGGGGACAGGAGACAGGGAGACAGAGGTGGTGGAGACTGCCCACTGGATTCCTTTGGCCATCATGCTTACAGGGAGTGCCTATGATATTGGCAGTTTAGACAATCATTTTCCCTCCTGTGATCTTTTTAGTGAGGAAACAGCACTTCAGCCATCTTCCAAACCTGCCATTGTCTCAGTGGAGCAGCTCTGGTGTTAAGAATTCAGTTTTATGTAATGTCATATGCATTACAAATGAACCATTATCACTATATTAAAGGTGATTTGTGACACAATATAAGACACCTAACATCATTTTAACTAAAGAAAAGTGTCCCTTATTACATTGTTCCATAAGGCATTTGATAGTTATTTTCTTTTTATGGTTAATGAAAATACATTTATCTTTTTTTTCATTTCTTTCTAAAAAATTTACGTTTATTGAAAATAGATTCTTCTCTCATAAAATACATCCTGACTACAACTGCCCCTCCCTTTATTCCTTACAGTTCCTTTGACCTCTTCCCCAGAACCACTCCCCTCCATTTCCTCTTTAAATAAGAGCAGGCTTCCAAGAGATGACAGCCAAAACCAGGTACAATAAAGGCAAAAGTCCTCATATTAAGGTTGGATAAGGCAGCTCTATAGGAGGATAAGAGTCCTAAGAGTAGGCAAAAGAGTTAGAGATATACCCACTCCCACTGTTAGAGATTCCACAGAAGACCAAGCTAACAGCCATAACATAGACTCTGATGCCTGAATAGATAGATCCATGTAGGCCATGTGATTGCTTATATTTATTGTTAGGCACTTTCTAATGTTTGTTTTACATTTATTACATACATACATATAGAGTTAGACATTCAATTTCATACTACAAATATTATTCTGATTTGAGTTTATCAGGTACAGCGATAATTCAGAGGTATTTATATATACTTTATAATCAATTACTTGGATTTTGGAAAGTGACATGCTCAAATAAAAACAAAGAAAACATCATGCTACTCATATAAAAAGATTAAAGCATATGTAGAAGATTTGAAGAAGTCAGAGGGAAAAATAATTAAGAAGCTATTGAAATAGAAGTCTAAAGAACTTACTAGTGCTAGAACAAAGACATACAAGATAAAATAATACACTTGTCATATATGCAGTATATACATGCACTTGAAAGAAAGCAACATCTGTATATTTTGACAGTTTGCAAGAAAATGGCCCCATGTATTTGAATCCGTACTCTCCAGTTGGTGGAGTTGTTTTAGGAAGGATTAGTGTGACTTTGTTGGAGAAAGTGTGTCATTGGGGGTCCTTTTGAGTGCTCATGCCAGCCTCAGGCTCTTCCTCCCAAATCCTTCCCCCTGCCTCCAACTTCTTATTGATTAGATATAAGCTCTCAGCTGCTGCTGCATCACCATGCCTGCCGGCCTGGTGTCATGCTCTCTACCATGATGGTTGATGAACCATCCTCTTAAACTGTAAGCAAGCCCCAATTAACTCTGTGATTTTTAATGTAACTTGCCTTGGTCTTATTGTCTCTTCACAACAATACAAAAGTAACACAGATACATATGTCCAGTTGGAGCAGAGCTAATTATGAACAATAAGATGCCAACAGAGTAAGTGGAAAATTTAAAATGTCTCTATTCTTAATCCTGTGGGGTTTTGATCATTTAGTCAAGGTGCCTATTTTCAATAACATATTTGTTAATTCTTTGTTTCTCAACAGCACACAATCTGTTCTCACTTGCTCTTTTTTTGTTTTGTTTTGTTTTGTTTTTTGTTTTTTTTTTTAATTAATTTATTCTTGTTACATCTCTATGGTTATCCCATCCCTTGTATCCTCCCATTCTCCCCTCCCTCCCATTTTCCCCTTATTCCCCTCCCCTATGTCTGTTCCTCAGAGGGATTACCTCCCTCTGTTTTCAGGCTCATTTTAATTAATAAAAGTAGCATACAAAGAAATGAGTTTCATCGTGATATTTTCATGCACATATGAAACATGCTTATTAAATTTTCTTTTAATTTATACCCTTTCTACTCCCTCTCTTTGCCCATCCCTCTTAATAATTCCCTTCTTTTCTCAATCGTCCCTCCTTATGGTCTCATTTTGAAGACGTAACAGTGATTATTTCATTTGTCATAAATTTAATTTGTTTTATAAGTCCAATGTCTTGATGAATTTCATCTTCTTTCTTAGTTATTTTCTATTTATTTGTTCTATTTTTCTAATGATCCAAAATTACTCACATCTGTGGTTCTATTTTTATTGCCTAATTGCTTTTTCTCTCCTTTTAAGTTATATAATCTATTATAATATTGAATTTAAATCAAAACATATGAAAAGTATGAGTTTGAGTGATTTCTACAAAAAAAAGGGGGCATGTTTGGCTGTGGGTCTCAACATCTATTTCAATCTGCTGCTGGGTGGAGCCTCTCAGAAGACCTTTATTTATTTATTTATTTTTTTCGAGACAGGGTTTCTCTGTGCAGCCTTAGCTGTCCTGGACTCACTTTGTAGACCAGGTTGGCCTCGAACTCACAGAGATCCACCTGCCTCTGCCTCCCGAGTGCTGGGATTAAAGGCGTGTGCCACCACGCCCGGCTTCTCTCAGAAGACCTTTATGCTAGTCGGCTGTCTGCAAGAGTAGCAGAGTATCATTAGCAGTGTCAAACATTAGGCAGAACTCCGAGAGTCTTGGGGAAGAGTCGGAGGAAGGATAGAAGGTCCCGCAAGAGACAAGAACTCCACAAGAAGACCAACAGAGTCAAATTAACCTAGGACTATAGGGGCTTACAGAGACTGAAGCATCAACCAAAGAGCAGGCATGGACTGGCCCTGACACATATGTAATTTACGGGCAGCACGGTCTTCTTGTGAGTCCCCTAGCAAGTGGATGAGGGGCAGTCTCTGACGTGGATCATGTTGCCTGCTTTTAGATCTCTTTCCGCTAGATGGACTGCCTTTCTTGGGTCTCAGGGGAAAAGGAAGCAGTTAGTCCTGATGCGACTGGATGTGCTGGGGTGGGTAGGTACAAGCATGGGGACCTCCCTATTTCTGAGGAGAAGGTAAGGGAGGAAGGGAGAAAGAGAATGGGAGGGTGGGATCTACCAGGAGGGGAGAGAGGAGGAGGATGTAAAGGGAATTTAGACAGTCTATCTCGTCCTCTGTTTAGAGGTACAAAGTAAGATAGCTTTCTTACATATTGGATGAGGCGCAGGAACATCCTTCTTAAAGCTTGAATATTGACTGGTCTATGGATCAAAGCACCCTCTTGGATTTCCACCTGAGAGAGTAAGGAACCTGCTGCATTCAACCCAGAACACAGCTTCACTCGCTGCTCTTCTTGAGGTTTAATCTCAGCCTTTTAGTATCCCACCCTCAGAATTTCCATACTCCAATAAGTATTCCAGTACGGCATATGTTCAAAGTTTCTTACATGTCTAATTCTGTCTGTGAGTGGCTCTTTCTCAGGAAAAAGCTTATGTCTGTTTCATTTTCATATCAGAATTATTCAACTTGCTGGGGAAAGGAAAATTAGCTTCAAACAGCGTGAAACTTTGTTCTGCTTTTCTGTTTTTGGCTTTTTATTGTATAGTCTTAGAATGCATAATTTAACGTTGGTCTGTATTTTCCATTTCATGTGGTTCATTTTTGGTAAATTGTACATGTGCATGTAAATATAATATATCCAGTAACTCACTGTTTATAAGATTTTCAATTTGCTGATACATATTTGCTAATTGTAGCTTATACAAATATTTTCTATAACATAGTCCCCTTTTATCTATCTTTTCTGTTCTCCCTCTCTATAGTACTGTATATCTCTCTATCATCATTTTTCATATTTATTTTTACATGTACATTTATATTATTATACATATACAATAAACTACCTATAACACGAAGAACCAGGACAAAATCAGGAACTACATAAATGTTCAATTACATTACTTCTGTACATGTAAGTAAATTTCATATACCTTTTAAACACATAGGTTGCTTTTGTTTTTCTTATGTAATTTTGTGTTTCTAGTATGTCTGATGGATGTTAAGTTTTATCATAAGTCTCTCTATCCCACATGTCAGTAGAAGCCTCAAGAGGATGTTGTGAGAATTCCATGGGCTCCTCTGGTTTTGGGCCTCTTGTCTAAAAATAACGTCATTTTTCTGAAGTTTCCTTTCCAATCCAGCGATTTCTGACTCTAGTGAAGTCCCGTTGTTGGTAGATGCTGTCTATTCAGTTCTCCTGGCTTGGCTTGGGTAGAATCCAAAATGACACTAAAATGGGTTTCCAATTCCCACTATGCTATGTGATTTAAGGGTAACACATTTGAATCATTGGCCCCACCAATACCTCTGCCATCATAGACTGCATTTTAAGCATAAAAACACCATTATTATGAATCTGGAAACTGCAAAGATGCATTTAAGTCTAAGTGATCCTATGAAAGACCTTTTTTATTTTATTTTTTTTTAATTTTTTTATTAATTTATTCTTGTTACATCTCAATGGTTATCCCATCCCTTGTACCCTCCCATTTTCCCCTTTTTCCCATCCCCTATGACTGTTCCTGAGGGGGATTACCTCCCCCTGTATTTGCTCATAGGGTATCAAGTCTCTTCTCGGCGACCTGCTGTCTTTCCTCTGAGTGCCACCAGGTCTCCCCCTCCAGGGGACATGGTCAAATGTGAGGCACCAGAGTACATGGAATGTCATATCCCACTCTCCACTCAAGTGTGGAGAGTGTTCTGACCATTGGCTAGATCTGGGTAGGGGTTTAAAGTTTACCGCCTGTATTGTTCTTGGCTGGTGCCTTAGTTTGAACGGGACCCCTGGGCCCAAATCTGCCTATCATAATGTTCTACTTGTAGGTTTCTAGGACCCACTGGATCCTTCTACATTGCTATTCTCCCATGCTTCTCTCATCTAGAGTCCCAATAGGATGTCCTCCCCTCTGTCCCAGTTTCCGGGTAAGTGAAGGCTTTCATGGGATATGCCCCTTGGGCTAGTATACAGATATAAGTGAGCATATACCATTTGAGTCTTTCTGCTTCTGGGTTAACTCACTCATTATGATCATTTCTAGCTCAATCCATTTATCCACAAATTTCGGGAATTCCTTGTTTTTAATAGCTGAGTAGTATTCCATAGTGTATATGTACCACAGTTTCTTTATCCATTCTTCTACTGAGGGACATTTAAGCTGTTTCCATATTCTGGCTATTATTAATAAGGCTGCTATGAATATGGTTGAGCAAATTTTCTTGTTGTGTGCTGGCACATCTTCTGGGTATATTCCATGGAGTGGAATAGCTGGGTCTTGAGGAAGCCCTATTCCCAGTTTTCTGAGATAGCACCAGATAGATTTCCAAAGTGGATGTACTAGTTTGCATTCCCACCAGCAATGAAGGAGTGTTCCTCTCTCCCCATATCCTCGCCAGCATGTGGTGTTGCTTGAGTTTTTGATCTTAGCCATTCTGATGGGTGTAAGATGGAATCTCAGAGTTGTTTTGATTTGCATTTCTCCGATGACTAAGGAGGTTGAGTATTTCTTTAAGTGTTTCTCAGCCATTTGATATTTCTCTGTTGAGAATTCTCTGTTTAGTTCCAAGCCCCATTTCTCAATTGGGCTATTTGGTTTGGTGGTGTTTAATTTCTTGAGTTCTTTATATATTTTGGATATTAGATCTTTGTCAGATGTAGGGTTGGTGAAGATCTTTTCCCAGTCTGCAAGCTGTCGCTTTGTTCTCTTGACGGTGTCTCCAGCCTTACAGAAGCTTCTTAACTTCATGAGGTCCCATTTATTAATTTTTGACATTAAGGCCTGGGCTGTTGGTGTTCTGTTCAGGAAATTGTCTCCTGTGCCAATATGTTCCAGGCTCTTCCCCACTTTTTCTTCTAAGTGACTTAGTGTCTCTGGTTTTAAGTTGAGGTCTTTAATCCACTTGAATTTGAGTTTTGTGCAAGGTGACAAATACGGGTCCAGTTGCATTTTTTTACACATAGACCTCCAGTTAGACCAGTACCATTTGTTGAAGATGCTATCCTTTTTCCATTGAATGGATTTGGCTTCTTTGTCAAAAATCAAGTGACCATTTGTGTGTGGATTCATATCTGGGTCTTCGATTCGATTCCACTGATCAACCAGCCTGTTGCTGTGCCAGTACCATGCTGTTTTAATTACTATTGCTTTATAGTATAGTTTGAGATCAGGTATGGAGATTCCTCTGCAGCACCTTTTATTGTACAAGATTGTTTTAGCTATTCTGGGTTTTTTGTTTTTCCATATGAAGTTCAGAATTGAACTTTCAATGTCTTTAAAAAATTGTGTAGGTATTTTGATAGGGATTGCATTGAATCTGTAGATTGCTTTTGGTAGGATGGCCATTTTTACTATGGTAATTCTCCCAATCCATGAGCAAGGAAGATGCTTCCATCTTCTCATGTCATCTTCAATCTCTTTCTTCAGAGTTTTGAATTTTTTTTCAAACAAATCCTCCACTTGCTTAGTTAGAGTAACTCCTAAATATTTTATGTTGCTTGTGGCTCATGTGAAGGGTGTGGCTTTCCTAATTTCTTCCTTTCCAAGCTGAAAGGCCTTTTTTTTAAAGAACAGATAGGAGAAGTTAACATCGTTCAGTTTCTTTTTTCTTGGAGATGGTGGGTGATCGTATCTGGCATGTGCACAGCAGCTGTCCTTTCTTGCTTTTTCTGTGGACTCACAGAACTTCTAAGTTCAGTTTAGCTGTCAATGTTTCCTTTATTATAAGTTAAGACATAAATTAAATAACAATCAAACCCTTTAAAATATCAGTTTTGAGTCAGTTATAGATTACCATGAATATTCCTTATGAAAAAAAAATACCCTTTCCAAAAGAAGGCTTGCATTGTTATACTCTGTAAGTGTGTGCATGTATGTGTTTATGTATGTGTGTGTGTTTACTACCTTAATTGAAATTGACTAGTGTCTCATGTCTGAGACTACCTTAATCACTTTCATCATCACACTGTTCTTCACTGTGCTTGCTATACTGTGGCTCTCCACTATTAGCGCATAGGTCTAACTTTTGAATATTATGAAAGAATCGCAAGGAAATGCCAGAATTAACAGTTCACATTCTGAGAAGAACTGTAGCACAGAAATTAGCTCTCTGTTTATTATTTATTTATTTGGGGTAGAGAGAGTGGAGATTTGAAGCAGGGTCTCACTATATCATCTGGGATCCCCAATAATTCCCTTTGTGACATATGCTGGCTTTGAAATCATGACCCTTTTTCCTATGACTTCCATGTACTCTGTTTGCCAGCTGTACCAATTTATTTTTATATTCTTGAAGTGCTAGAAAGGGCTCAAAGTAGAGAATTATGAAGGACATTCTTGGAACGATGTGATTATGAAGCTGGATTAAAGCAATGACGTCACCTTTATGAAATTTCAAAATGTCATTGAATTACAAATTACACTTAGTGAATGTTATGGTATTTAAATCCTGCCTCCATAAATCTTCAAAAAGGATTTAAAAAATCTCTATCATATGGCAATTATGCAACTTTCTATGAATTGTAACTTCATCCCTTGTTTGAAACTTGCTCTTTGAAAGGAGCAGGATGAGGTAGGGGTCAGAAACACAAAAGCCTTAAGTTTTATGCAGTGAAACACACATAGATACTTGGGTGGTGGAGAACGGGGATCATGACTTCAGGGCTTGTCCACGCTACATACCAAGCTCAAGATCACCCTGAGCAACATGGCATCTGTTTCCAGCATCCATCCAACAAGGAGAGAAGCAAACAATAAAAAAAAAAATTGGTTTGAATTAGAAATCTCTGATAGGGTCAGGTGCTTGAATCCTTGTTGCCCAGTTGTGGGCATTCCTTGATGAGGCTTTGGAGCCACAGTCTTGTTGTAGGGGGATGATCACTTCAGTCACGCTTTGTGACAGATCGTGCTTGCCTTGTTTCCACTCTTCTCTCTCTCTCTCTCTCTCTCTCTCTCTCTCTCTCTCTCTGCTTTGTGCTTGCAGTAAAGGATGCAAAGCCTCAGCTTCCTGCTCTGGATGCTGTCTGTAGCCTATGTACTATTCCCTCCATTATGAAGTCTAACCTTTGGGACCATGATACAAAATAAACCTTTTTTTTTTCTATAACTTTTCTCAATGATTTGTTGTATCTCAATGGGAATGTAACTAAAACAGGAATTTGTACCAGAAGTGGGGTGTTGATGTGAAGTATCCGATCATGTTGGTTTTTGAAGGATTATTCAAGAATTTCAGAATTTGGAGTAGAAAAATAAAAACTGACTTAATTATGAATACAGAGATTACTGAGACATTTTACCTGAAGTCTGGAAGATAATTCTGAGAGAGAACATTATAGAGCTCAAGAAGTTTCAGGGAAAATCTAACAGCAATGAGGCTAGCAGCTATTTTGATGATATTTTGGTAAAGAATATAGTTGCACTTTTTCTTGTGCTGAGAATTTGAGGCTACATTCAAAATTAATGGACTAATTTCTTTGACAGCGATAATTTTAAGACTATGAAACTATGCAACATTGAATTTTTGCAATGGTGTTTAATGATAATGCTTATAGGACCAAGATACAAATACAGTAACTGGGGCAGAGAGAAATACAAATGTAGCTTGATGATTTAAAAACTACTAAGAAGTTTAATGTTTCCACCAAGACTTGTTTTAAAAGAGAGGTTGGAATTGTTAAGGAGATTATCACAATTATAGAGAACCTACTACTGTGAGCCAGAATTAAAAAACAAAACAAACAAAACAAACAAACAAACAAACAAAAAACCCAGAATCCTTAGGGCTATATCCTAACCAGTTAAGATTTAGCTTATTAAAAATAACTTTCTTGTCCTAAAAAGGACCAAATACAAAAATTGCACTAATGGGATTCAAGTGGTCCACAACGGCAACAGAAATTGACAGTGTCACCCACATGAGGCTGGCTTTAGAGAAATTAATGACATAAGGAAGGTGGGCTGAGCATTGCTCCTCTAACATTGTGAGAGATGCTGAAGCCAGACAGTGATTGAGAGAGATATCTCTACTTAAAAGCCACGAGTAGCCATTGTGCAAAGCTGTAGAAGTGAAGCCTAGAGGTCTGTGAAGTTCTTAAGACGTTGGAGATGACAGAGCCATGAGACAATTGCTAATGGTTGTTGCCCGGAAAGACCAGATATACAGCCCAAAGAGACTTGTATATTGTAGACAATACAAAATATCACAAAAACTTCTGAACCTACATATCTGAATTGAATTTCATATTCTCTGACTGATGTATAGAAGTGCACCACAATTCTCTCTTTTTTTTGTAAAGATAAATAACAATCATATCTAGTGATTGAGTTATGGCTACCAACTAATTTAACCTGTTTAAGTGTGCCGTGAGTAGATATTTACAAGCTACGAACTATAGAAACATTATGCGTTCTATACATTGTGATAAATAGCCAATTAAGTATAAAAATTGAAAACGCAAGTGAAAAATTGAGGAAAACTGATGCAAAAAACAGGAGTGGAATTAATTATTTGATGCATCAATCAAGGACCATGCATGGTAAGGACCTAGACCCTCTGTTGAGATGTAGTAAATAGATAGTACAGTCTCCTTGTGGGTCCAATAATATGGGGATTAGAGACTACTTCTGACATGGACTCTGGGGCCCACCTATGGATTACTTTCCTCTGGTGGGGAATCCTTGTCAGGCCACAGAGAAAGAGGATACAGACCCTCTAGATAAGACTTGATAGGCTGAGGTCAGATGTTAGTGGAAGAGGGCTTTTCCTTTCCGAGGACTAGGGGAGAAGGGAGGGAGGGTGGTACCAAGAGGCGATGAGGGAGGTGGCTACAATCTGGACGTAAAGTGAAAAAATAAAATAAAATATAATAAAACTACTTCATTCCTCATGTAAAAAAGTACTACACTATGACTAAAATTAATCCTACTATATTTATTAATTGAGGAGCAATGTGTGATAGTGTTAGTAATTCAGAAGATACTAAATTTAATTGTTTTAACTGCTTTTTGAACTGTTTGATATTAAGTACAGCATTTGGTGAAACCCAGAGTGTTAAGAGTAAGAGAGTTTGGAAGATTAGCAAGGACTGGGTATAGCTATTGTCAGACATATGACAGAGTACATAGACTCGTATGTGAATAACCAAATGGCAATTTGAGTTCAGATGAAGTCATTTATCATAATTTGATACGACAATGGAAGCGCGTTTCTTTAGCAATCTTGATAAAGTTAAAAAGTAGCAAAACACACAGGTAACATTATACAGAATAAAGAGATCATATATATACCAGCTGGGAACTGTGGTGCACAGCTGTAATGGCAGCTATCAGGGAGGCAGAGACAGGCAGATCTCTGTGTTTCAGGCCATCCTGGTCTACAAAGTGAATCCAGGACAGCGAAAGCTACACAGCAGAATCCTATCTTTAAACAAAAAAGAGGAGGAGGTGGAGGAAGAGGAGGAGAAGGAGGAGGAAGTGGAGGAAGAGGAGGAAGAGGAGGATGAGGATGAGGAGGAGGAGGAGGAGGAGGAGGAGGAGGAGGAGAAGAAGAAGAAGAAGAAGAAGAAGAAGAAGAAGAAGAAGAAGAAGAAGAAGAAGAA
>OU015756.1:75024814-75037469 GCA_907169655.1 Acomys percivali
AAGAAGAAGAAGAAGAAGAAGAAGAAGAAGAAGAAGAAGAAGAAGAAAATAAGGGAAGAAAAAGATACCATAAATTAGAAAGAAAGATAGGAGGATGCATGATAGGGGCAGAGCAGGAAAAGGGATGTGGCGAGTAATTATAGTTTAAAAAACTACAATAAAAAATTGAAATATCTGTAAATATATTCTACTAAAATGTACCACTAATATAAGTTTAGCGTTTCCAGTGCTCAGTTTGGAAGTGTGCCAGTATTAACAAGTCATGGTCATTGAAATACAACTCAGCGAACTCTGGTGCCCCATATTTGACCATGTCCCCTGGATGGGGAGGCCTGGTGGCACTCAGAGGAAGGAGAGCAGGCTACCAAGAAGAGACTTGATACCCTATGAGCATATACAGGGGGAGGAGGACCCCTCAGTCACAGTCATAGGGGAGGGAAGTAAGGGGAAAATGGGAGGGAGGGAGGAATGAGAGGATACAAGGGATGGGATAATAATTTAGATGTAATATGAATAAATTAATAAAATATTTAAAAAATTACAACTCAGAATCTGCACTGTGTTTTCAGTAAAGTTGACTTAGCCTTTGTTTTTGCATCTTTTTGCTGCTTTTCCCCCAGTGTCTGCCAGCAGCAATGCTTCTGAGAACAGTCCTCAGAGAATCTACTTGGCATTGCTGAGCAGAGCTACAAAACACCTTGGCTTGTCATGAAATCACAGAGAAACCAAAGCAAACATCCCAGAACACTGGTCTCATTCTGTTTTTCTCCGATTGTATAAATGCAAATACTTCTTTATTTATTGTAAATGCAATTTAAGGCAATTCCAGTAAATACAGATAAAATATTTTAATCTAAAATCTAATAAACCTGTAAATGTACCTCAGACATTCATTGTAAAATAAATATATAACTAAAATAATTTGAAATGTGTGTTCAACTTCCGATAAAAATATTATTACATTTAAATAAGCCAATCCTTTTTTTTTTTTTTCAATTCTCCTTATCTGGAAATTATGATCTCCTTAACTAAAAAAAGTAGAGCATTTCCAAGACTTTTGAATTCATGGAGTTTGGAGTATATGAAAACAAAATGGGAAAACTAAACTTTCAAGTTCATATCTGACAAAATTACTGTATATGATATATATGCATACACATGTGTATGCATATGTGTGGTTTTAGTTAAATCATGTAATCAAGCTAATCTTACAATTCAATGAGTCTAAAATTTCAGGAAGTATATCTGATGTGATAAAAAGCAAGATATTTTCATTTGTCCTATTTTTAACATTTTCTCTATAGCAGAAAGCCACCAAACAGGAATTGGAGTCTGATGGGCTCAGGTCATTTCAGTGACACTGGATGGTGAGGGCGTTACCAATCACAGGCAAGGCTCTACATTCTTTCCTTGTATTTTACCTCCTTTCCGCTAATTACTTTGTGTCTTGTCTTGATCTTCTTAATATATTTCACTATGTCATTCTCCAAGTATATTAATAGTGCCAGTTTTCAAAATAAACTTCTGCTTGTTTCCTCAGACAGGTTGTACCTGAAGCCACAGTTCTGAAAGGGTCTGTCCCATAGCAAGTCTTATCTCTGTGTCTAATTAGAGAAAGGGAAAGAAAGTATGGAAATAAGTATGGAAATCGGTTAGTGTCATTATGGAAATCAGTTTGTGCCATTTAGTTTATTCTTAAATGTATGATAAAACTATGCTAGCACATGTCATATGGAAGACAATCGTTGATCTTTCTCTACCTTCTGGGTGCACTGGAAACACATAAGTTAACTTTAGAAGTTTTCATAATGCTATTTATTTAGTCACTGGAAAGGTGAAATCTCACACTAACACAGTTTTATTAAACCTAAACAAAATCACCATTAAATGCAATTTCTTCCAAAATCATATGATGCCTCACAGTCTAGCAAATAATTCAGGCTTGACAACAATAAAACAGTTTTTAAATTGGAAAAGGCTCCAGTTTCCATAGTTTCCCCCAAGATTCCATTCCCCTTAGCAATCTCAGGTCACTAATGTTCCACTCAGGTACACTTTCAGAAGTTTTGGGCAGCGTTCGTCACATGCTTATTTTCCAGTTGAATGCTACCTAGGTGGCAAAGAAAATTTACCTCTACTTTGAAAACTAATTATTTCTTTCTGGTTATATAAATTATTAGATTTTAAGGCAACAAAAAATCAACAGCTTTCAAACACTTTTATCTACATAAAAAGTTTTTAAATATTTATTTATTTGTTAGGTATACAGATCTCATTATAGATGGTTCTGAGCCACCATGTGGTTGCTGGGAATTGAACTCATGACCTTTGGATGAGCAGTCAGTGCTCTTAACATCTCAGCCATCTCTCCAACCTATAAAAAGTTTTTTAAAGATGGTTCAAACAAATATTTTCATAATATTGAGATCATAATATTGAGAACTTCATAACTGAAAAGTCAGTGTATGTCACAATAATAAAAAGCTAATTTTCTTGGTGCAACATTCCTGAGATTTTAATTTTCCTAGATTTAGATGTATCTGCTGTGTCCTATGGGTAGTTATTGCTTTATCTGATATTATTATCCCCTTGTCAATTCAAAGATTATTTCACTCCCTTATTTTGGTCACAGAAATAAGGGAGTTTTAATATAAGGATCTGATGCTATATTCTTCTAGAAGAAATTTTAAGACCACTCATAATTGAGTAAAAGTTGAAATGTGAGAACAGAGACCATGACAGTTCTGGCTGGAGCTCACTGTGGGGCAGGGAGAAGAAAGCCACAAGGACTTCTGACAGCTGCCTTCCTCTTCCGGTGTCCCACCACTCAGCGAGGACACCAGCTGTCACGTGAGACCAGTGCCCCTGTACTGACGCTGTCATGGAGCTCTTCTTAATGAGGCGCTTGTTTCAACACAAGAAAACAATCTAAACAAAAAAATAAAACATACCCCATCCTTGACCGGAAGTAACAGCAATCCCAGGTTCAGTTGGGTAAATGATAATGCACTACAGACAAGGGAATCTGGAGACAACCTAGAGATCATTACAAGATTCCCATTTCTGTGGAAGCCACACTGAGCCCAGTTCTTAGGCCTCTTAGTTGTGCTAATTGAATAGAACTAGCTATTAGGTAAAATATTAAAAAGGAATGAAAATACATTCAGAATTACACAAAATGTGTACGTTTTATGTACATGTGACTTTAAGTGATTTTCAAACAATTTGACAGGTTTTGTGTAAAATTTTGTTTACAAATAAATGAGTAAATAATTTTATATACCAACGAATGTTTTTCCTCAGTTCAACATTTTAAGAAGGATAGTTGACTATAGAAAGTTAAAGTGAACAGATTATAAATTGTGTTCGTGTGGTGTGTGTGCATGTGCACGTTTGTGTTCTCACTCATACTCGTATATGTAGGGTGGTTATCATATGACATGAGATGTCTTTGTGTGTATGTGTGTGTATGTGTGTGTCTGTGTGTGTCTGTGTGTGCATGTGTGCGTGGCTGTGTGTGTGTGTGTGTGTGTGTGTGTGTGTGTGTGTGTGTGTGTGTGACTTTTCCAACTTGTTTTTGGCTAGGGTGTCTTAGCAAACCTGGGATGCAGCAGTTTAACTGATTCATTGGTCAGTAGCTCCCAGAAATGGTGTATTTCTACCCATCCGTTTCTGGGGTGTTACAGCTGTGAACTGTTATGCCCTGTTTTATGTGACTATTGATGATTCAGACTCAAGACCCTCCTGTGTGTGCTCCACAGAATTTCCCCCTGAGCCAGCTACCATGCTCTAGACGGTGACTCTTACATGTCACATGTCACATGTCACATCATCCTTTAGGAAATAGACAAAAAGTATTAGAAACCTAAGACAAATGGTCCTAGATTTACAATGGTTGGACATTGGATTTGGGAGCTTTATGACTGCTCAAAAATAACCCACATTCAATAGAAACTTAGTTGTAAGTTTGATCTTTCTGTAAGAGTATATTCTTCAGAAATATCAGGTGTTGAGAGTGAGCCTCAGTTACCAGTCAGCCACGTATGTGACCATAAGTGTAAACAAGATGCAAGGTGTATTCAATAGCGTAATGCCCATGAATGCAGGATCTTTAAAAATATTTTGACTTTTTCTGGACAAATGGGACAAAGAAAGAACAATTATTATTAGACTGCCAGAGTAGGACAGTGTATGTGAGCAAGCACTGATATGGTTTTAAATAAATTGAATATAAGCAAAGTGCTTTAAAGTCTATAGAGTAAAAAAGATAAGTCAAAAAGATTTTTCATTAATTGAGAATAAAATTAAGGTACTTGAAATATATGTCAGAGGTTAAGAGCACTGGCTGTATATTTAGACACACAAACTTTTCAATTCTGACGAGGTAGCAATTAAAAGAGTACTTTGAAAGAAATTGAGTTTGATTGGTTCCCAGCACTTTCATGGTGGCTTCTAACCATCTGTAATTCCAGCTTTAAAGAATCTAGATGCAGTATCCTTTTCTGCTTTCTGAGGGCTTCAGGCATGAACATGGTACACATACACACTTGTAAGCAAAGCACACATACATATATAGTAATAATAATAATAATAATAATAATAATAATAAGTAAAATTAGTTGATGTTTTTGAAGATCAGAATCAATGTTTTAAATGAAGAAAGTCCTATACCTGGAATTTCCTTCCTAATGGATTTTTTATGTGTTCTAAGTATATTTGTTTGGTAATTATTATCAAGGTAGAAAAATAACATTTTGTATATTTATTTGGTTTTAGGAAAACTTTGAAGAGTATATAATGTATCTTAATGAAATGTTTAATTTTACACAATGTTTTTGGATTATAAGCATAACTCAAATGGTTGTTTAAAATTGACACACAAATATCATTAAAACATAGGAATGAAGGGCAAATTTAGAGATAAAATGACAAATTGACACATCTTTCAAATATTAAAGTAAAGAATTATAAATCATAGATTTAAAAAGCTTTACAAACTTAGTTTATAATAATGTATATTACACAACTTGCCCCATTAAACAAAGTCAAAATAAAATGGATAAAAACAAAATGTCTATTTTAAACATATTTATTCTAATACTATAAACACATTTACGAATCTGTATTAGATAAGCCATACCTGGCCTTTATTTATTTATTTGTTTTATAAGTAATTTTTTATTTAATTAATTTATTCTTGTTATATCTCAATGGTTATTCCATCCCTTGTATCCTCCCATTCTTCCCTCCCTCCCATTTTCCCCTTATTCCCCTCCCCTATGACTGTTCCTGAGGGGGATTACCTCCCCCTGTATATGCTCATAGGGTATCAAGTCTCTTCTCGGTGACCTGCTGTCCTTCCTCTGAGTGCCACCTGGTCTCCCCATCCAGGGTACATAGTCAAATGTGAGGCACCAGAGTACGTGAGAAAGTCATATCCCACTCTCCACTCAGGTGTGGAAAGTGTTCTGACCATTGGCTAGATCTAGGTAGGGGTTTAAAGTTTACCGCCTGTCTTGTCCTTGGCTGGTGCCTTAGTTTGAGCGGGACCCCTTGGCCAAACTCTGCCTATCATAATGTTCTACTTGTAGGTTTCTAGGACCCACTGGATCCTTCTACATTGCTATTCTCACATGGTTCTCCCATCTAGAGTCCCAGTAGGGTGTCCTCCCCTCTGTCCCAGTTTCCTGGTAAGTGAAGGCTTTCGTGGGCCTTTATTAAATATCCTTCACAAAGACGGAGAAACTGAGTCAAAATATTCAAAAGAAGATAGAAATTTGTCTTCACAAGTTTTCCTAAATTTAATTTATGTCTACTGGAAATGCAAATGACTAAAAGAGGAGAAAATAAAAACACATTTTTACAATTTTCATAAGGATTATTAAAATAAAAGTAGGAGTATCCAGAATCCATAAGTGAAGGATAAAGATTAAAAACAGGTAGATAGTAAATCAGACTCAAAGCCAGACATCCGACTTCCACACTCTCACGTTCATCCTGCAAGTAGTAGATTCAGTGATAAATTGCGTTCTCTCTAAATGTTCTTACTACCCAGGCCATATTTTTATTCTAAAAAGAAAACGAGCCTGGGAATTCCACAGCCATGTACAAATGATTTGGACTCTCAATTTCATTTCACTATTAATACAAAAAAGCCCTCTGTTTCAAGTGGCTTGTGCTACAGTGGTCCCCATGGTACAACTGCTCACCTGAACTGAAGGGTAATAGTACCGAAACTGCTTCAAAATGGAAACAAAAGAAAAGAAAAATGTGGGGCAGAGACATTGTTTCTCTATCTATTTAAAGACCAACAAGGCTGGCAGATCTGGACACAGATGGGTCAGCTGAAACGGTATCAACAAAGGACAATGCATGCAGTAAACATTGAACCCCCTATCCAGATGTAACCAATGGACACCACATTGTCCACAATTGTGTGGAGAGCAGGGACTGACTCAGACATGAACTCTGGTGCCCGCTATTTGACCACTTCCCCTTGGTGAGGTGATCAGGTGACACTCAGAGGAAGAGTAAGCAGGTTACCAGGAAGAGACCTGATAGGCTGCTATCATATAGTGGGGGAGGAGGTCCTCTTCTGTCACAGACCTAGGGGAGGGGAATTGGATGAAAAAGGGAGGGAGGGGGAACTTGAAGATACAAGTGAGGGGACAACAATTGAGATGTCACTTGAATAAATTACTTAAATAAAAATTAAAAAAAAATAGAGGGACACAAAGTTAGGGAAACTGTTTCAGAATGGGCACAATTGAAAAGGATGTATGGGTTATCAGAGTGTAGCACAAGAAATGAGGAACTGCAATTCTGGGGGCATCTCCTGAGTTATGTTCATATTTAGGAACCAAAGGAGTGATACGTTAGCAACTTTTATTGCTAAAACCAGATATAGGTTCTGTTCTCCATGCTGACTGCTGCCTTTCTCTTCAAGGTATTTACCATTTCCTGTATAGTAAAGGTTTAATGAAACAAAATAAAAGGAAAACAAAGAAGCAAATGAGCAAAATGTGTAGAAGCTGGGTACCAGAGATCATCCATTTCTCACTAGCTGTACGGCTTATAATGAATTTGTCAGGATGCGGATGGGCCATCCAACCATTCATTGATATTGCAATATATTGTGAAGATTCAAATGTGTGTATGTCAGGGAAGGGTGAAGCCGAAAATAGGAAAAGAGAGGCACACGTGCCCTTTGTACCCACAATTTGAAGAGAGAAATTATGCTGGAGTGTCTGGACTATGGCCACTTAAGAACACCAAGACATTTGAGTTGGACATCAATAAAACTCAAGTTTTCATTTTACACAGTTTTAAATGTTTTTTTATTATTTGCTTTATTTTGAGATCTTTAGCATAATCAAATGTTTTCCTGCTTCTCCTTCTCCCCTTCCAAGCTCTCCAGTATAAGCATTTTTTGTTCTTTAATATTAATGGACTCTTTTTTATCATTCATTGTTCTTATATGCATATATGTATATACATATATGTTTCCCAACATAACCTGCTCAATCTGCATAATGGTACTTGTATATGTGTTTTTCAGGCTGACTATTTGGTATTACATAGCCAATGAGCATGCCCTTCCCTGTAGAAGACTATTTCCCCAATTCAGCATTTATTAGTTACCTGTAATTGTTCTTTTAGGGTCGAGGCCTCCTGGTCTTTTCGTATCCACGTTAGCATGAATACTCTTGATTTCCTTGTTCAGCTCATGTTTAGGCAGTCACGGTGGTGAGACGTTATGTGTGTAGCGTCTGTCATTTCTATGGACACAATCTCTTACAGCGTACTCTCCAACCCTTTGGCTCTTGCAATGTTCCACTGCCTCTTGTGAAATGTTCCTTGAGTCTTAGGTACAAGAGTTATTTTGTAAATGTGTCCACTGGGAACTGGGCTCCATAGCCCTTCATTTTGATTGGTTGTGTTTTGTTTGTTTGGTTGTTTTTGTTTTGTAATAGTCTCCTCTGACTGATACAGCTTATTGATGAGGGGTGAAGTCTACATTTACCTTTGGGTATAAGGACAAATATTTAGAATTTGCCTTTGGACAGTGCTGGTTTAGGAAAGAGATAGTTGTAGGTTCTTCTCCTAGATCCACGACTTCTCCAGCCCTTGTTGGCTAACTAGGTTCCCAGTTAAAGGCATGGATTCTCTGCTGTTGAGTAGGTCTTAAGTCCAATTAGGGTGTTGTTTGTTATGTGTTCCATTACTACACCCACAGGGTTATCCAGTATTTTTTAATAGAACTTTTTGTTTGTTTACTATATCCACTAATTTAAAATATGTTAGTGTCTTTCTTGACTCTGGCAAGGTCTAATCAAGGTTCTCTGGTACTGGATACACAATCCTCATTTACTTTATTTCTTGCGTAGCTAGAGCTGCTGATCAGGGTAGGCAACTGATCAGAATTAAAAGAAGAAAGAAAGAAAGAAAGAAAGAAAGAAAGAAAGAAAGAAAGAAAGGAGCCCAGCATCGTTTCTCCAGAGACTGCCCGTACTGCAGCTAAGAAGGAAAACTTAGATTGATCAAAATTTTCCTACAGCCAGGGCTGTAAAAAGCGGCTTCTAGCCAAACACTGTAGGAAGGTGTCATAAAGGAAGGCTCTTTGATCTGAGATCAGCTTCTGCCCAAGAGCAGGCCTCCATGGAGGGCTTCACAGGCTAATGTAAACTTAGGCCTGCTTGCCCTAGAAGGCTGATTGTTAAGTCCCTAAGTCTGTTAGTTTATTTGTGAATCTACATGAAAATAAGAAGTAAGAGAGAGAGAGATCCAAAATAAACCACTCACACACACATTCAAGAGAAAAGGTGGATAGTTCAACATCTGAACTTCAGTGCATTTATTGTTAGTCATTGTATTTATACTTCTGAGAAAAGAGTATATTACTCCATAGTCAAAAAAGGATATTAATATTAAAAATAGATGAATTCTAAAATGCAATTGAAGGAGAGATAAATAAGTTTTTTTGTTTAGATCCCAAGTGTGGGATGAGGGACAGACTTGTGATGCAACAGGTTACATGTTTTAAAACTAAGCATTTCTTATCTATGTATACATTACATAAGTTCATAGTGAGTTCAGAGTGACAAAGGTTGACAAGGCCTAATGGTTAACAGAGTCTAAAAGTTACAAGAATATATGTCTTTTTAATTAGGACTGAACTGGCTACACATTTACCAGCTATCTCTTAGTTTATCGTGAGTTCAGAACAATAATTTTATCTGTCTTTCATTCTAGAAAACAAAGTAAATTTAAAATGAATGCCATAAGGTGACAAGGTATTCGGAATTATAACAGAACAGTTTGTATATTTGGACATTAAAATTTGTACTTAAGTTAGACATTTCTTCATAGCCCCATTACATTTTGGGTTCATGAGAAGTTTCAACCAATTTGCCTATATTTATAGTGTTTATCAGTATTCATGGTGCCGTCCGAAGTGAAGGCTTATCTGAGGCCACAAAACTGCTTCAAGGCTGTACCCTAGTGAGGCATCTGGAGGTCCACAAAGGTATTTATTGGAGCCATAATCTTTCTAAAATTGTCTTAGAAGATCCAAAACAACTTAACTTTTAAAATTGTTTGAATCAAATCAGGAATTCCACAATCATGGATTAATTCTTCCAAACAGCAGTACATTGTCAATAAGATCATGTTGGAAGTTTGGTCAATCAGAGTGGGAAAATGCTCAGAAAGTGATGGTTCACATCAATGCCAGATTTTCGAGAGATGCAGTGGTGCACAACTGCCTGTGTTGTCAGATATTGTAAGCAATTCTGGCGTGCATCATAGTACAGAATTTGCAAAATACAGGATCACCTCCTAGAATCCCCACGTGCCTAATGAACTCCTTTAACAGATGGCTGTTGGTGAAGATATAAATTAGTTATCCAATACCAAGTGGTAATCCCTAAAAACATATAGACAAGTAACATTATACAGACTGAGCAGGTTGTCCTGATGTATTTAAGAATAAATATGCATATGACAACAATTAATGTGAAAAAGAAAGAAAGAAAGTGCACTTATTAAAAGGATTAGAGGGAGATGAAGGAAGGAAGAAATGATGTAATTATATTTTAATTCCAAGAAAATGTACATTATATGATGTTAGTAACTTCATTTTAGACTAATTAACTTCATTAATACTGGTTAAAGTATGTTTTGGTAGAATTTTACCACATTAAAATAAGTTTGATAGAAAGTAAAAGGCAAAATCCTTTTACATCATCTTTGTTAAATCTAAGAAATGGGAAAAGAAAAAGAAAATGGAATGAAGAAATGAACTGGACACTTTGACAAGGCACAGGAACATCTTGTCCTAGAGCTGACACTGCCAAAGCCAGTTACTTGGGATTCATGTAGCTAACCTACAAACAGCAAGTAGTCTTTTTTCTGAACCTTTGAGCAACTACATATTTGCACATCTTATTTGGGAATGAAACTATTATATTTTGGTTTTGTCCCTCTTTATACTTGAGACAAAGTTTGCTTAATGAAACATTAAGGCCTCAAACTTCTGAACCTCCTGCTCAGCCTTCAAATTGCTGAGATTGTGCACTACCAACACCTGCCCCAAGTACATCCTACAGGCTCAAATACTACCAGAATTTCAACTCTTTTCAAAGACACTTGATTCACTCATGCTTTCTCAAAGTATCAACAAGTCAGAAAAATCTTTTGATTTAAACAAGCTATTTCTAAGACTAAAAAGAAATTTAGGTTCAACTTATACTTGGTCTTTAATCAGGAAAATGTAGTTACAGGAGTATAATTATAAAATAATATTTGCTTTTATATTTAGGATCCTGTCTGCAAATTGAAAGACTTCCAAATAGAATTTAAAAGCTTGTAATTAAGTGCAGCACTAGCAGATTTAACAAATTAATAAAAATAATAATTAATAATAATAATAATAACAATAATAATAACAGATTAAAGAGACCTCACAAATAAACAGTCCCTTTACAACAGATAATGTAGTGACATGAGTACCTGGTTGAGTGCTCTGTACTCACAAGCATTCCAAAGACATGATCTCTGTAAGGTGAAGCTGGTTGTAAATTCCACCAACAGACCCAAAATGAAAAGGGAAGTGTTCAATGCAAGGTTCTCTACCTACTCTGAAGTAAAACAGAAATGTATTCTTGTACATTACTTACAGTAAAATCAACTGATAGGAGAATATTAAAGGCATTCAGAATAAGTAACCATTTCTAAAAAGCCTGGAAACTGGCATAGAATAACTTTACTGAATTCCCCTGGTCAAATGTTCACAGATATAAATACACACACACACACACACACACACACACACACACACGCACGCACGCACGCGCACGCATACACACACACGCACACACACACGAGAGAGAGAGAGAGAGAGAGAGAGAGAGACAGACAGACAGACAGACAGACAGACAGACAGACAGACAGACAGAGACAGAGATACACACTCATATATACATATATGTATATATGTATGAATTTTTATTAGATATATTGTATAACCTTTGGATGAGGTTAATGCCAGAAAATTGAGGTCATATTTGGAGAGTGCTACAAGCAGCTACTGTTTTTCTGTCCAAAGTCTACAGTTTACAAAACTAAAGAGTTGAAATCAGAGTTGAGGTAGAAACAAGTCACCAAAGCTAGAGACGACAGGTGTATTGATCAAAAAGAACAACAATGCGACAACCTCATAATGAGAACTGTATTCACTGGAGCTCTTCTAGGAAACTGCTTCTTTGTCCTCCACATGAGAAAGACCTAAAACGTGAGTCATGTAGTGAGCACAACAACAAGTCAATCAGTGTAGTGGGGCAGACGGCTTCCCCTTTAATTGTCATGCACTGTCTTTTAAACAGGTCACTTTGACCAACACTCCATCTGAATACACTTACTACAATATTTTTATCACTATGAGATAAAGAAGCAAATCACTTGAATAACTAAAATTGTTTTGAATTTTAAACATAAATTTACTAAGCAGAGATGCTATAAATTCCAGTCCCTTTAGCAATATCTGCAGCCCCGTCTCTGATATTTTTCATGTAAACTAGGCATGGACTTGAAGCCAGATGCTAAAGAGTACACTGAGAACCATGGAAGATAAAATGTACATGAAACAAAATTTCTTGTTTCCCCATTAATCTATGGTAAAATTAGCTTATAAAAAATTAATAGCAAGATCCACAAAGGAAACAGCATGATACTCCTTATCAAGGAACGTTGAACTAAAGAGATGGGCCATTACTTACCAGCCACAGTCTAGTCCAATACTCCCTGGGTCTATGTGGATCCTGTTTTGGATTTAGGATGCTGAGTTTCCCTTTCTGCTACACACCTATATAGGGAGAATGGAACAATGCAGAAAGGAAACGACAAACAGGAGTCCTTTGAGGTTTTTCTTTGTAATATAGGCCCTGTAGTTGGTAGAATTTGTTAATTGATTACTGATATAAATGTAAGCAAGATCCATAAACTGTTAATGAAAACTAGTCCCTTTTTGGGGACTTAATCATACAATTTGTCATAAGATGTTAACATGCATTTGTTGGAGAAATGTTTGTGTTTCCTTGCGCAGCTGATTTTGTGTGTGTGTGTGTGTGTGTGTGTGTGTGTGTGTGTGTGTGTGTGT
>OU015756.1:75037479-75074433 GCA_907169655.1 Acomys percivali
TGTGTGTGTGTGTGTGTGTGTGTGTGTGTGTGTGTGTGTGTGTGTGTGTTGTATACCATCGTCTTAATAAGTGCAGTATAATTTTGACTGTTAAAAGAGACACTGCTATGGTCAACACACCCCTTATTTTGGAATTTCAGCTCCTTAAAGATAGATTATTTACATGTAACAATATATTTAATTTGTTTTTCAATATCTAATCTTTATACTTGGATGTCATTGGGAAAATGTTTTACATTACGTCACTTGCCTTTCTTTTCCTTGTGTCCTCAATTCTTTCTGTTTTTCAACTCTTGCTTGTCTTTCAAGACTGATACGTACTTTGGCAAAATTTAAATGTTGAATTACTTACCTGTTGGATGATGGTCAATATTTGAACTATTTATGGTTTTGCTAAGCATTTATTTAGCATACTTCAAAAGAAGGATTTTTTTAAACTTTTGAGAATTCCACAAAAGAATACTATTTAGATCATTTCCATTCCTCCTTCTCCTCTTCCTACTTCTCTGCTTCCTTCTCCCATTGCAGCCTAAAGTCAGGACCCTGTTTTCTTCAATTATTATTGTTACATATACATTACATATATGTATATATAACACAAACTATTGTCTGTTCACTGTTGCTCTTATACGTATGTTTTAAGGGCTTTGCAATTAGTATCAGACAACCAATTAGAGAACAGATTTCTGGGGATGACAGATTATCTCTCTTAGTTCTTCATCTAGGCCTTGTGAAATTTCTCACATCTATTTTGGCACATCAACTTGCACTGTCATTGTCCCAGTCTTGCTTAAGCAGCCATATTGTTGATATTTGATGTGTGTAGCTTCTCTGTGTATGTGCTTGCTGCTCTTGCAGAGGATCTGAGTTTGGTTCCCAGCATCACAAAGAGGCTTCCCACTGTCTGTAATGCAGATCTCCTGAGGGGATCTGAGAGGCTTCTTGAGCCCTCTGCATGCACTGCAGCACACGTATTTCACATAAAGTCAGACAAAACATACATAAAATAAAACTAATTTAAGGAAAGTCTTTCAGAGGAAAGACTAATGACTAATTGGGCTCATGGATGAATTCTGTCAAACACTGAAAGAAAACTTAACACCAATACATCTAAAACTGATCCACAAATAGAAAGAAAAAAGATATTGCTAAATAGCCTACAAAACCAGTATCCCTCAATAACTGGCGAAGGACACAACAAAAGAAAATAATAGTCCAATTTCTCCGATGAACACTGATGAAAAAATTCTGCTAAAATTATCTCAAATTATACACAAGAACACATATGAAAAATGAATACACCATGATCGACTTGATCTGTCCACAGAAAGCACATTTTATTCAATATCTGCAAATTATAAGTGCAATAAAATGCGTAAACCTACTTAAAGAGAAAAATTGATTGTTTCAATAGATACAGAAAAGCCATTAAAAAGTTATTCACCATCCTTTCCTAATAAAATCCCTGAAGAAATTAGGAATAAAGTATTCAGTATAGCCTAAAGCTGGCATAATAGAAAATGAAGAAAGGTTGAAAGTGTTTTTATCTAAAATCAGGGAAAATATTCTTCAACAATTATTATATTTGACCAAGTAACATTAAAGTACCCTATGGCTCAGCTATGTCACCCCTGTTTTGAAGATTTGATTTGATTTATATGTATACGTTTGTCTGTGTGAGGCAATGCTGCATGCCTACAGTCCCTCAGAGGCAGTAAGGGGTCATGGGATCCCTTGGAGCTGAAGTGTTAGGTGTTTGAGAATCACCCGATGTGGATGTTAAAGCTGAGCTCGGGTATCTGGAGAAGCAGCAAGCAATCTAACTGCTGAATGACGGATACCCCATTCTTACACTTTCAACTGCAAAAGTGATGATGTTATTAACTTACGGGCCCAAGCCCCTGGAAGGTCATCACTCCAGGGAATAGACGGCTTAGATCATGTGTAGGGAAGGAGCAGAAAACAGTGTTGGATCTACTCCTCAGCACATGCCACAGGGAACCCATGGCCCTCCAGGGAAGACCTATCTAAACATCCCAGTCCTTCCAAAGGTATGCCATTAGGAAGAGGACATTTCGGGAATGAGAGTTAAATGTTCACTTTTTTTCAATAGTCATGCACCCTTTGTGCTGTAGCATTGATTTGCTTATCTCTATTGGCCATAATCTAAAATTTTGGCAAGAATACTTGAATTGTTGCTTATTCTATACTTGGAAAGTGTTACATAAAATCATTATAAACAAACAAACAAACAAACAAAAATGAGTATTGTGTTTCCTGGGATTTTTTTTCCTCCTTGCACAGCAACAGTGTGCCATTAATGTCATTGATGCACAGCACCATTCTTTTTTTCTTTTTTTTATTAATTTATTCATATTACATCTCAATGGTTATCCCATCCCTTGTATCCTCCCATTCTTCCCTCCCTCCTATTTTCCCCTTATTCCCCTCCCCTCTTAATCCAGCAACTCTTGTAAGCATTCAGCAAATTGAGCTTTTGCATCTATTGAAAAAAGCAAAACAAAGAAAAAACAAAAGAAAACAAAAAACAAAAGTCCAAACCTGATTACTGACTTCCTTAACACATTACTATTCTAATTTATTTTAAAAACATTTATATACATTATATCTCCATTTGTTTATATATACTAACATTTATATACATTATATCTCCATTTATTAAATATACTTTACATCTCCATTGTAGGCCCCGCTCTCCTCTTTTCCTAGCCCCACACTCCTTCCCTCTTCCCCCTATTCTAATACCTAATTTCTTTATTTACTTTTTTTATTTATTCTCAGCCTCCTCCACCCCTTCTGCCTTTTTCATATGATTTCTTTCAAAAGTTTATGAAAGATTTTCCTGAGTCCCTAATATCATATTGTAAATGTACCTACACAAGATCTTCTTGTGTTCATAGAAAGTTTTTTTATATCATGATTTTTCATATATATGTATATATATATATGTATATATATATATGCATATCAAACAACTATTCTTGGGATCATGGATATATAAAACTGTGTAATCCTTATTTGCGTATCTTTTCAAAACTTATAAAAGATATTGATTTAAGGGCTCAGTCTTTGATCCTCAGATGTATCAATTCCAGGTATTTTCTATTGCAGAAAGAGGTCCATAGCCCAGTCCTATGCAAAAGAAATGTTCATTGTCACAGATCATTTGCATCCTCTTTTTTCTTCCATCTCTTTCTCATGGATCTCATTAGCTTCTGAAGCAGTCTGTCTTATCCTTTCTCATTTTACGAAAGTACTGATTTATTACTATGTCCACAGACATTCTTATGGCTCAGTGGCACTGCTATAATCTATATACATCTTCTGGTATTCTTCTGACTTTTGACTTCGAATCCACATCTATTTATACTCAGTATAATCTTAACAATAAAGGTAATTAATTTTATTCCCTCTCAAGTATCTGATGGTATTGAAGACCAGATAGGTAAATTTACAATTAATCTTAGTTGTTTGGGGTTAAAAATGTTTTTAGGTTTAGATAGATGTTTTAAGTTGATAAAGTTGAGATATGATATGTATTGATTTACATTCAGAATTTTAGATGCACCGAAGTAGGGAAGATGTTTCTTCATGATTGTCAAATACAAATAGCCAAAACACCAGGAATGTAGCATTTATATGATTCCTGATTGTTTCATGATTCTTATTGCTGTGGGCAGATTTTTGTTTAAGTATGTAATACTATAAATGTATATATATAAAAGAGAAATAAGAAATAAAATAGACTTCAACAATAAAAGTTTGATGTAACAATAACTTGAGAATTTCCTATTGTTGTAAGTCCCAAAATACCCCGATAACATGATAGCAGGGACTGTCTAGCGTCTTGGAGAATGCTTGTCTCTCTACATTATACTTGGATTTCCTCCCACACAACGAATTCAACATTTTCCCAAGCCCCCCTCCCCACTGTTTGTGTGTGTGTTTCTCTGATCTCTGTCTTTCTGTCTTTACTTATAAGCACACTGTGGAAACAAGTTCAAAGATATGTTTGCCATTTTATGTTTCTGTATTAGAAATCTTACATCTTTTCTTAGTGCCACACTAGTGTGTGTTTTTTCTAATTAATCAAAGATTAATTATTGTAGTTTTCGGACTAATCATCACTCTTACTCAACATGTCCATTCAAACAATAGTGGCAGGAATGCCATGGGTGTAACCAATCACTTGTTTTTTTTTATTTGTATCCTCCTCCACAAACTAAAAGCCACACCTAGTACAATTATCAGGTCTGATACTGGAGGCCAGACAGATCCTAGGACCTATGGGAGACCACACTACTAATATCCTGCTAAATTAGCATATTATTACATCTATTCCTAGTAACATATCCTTACATCCATAGACCAGTGCATCTGTCAACCCTCATCAGAGAAGCTTCATTCTTGAGTTAATAACAGTTAGCACAGTGATACACAACCATTCAAAGTTCAGAGAGTAAGAGACTGAAGCTGACTGAAGTCAGCTCTGAATGTGACATTTACATTGCATCCTTCCTCTTAATGCTTAGGAATCATTGTGGAAGACAGGATGGAATGATTGTAAGATTGGACTTGATTAGTAAAAGGAAGGTAAGAAGAGGAGAAAACAGAACTCAGTATGTAGGAAGGGAGAGTTAGCCAGAGTGGAGGAAAGTGAAGATGGCAAATACACATTAAACAATATGAAGAATGGTGATAAAACTTGCCAAAATCAAACAACAGCAACAACAAAAAATTCTATTCATTGAAAATATTTTAAATGTTTCTACTGCTTCAAGTTTTGGTTGGTATTTGAATGTCTTATGTCATTCACAAAACTCTTTAGGCCCTCAGTCTTACCTGCTTTCAAGACTGACAGCTGTATCATGATTCCTGGATTACAGGAGCAGGCGCTGAGTCCTCACATAACTGCTTTGCTTTTCTAACTACGCTGTTTGAACAACCCATTTCTCCTCTCTGGGACAGCCTTCCCACTTCTTGAAATATATCCTCTCTTCAGTTTAACTGTTATTGCTAACCAGTTCAGCCACATTAATATCACAGTGATGGCTAAGAAAATAAAGTTGATATTTACATAGGCAAATATTCTTAGATAACTTACATTGCTTCTATAAATAGGCATAAATATGTACTTGGTAATAAGTTGGAACAAGTTAGTACTGCTATGTTAAAACTAGAATTGTTTAAGCAATCTTTTACAAAGTTATTTATATTGTACAGATTTTATGACTAATATATTTCAATATTTTTCAACATTTTAGCATAGTTAATTGTATATTATTTTAAATTGTTCTGCATTAAAGGTAATAACTTGTTCACAGTTCTAATGAGTATATTGTTTAGCTTCTGTGATAATGTTCTAAATATATTCAAAGGTAGATGTAGCCAGATTACTTTCAAGAAAGATTGTGCTAAATTATGTTCGAAAGAATAATGTACATAACTCCTCTACAGGAGCCAATCTAAGTGACAATCTTAAAGAGGACAGACTAAATTATCTTTTAAATTGATGAGTTATTCGTTTCAGCTAACTTGAAGAGGTTTTGAAAGACTGATATCCCTTTTAATTTTCTCTTATATATTACATTAACAATATTTTTTTCAACTTTTTTTCTAGACCACTTACATTTTTCATATTGAATTGTTAGAAAATTTTGTTTTAAGAATATTTTCCAGGATTATTTTGTCTGCCTCTATCTGAGTATGGTGTGTGTGTGTGTGTGTGTGTGTGTGTGTGTGTGTGTGTGTGTGTGTGTGTGTGCCAAAGCAGCATGCATGTGGAGGTGATAAGATAAATCTGAGCAGTTCTCTTCTTCAGTCAAGGTTTCTGAGACTCAAACTCAGGTCCTCATGCCTACATAGCAAGTATTTTTACCCATTGAGCCACCATTCAGGTACAATTTAATGTTTTCAAAATATTTTGGTTTTCATATGCAGTTAGTAATGGCTTTTTTCCAGCTCTGTGAAAAATGGTGTTGTAATTTTGATGGGGATTGAACTGAATTTGAAAATTGTTTTTGGTAGGATGGCTGCTTTTATTGTGCTAATCCTCTGATCCATTAGCAGGGGATATCTTTCTATCTTTTGACATTTTCTTCAATTTCTTTTTTAGACTTGGAGGATATATCCTATATATCTACCATTTGCTTGGTTAGGGTTACTCCAAGAAATCTTTTATTATTATAAAAGATGTTTCAATGATTTTTTCCTCTGTCCATTTATTATTTGTGTATAGGAGGGATACCGGTTTTTGTGAGTCAACCTTGTATTCAGACACTATCTGCAATAGTTCCTTGGTGAAATATTTAGGAGCACTTATGTTTACACTTTTATTTTTTCATTTCCAACTTGTATACTCTTGGTTTCATTCAGTTGTCTTATGCCCTAGCTAAAAATTCAGGGACTGTATTGGATAGGTATGGAGAGAGTGGGCAACCTTGTAGGTTTGTAATTTTAAGTGGAATTGCTTTGAATTCCTCTTCATCTAATTTGGTATGGGCTATCAGCTTGTAGTAAACTCCTTCTTATGTCTAGGTATGTCCTTTGTGTCCCTAATCCCTTCAGCGGTACTGGATTTGATCAAATGCCCTTTCTGCATCTAATGAGGTGATTGTGCATTTTTCTTTCAGTTTGTTTATACTGTAGATTATGATTATGGATTTCCATATATTGAACCATCCCTGTATCTCTGATCATGGTGAATGATCTCAGAAAGTCTAATAGAATTCTCAATATAACCATCTGGCCCTGGGCTTTAATTTTAATTTCTAATTTTTGGACTAGGAATCTTTTAATGACTACTTTAATATCACTAGGGGCTATAGGTCTATTTTAATTGTTTATCTCACTTACTGAGAAAATTGTCCAATTCCTTCAGATTTTTCAATCTTGAGAATAGGTTCTTAAATTATAGTCATGGTGCCCATTGTTATGTTCTTCGTTGATTTCTGACTTGTAAATTTGGATAGTCTATGTTTTTTTAATTAGTTTGGGTAAGGGTTTATCTACCTTGTTGATTTCCTCAAAGAGCCAACACTTTGTTTCATTGATTCTTTGCTTAGCTTTCAAGACAGGGTTTCTCTGTGTTATGTTGGTGTCCTGGACTCACTTTAAAGACCAGACTGGCCTGTAACTCACAAAGATCTGCCTGCCTCTGCTAGCCAAGTGCTGGCCTAAAGGCATGTGCTATCACACCCAGCTCCCAAAGTGTTATTTTATTTATTTTAACTTTTATTTCTATTATTTTCTCCTGAAAATCAGGTAAGACTCACTTACTACATTTTTTCCTCTGCTTCTATCAGCTCATCTCCACCACTTCACTCTCTATTACTATCCCATCTGAAAGTGTGGATTTAGTTAACAGTCACAGACCCTCGGCATTTCCTGATTGATGGCCATTCAGCTAGTTTACCTTGTGGAAATAGCGATGTTGGGTCTTGTTAGTGTGCTTTGTATGTTTTTTTGTTCATCCTATTTTTTCCTTTCCTCTGTCTGCTTTGGCAGAGATATGCCTCTTTGAGAGGAATTGTTGAAGAACATAGGTGGAAATAAAATAGTTTCAGAATCACATAATTTTTAGGCTTAATTTTTTAGGGTTTAGATTTCAATTTTTAACTCTAAAACATATAATATGGACATTGCTTTTTCATATATCTGTGTGTTTATTTATATACATATATATATGTACATTCATGATTCATGTAAATACAAATTTACTTTTATAAAGCAGGTAGGAAAGAAGAAAAACAGGCAGAGTTATAGACAGAAGACAAAAGGATGCAGGTCAATTCTTATTTACACTAATAAGTTTTTTAAAATGTGCTTAGTTTGGGGTAGCTATTGCTTTCTTCTAGTTCTGCACTTTATTGAAAATGACATTTCTTTAGTATTGTTGACTGCAAATGTCCCTCTATATTTTATTCTGCTTCATCTTAGAGGTGTTTTCACTTTGCTATTGTTTATTTATATTTCCCAGAGTTGGGTGAAATTTCTGAAACTTGCCTTTTAGCAATTTTCCAAATAGCACTTGAAAACAGAGACTATGAAAGTTTTTTTTTTTCTTTCCAAAGGTGTCCAGAGATTATGTGACAGAGACAGGCACAGAAAGGTGGTTGGTATGAGGGACTTTCCAAGAGGGATATTAGAAAACCATGGAGAGGCAGGTCAGTGGAGCATGGTGATGAACAATTTAGGGGCTGTCACTGCTCACAGATCCACACAGGCAAGCTAAATAACTGTACTGAGTATCAGGGTGACAGACATTAGGGGACTAATTGCTGTCTGGAGTGGTGAGAGTAGAGGAATTGACCAGAAAATAAAGTAGGAGATCAGGCAGAGAGACATCAGAAATTATATGGTATCAACTTACACAGGGACCTAGGTACAGGGGCCATGGGCAGTGCAGATTTTCAGCCTCATTCTCAGGAATCAAACCAAATTGCTTTTTGTTTTCTTGGTTTGGATAAACTGACAAAGAAATGACAACTTTTAGATGACCATCTAAGATTGAAATTCTTGCAGTGAAATAGAAACCATTACTGCTTTCCTTGGTTGCATCCCAGAAACTAAAGGTAAAACGATGTTGCCAAAGACAGCACACACTTCATACTCAGAGCATCCCGAAATCAAGCTGGGACTGACAGGGTAGCCTTCTCCCTGAGGACTTGATCTCAGGGTGTCTGAAGATGCTATGAAGGTTGCCAAGGAAGAAAAGCTACACATAGCACTGCCCAGTTGCAAGCACAATAAGAAAGAATTCCCCAGGGTCTCAGTAGTGGTACTTACATACTGGAGGCAACCCATAACTGTCTAATTGGAGTTAAGTCACACTCAGTAGGAAGAAATTCATGTCTGGCACTTAAAAACTAGGTAACTTCCATGGCCAGTGAAGACATGGACCCTAGAAGAGAACCAACTACTGTAACTTTTCCAAATCAGCATAATTTCTAACTGCATTATAAATAATCATGTTTATATCAATAAACAAGCATAGTTCAAAACCCTCATGAAAGAAGCTTTTATCTTCAGCACATACAAAACATTACAGGAAGTTGTAACTGGTAAAAATATAGAGAAGAAATGACTGCTGAGTGTCCAACGCCAATGGACGCATCTATATCACAACCCCTACATAAGGCTCACAGAGCATTGCAAAAGTCGAAGCAGAATGAGTGTAAGAGCTAAAAGGACCAGAATGCCTTCTATGATACAGTGTCATCTACATATTACAAGGCAGCTACGTCCATGAAATTCATATGGTCATCTAAACAATACCAGGAGCAACACAATGACAGCAACAGTTGAGATTCCTACATTGATGGGAAAACTTCGTGGAACCCCACCCCTAGATGAAAGGCTACAGACAATTAATAGTGGCTAAGAGAGGCAGGTTTACTCTCCTCTAGGGATGAGTTCCCTAGCAGAATAAACAGTCTCAGTTGGTCAGCCTTAAACACAAATGCATATGAGCATCACCTCATGGCATTGGTAGGCTTTCTCTGGGTCTGGGTTACCTCATTCAGAATGATCATTTCTAGTTCCATCCATTTGCCTGAAAATTTCAGGATTTCCTTGTATTTTGTAGCTGAATAGTATTCCATTATGTAAATGTACCATAGTTTCTTTATCCATTGTTTGGTTGAGGGACATCTAGGTTGTTTCCAGATTCTGGTTATTATGAATAAAGCTGCTATGAATATAGTTGTGCAAATGTCCTTGTATGGTGGATAATATTTCAGTTATCTGCCCAGGAGTGGTATGGCTGGGTCTTGAGGTAGCACTATTCCAAATTTTCAGAAAATTAGGAACATTTTTTAAAATGTTATAAAATATTTCATATTAAATTTTTACCTAAAATACCTTTTTTTTTCTTGGAGCCTGGGAATCATTCCAGAGCATTGCACAAAATTACTGGGCAAGTCCTCTACTTTCAGACCTTTACCAACAGTCTTAAACTCAACTGTGTATTCATCTTTTACAATCTAGAATGCTAATCAAAATGTTGGATGAGGGTTGGATGGTGATTGCGGTATCACTGTGTTTCTTCTCCTCAAAGTTTCTAGCCTGATCAACATGCTTTTTCCGCTTTCAGTTTTTGTATCAGCCTGTTGGGTTTGCAATCTGAAAGCTCTTGATCTTTAATGATCTGTAGCACATCTGTATGCATAATAATGCCCTCAGACTCCCCAACAAAAGGAAATCATTAGGCACCTATCACAGAGTTCTTTTAATACATTTTCCATGCAACAATGCTTTTCCAAAACCCATTTTTGCATAAAAAAATAAGATTGCAGAATGTGGGGATAATCAGGTAGTTATGCTGAACTAATGAGCTTTTCTTTTCCTGACAATCCTCTGATGTGGTAATTGGGAATTTAGTCATTCTTCAGATCCAGGGATGATGAGTTCGATATCTTTGGTTAGCATGAAAGATTTCCTTATGCTCTAATACTTTGGCCGGGCGAGTTCATTTAACAAAGCAACACTGCATCCATTGATTACATTTTGTGAAGGACTAGGCTGTCTGCTTACTCATTTGCTTAAAACCGTTTATTAAGGCTGAGCTACTTTGCATATAATATAAAGTGATTGTGGCCACTTGCCACTGTTAATTTTTTCTAACACAAATGCATCAAGTATGTCATTTTTCTTTCTTACTGTGTAAAACAAAGTTTAAAATGCTTTAACATATGGACAACAGGGACGTGATGATATTTTGGCAAGAGTAACTTGTCTTTATTTCTTTAGAGTAAGCATTTTCCTAAGTGTATCTAACATTTAAGAATTCTATTGTCACAATTTTAGTCATTCTACCTCTATTTATATTGTTCCCGATTGTGTTTCAAAATTCTTCTGGTGGCTCCATAACCATATAACTGTCCTTTCTACTCTTTGAATAGAATATTCAATACAAAAATGGAGAGGATAGCCTAAAACATTCATTTAGACTAATAGTGTATTTATTTTGACACTAGGGCAACATCTTTATTATGAAAAGATGTTGAAAAGCAAGATCTTGTACAGCAACAAGATATTGAAAATGTGGCCTGCCTTTCATTTTAGTTTCTACTTTTTTAAAAAAAGTTATTTATCTGTATAAATTTCTACCTGCATGTATTCTATGGGCAGCATGAGTTCAGTGTCTGTGGAGGCTAAAAAGTGTGTAATATGTCTTAGAATTGGAATAAAAAGTTTTTTATCAGACGTGTGGGTGCTGGGAATCAAACCTAGGTCCTCTGAAAAAGTAGCTAACACTATTAACCACTGAGTCATCTCTGCAGCTCCAGGTTTAATCTGTTTTTCTTTTGAGTTCTAGTCTAGTCTAGTGGAAATTCAGCCATTAGTTTCCAATTCCTTTCCTTTTCCTTTCATTGATGTCACTTTTATAGATGTCATAGCTCTGTCTTTGTGACTTGGAAAAATAGAAACTCTTTCCTGCTTCCTCTTCATGTCATAATTAGGAGCAGATGATTTCTTTATAAGGGAAAGCATAAGCCACACCTCCAAACCCAGAAGAGAGTTCTAATGTTTACGGTTCTCTACGAATCATATTTGAATAAATGCTGTTCCACTTTGTCTTGCTATTTCCCCTTTCTTGCTCTTTTGAGTGTAACACAAAGTTGTTGTTGTTGTTGTGTGTATGTGTGTGTACTAAAATAAAAGGAGGAATAAGGGTAAATAATAAATAATTGGAAAAATCATCTGACTGCCAGTGACAATAGGAATAAAAGTACAAGGATTAAAAAAAAGAAAACATAGAAAAAGTTGGATTACAATTCAAGCACGTCTTCTCAAGGGAAATGAGCAAAAGAGCAGAACCTAGCAGAACTGCACCACCCAGTCTTAAGACAAAACTGCTGAATCCCACCAATCCCTCTGTCAGCCACTCAGGGAGCTCTGGCGTTTCAATGGGGCCTAGCATAGATATTGGTGCTGTCCAGACGCTCTCGTACAGTGTGAGGTTTAATGTGCTGTATAGCATTGTTGAACATGTGCCAAGGCTGACATAGAATTGGCAGACACTCTTTGGAACTCCTGTTGCTGAGGAGATGTTTTTTTCCTAGGTGAAAGCAAATAGGAACAAAAACGTCTTCCCACCTTGCTGAGATAAAAGGTTCTTAGGAATTGCTGGGTGTTAGATTGCTGTCCTAAACCCCTTCATTATGTACTGTTGTTCAGAGTTGTGGTTTTGTTCCAATTGGCTTCCTGCCCCCAAACTAGCTGGGCTCTGCTGGGTTAACTGTGATAGGCAGGTGGTGTAGAGGGCCTCTGGTTAATTTCAGAGTGGCTTGTCGGTGGTTAGGATTACCTACCTCCACCACAAGAGGGTGGTATGAATCTTTGCATGGCAGTTGGTAATGCTTTTGTCCCTAATTTCCATCTTCTTTATAGCTTGGTCTTTATCATCTAAGTCTGTTGCTTTTGCTCTCAGGAAACTCTTACAACTGTCATTCTGCCTTCTTATGGTGCAGTGACACCTACCAGTCCCCCAAAATTTTAAAGTAAATTATGCAATCAGGAGAGAAGGAACATTTAGCCGAGTTGAAATGTCTGTTGAGATTGAACACTTGCTATAGGCCCCTTCACATTTTCAGGTACTACGGGGCAGGATGTTGTATTACCTTGGGTTGTCTGTGTAATAGCTGGAAAAAGGGTTGGATTAGCATAAAATTGTTCACAAATATCATGTCACTAAAAATTTTTTTTAAAAATTCTATTTACACAGAAGTGCTTCACCAAGAAGTTTTTTTGCTGAATCAGGCTGGGGACAAAAAGCAGACTAGGCATGCAAAACCCTGTTTTAATGGAATTTATACAGGAGTAAAGAAGACAACCAGCAAATACAAGTGGTGAGGTCTCATGTAGTGGGGAAGCAAAGGAACAATAGAAATCAGATTAAAGGAATGTGTACATATTCACTGGGAACAAATCAGTGTAACAGAACAAGGAAACAGCCCCCAACTCGAACAGACACCCTTAAACCAATATATAGGCTATGCCTGCCACAAACCAGGTAGACTGCAGGCCAACCTAGCTGTCTGCTCTAGTCTTCTGTGTATTTTGCTGATCTGCCCCTCCTAACCTCCCTCTCTGGTCTCTTCTTTCCCAGCAATCAAATCCTGCAGGCTTCCCTGCTAACCCACAGGCCATGCCTGTTAGTAAAACAGACCTCCTGCAGTGTCTGTCTCTGTCTGTTTCTCTGCCTCTCTGTCTCTGTCTCTGTCCACCCCCCCAACTCCCCCCCCCACCGTCTCCCTGCTTGTCTCCCTCCCTCCCCCCCAGATACAATCTCCCACTCTGATCCCTGGCAGCCTTTCTTGCTAAGACCTCACTCCCACTCCCATTGCCTGTAGATCCCACAGAGTTATCCTTTCTAATCTCCCTCCCTCATTTGTTGCTCATCCCGAGGCCCCAACTCCAGCAGGAACTTCCTGCTAACTCACAGGCCAAACCTGTGAGGAAATCAGTAGGTGGCCCTGGGATCTTTTCTCCTTTCTCTCTGTTCACCCCAGTTTCAACATTCTAATCTCACCCTCAGCTCTCCAGCAGAGCGAGCACCGTGGGCCGCCCGCTAGGGCTCCTGTCTCCCTTGAATCTCACAGACCTTCCCTCTTAAGCTTTATTTTCAGTCTTTCAATTTGGCTCAGCACTTTAAACCACATTTTAAAATTCTACGGGGAGGCTGATACCCTAGGAGCATATACAGGGGGAGGAGGTCCCCCTCAGTCACAGACATATGGGAAGGGAGTAGAGGAGGAAGCGGGAGGGAGGAAAGAAAGGGAGGATACAAGGGATGGGCTAACAATTGAGATGTAATATGAATAAATTAATAATAAAAAAAGAAGAAAAAAATTCTACCAAAGAATAATTTTCTCTTTTCACCAAACTCAATTAATAAAAAGTTAAAATGATTTATTCTTCAGGCATGTAAGGTTTTTTAATGTTTTATTTTGTTTTGTTTTAAATTCTTGGTTTTATTTTTCATTTTCATATATTTTGAATCCAGGACAGTTAAAATGGAATACTATGAAAAGAACTGCATCTTAAAAAAATGACTTTAAATGTGTTTTTTGATGTGGAAAATAATCTGTAAGCCTGTGTAAATAATCTACCATTTAAGTACTTCTGTTTTAGCCTTCTGATTGCTAACTATGATTTAGGCACATAATAGTTTCACAAACTCTGGAGGTATCGTACTGTTTCACAATTATGTTCAGTTAAATAATGCTTAGGCAGATTACAAGTACTTAGCTAAGTTAATATGAGCAACCATTTACAATCTGTTATATTTTGCTTATGGTAATTTTTAAGAGATTATGTTGGATGCACAAAATAAGCTAGCTGAACCTGCTAAATGAAAGTGTGTGCACTTAATCCTCTTTCTCCCTGCATTTGAATTAGACCAAATGAATTCTTCTTTTCACAGCATCTTCCAACAAGTCTAAATGAGCACGTTGATCCCTTAGAACACAACCAAGCACAAGTGCCAGTGTGCAGACATACACACATGCTGCTCCATCAAACACCTTGGGACCGGACTGCAAACCCAGGTATATATGTTTATTAGTCCATTAACTTGCAACTATACTGCTAGTTTATATGGCTGAAAGAAAATCACAATTTCACTTTTCTTGGCTTTAAGTTGAGGACTACGTGTTAATGCTGCCATGGCAATCTTTCGTTCAAATCGCCTCAAATTCACTTGCGCCTCAATGGTGAGACCTGCTCTTTGACAGTTGGGATCGGAGCACAGTCTGGATTAATAGTCTTGGGTTTGTTCATGAGGCTGATTGATTTGAGAAGGTGGCTCTACATTGCATAAAACCATAAGGTCACTTGCCAGCGCGGTCTTCTAGAACTCTGGGTTTTTAATATGACGTTTACATTGCACATCACCAACGGTATAATTTGGTAGTGGAAAATGTGCTGAGTGGCTAGTGCATGTTCTGAGGTAGACAGTGACCTGACATTATTGTCTTCTTAGCTCAACAGAGCTTGGGAGTTTGAAACCTTGTGTCTTGTTCATTAGTGTCTGTTATATAGTCCAACAGAGATGTTTACTTTCTTTCTCAAAATCTTGTCAACTCATCTCTGATTACCTCCCTACCAGCTGTCTGCTGCTATTTTTGTTTATTCTGAGTAATCAACTCTTCATGTGCACTGCAACAGGCAGAGTTTCTTTGGTCTAGTCTTTATTTTGCTTGGAAAATAGATTGGCGTCACACCAGAGCAGAGATGACAAACATGGTGGTAATACCCACTGATAATTTGGTCCAAGATTGTGATTACTTCAATGATATTTTGATCCTTGAAGAATATAGTGGTAATGTGTTCTTTTCAATTATCCTGAGCCCCAAATCTCAACAAAATAGAGGATAGTTCTTTATTGTTCTCTAAGCTAAAGCAAGGATTATTATTGCCACACAGTACAAATACCCATTGCTTCTCATTTTGCAGGTACACAAGATTCCTCCTGTTTATCTACTCAGAAACCTTTTATTTTCATGCAGTAAAACTAAAGACTTTATGGGTGGGACAACTCCCCTCCCTCAGTCTTAATCCATGAGTTTGCAGGATGCTGGCTGAGTCCCTTAGTTTTAACAACACCTGTAATCTTGGCAGGGAATCACATTTATAACCCTTCAGTCTCTAACAAAACTCACTACAGTGAGATACTTGGTTGCATGTTGATTTAACTGGAACTTAATATTATTCATTAAATTGTCTAATAAAGTATGCCTTAATTTATAGCCAGTCTTGTTGCTTGATATTTGATCCTGTTATACCCAAGTCATAGGACCCCTGTAGACCACCAGAGACCAGCCAGATGCAGGATACACAGGGTCTTTTATTGAGCAAGCTCAGGAGCAAGGACTGGGGGAAGCTGGCACCAGACTCCTTAGGATATATGATTGATAAAGGCAAAAGCTGAAAGCAGGCCTTTCCAAGCCTTGGTGTTATATGATTGAGTCATGGGGTTACAGGAAGTTGGCCTAAAAGCTGCTTGAGGTAGGGGACTTGGACATTGTGGGTTTTCTGAGAACTCGAGTGAGGGGTCATTTTACCATGAGGACAAGAGAGAGGCTTGATACAAAATGGCATTTATTTGGTGCCTACGATTCCATTGTGAATCCTGAGATTGGGAACTGTAAAAACCTGTTTCTAATTGTGGTATGGCTCAATCTTTGATCCTAGAACATTCTGTTTACTCTAAACAAGTACTTTGTGGTATGGCTCAGCCATAACACACACCTTTAATCCACAAACTAAATAAAGTCAACTGTAGGTCAAGTAACCAAGTGTGAACATAACTAAAAAGAAAAGAGGGACATTGGGTTAGAGGGTATTTAAGACAGCTTGGAGAAGGGGAAAGAGCTTTTTCCTTCTGGGAAATTGGTGGAGTAGGAAGGTCAGCTGGGTGCTTTCTTTGCCTGTCTGAGCTCGCACGTTTTCACCTCAGCATCTGATTCCTGAGTTTTTGCTGGTAAAATCAAATCCTTGGGATTTTAAAAAAAAAATAAAAACATGGAATACTACTCAGCTATTTAAAACAAGGAAATACTGAAATTTGTAGACAAATGGATGGATCTAGAAATGATCATACTGAGTGAGTTAAACCAGAAGCAGAAAGATTCATATGGTATATACTCACTTATAACTGGGCACTAGCCCAAAAGGCATGTCCCATGAAAGTTTTCACTTACCAAGAGATTGATATGGATGTGAGGACATCCTACTAGGACTCTAGGTAAGAGAAATATAGGAGATGGAGAAATAGAAGGACCCAGAAGGTCCTAGAAACCTACAAGAAGAGCATCGTGATGGGTGGATTGGAATGCGGGGGGGGGTGTCGTCTACTCAAACTATTGCACTAACCAAAGAATATACAAGTAGTAAACATCAAATCCCTACTCTGATCTACCCAATGGACAGGACATTCTCCACAGTTATATGGAGATCTGGAGAGCGGGGACTGACTTAGACATGAGCTCTGGTGCCCCATATTTGACCACCTCCCCTTGGTGGGGAGGCCTGATGGCATTCAAAGAAAGAATAAGCAGGCTACCAAGATGAGACTTGATAGCCTATGACCATATAGTGAGGGAGGAGGTCCCCCTCAGTCATAGACCTAGGGGAGGGGAATAGGGTGAAAGGTGGGATTGAGAGAGGAATGGGAGGATACAAGTGATGGGATAACAATTGAGTTGCAATCTGAATAAGTTAATTAAATAAAAAATATTAAAAAAGAAAACAACAACAACAATAAGGCTCACATCCTTTATAAAATATTTTATTGTCACATGTTAACACCTACCATTACTTGATGTTCAGAATGGTTGCCTCAAACTAGCACGTGAGGACAAAACAAATTAGGGATACTGAGTTCCATTAGAGGGGAGCTATGATAGGCCTTTCACTTAAACATACATAGATGGCATTAATTCATAGAGCTATCTATATCTTAACAGTAAAATCAATAATCGATAAAAAGTATAACAGATCCATACATTTTGGGTTCATAGCAAACTAGTAAATTCTCCTTGACTTATGTTAAAGTAGGTCATTTTAGCCGTAGGAATGCACGTTTGTGGTGGCTTATAGGAATGAATTATTTATTCTTCATTATCGCTCTTTTCATTTTGCTTTTCTATTGGAATTTTTAAAGCATTGTTTAGCTCTTAGGGTTTTACATTACATAATGGCATTTCTGAAGTTTTTAGGGAATCCTTTTTAATGCGGAGTCCTTTCACAAATCTAACACAGCATCTTAGAGACTGATGATGAGCTATGGTGGTAAAACAGTACAATGACAGCTCTGAGCACTGTAGGTCAGGAGAGAACTGCAGCAAGGATAGGATTAGCCCAGCACAGCCTTGGCTTTTGGTATGATTGTCATTGCATTGTATTGCATTGAGCCTTAAAACAATCCGTAATTTATTGCATGTCTTCTCAAATGTGTACTACCAGAGCAGAGTCAGCAATGTGCAGACTTTTCGAAATAACTTTATCAAGGTCTTCAATGTGTGTCTGTGAGCCCTAGGAGTAGAAGACTTTCCCAGGTTGTTCAGACTCTTTACAGTCTGGTTTCATAACTAACCAACGTGAGCTATGAGGGTGGGAATAATTTGTTCTACTTCTCTGCCTTCAGCAGTACAAACTACTCAGGGTCAGAACTGTTGCTAACTGAAATATTTTCCTATTATATAGAAACAACTTGTAAGTTATTGTATATTCCTGAGTTGTGACGGAATGCCTCTTCTAGCCCTGTCTCTCATGTTTATAATTTTGGCAACCTTACATTTTAGATTCCTGTCCTGTAAGCTAAAATAATTTTAATGGATTATTTTGCATGGTGGTAGATTTTATTTAAACAGATGATCTTAATACGGTCTCAAAATAAGATTTAATAGAATTGGGGTATTATAACATAAAAACAACCATTTAAGGTGTGTTAATATCTCAGGATAAACCTCCATTTCTATGATGTACATTTCATTTACAAAATATTCTCACTCCCACACATGGTGCTTCAGGAAATTCCTTGGCTGCGATCACTCCTTGAGTCGCATGTTTCATCTAGCCTGCCTTGCGTTCTCCTACATGAAACACTGTGTGCATATTATCAGCCATATGTTACTACTTGGATTCAGGGCCCAGAGAGTGCACACACATGAAATGGCTCCCGTGAGAAAAAGGGAAGCAAAGCCCCTGAGATGAACGAATCTTTCAGAGCAAAGGGAAGATGCTGTTCTCTAGAATTCGACATAGTCATAGAATCACAGCCCACAAGAAGTGATCTATCAGTGCAGCCTCAAGGTCAGAATTTCCCATTCAGAGAGTCACCCAAGAGAGGATTCAGAATTAGTAAGTGCTTCTGGGACTGCAGCAGAACACAGTGCAGGAACAAACGCCATTTGTGAATGTGAGGAAACTTCAGTGAATGCTAAAATTTTTATCCTTTCTAGGGAAATGACAGAAAAGCAAACATCCACTTCCCTAACTGAAAGCATAGGACATGGGTGATGATGATAATTATGACATATTACAGGTATTCAAATTCACTAACTTTGGGTATCATATTGCATTCTGCTTATTTTGCAGAATGGAAAGAAGAGTAAACAAAATGAACACTCGAAAAGAATGCGACAGAGAGAAACTCAGGACAACCGAATTTGTATTGAAACAAAGTTATGGGCAGAGTAGAAAATATTAAAGCACTTCTCATGTTATGGACTGAGAGACTGAGTCTCTCTAAAAAGAATGAAAGCCCATATTCTGAATAGAGTGATGGATCTTTTGGGAAGTAATTAAGTTTAAAGGATCAAGAGGAAGCCAAAGTAAAATTCTCTCTGTCTCTCTGTCTCTGTCTCTGTCTCTGTCTCTCTGTCTCTCTGTCTCTCTGTCTCTCTGTCTCTCTGTCTCTCTCTCTCTCTCTCTCTCTCTCTCTTCCTTTCTCTTTCTCCATCTCCCTTTCTATTTGTATGTGTATGTTTTTGTTTGTTATTTGTGGTGTTATAGTACACTAAAAAGATATAAACCAAGAAGGCAGCCCTAACTAGAAACAACCCAAGCTAGAGCCTGCTCTCTTTCTTTCCTAGCCTGGAAGCCTATTAGAACAATTCTATGTTCTATTTAACCCACTTTATCTAGGTTATTTTGTTTATTTGCTTGAATTGCATGAATATCTTAAAGTCAATTAAATGCAAATGCTTTATTGTAGAAAGTTTGGAAGTGCAATCTGAAGTTAAATTTTATAAAAACAGATTATATTCTTGGAAAAATCTGTGCATTTGGCTTGGAAAGACATTATATATGCTTCTATGACTGATAAGAATGAATATAAATAGTCAATATTATTAACCCTGACAGTTTAATTTCATGAAATATTTGTAATTTTACAGTTGGTACCCGAGAGAATAAGAAGCTTTTCAAGACTCAAAAAAAAAAAAAAAAAAAAAAAAGGGTCAGAATCAGGATATGGCACTTTATATTGTCTACATGTTTAACAACAACTCTGCCGTCTTATCATGCTATTTCAAATAGTTATTTCTTTCCTAATTTTGTAAGTACTGACAGAAGGAGTTCCATCACAATGTCCTACCAATGGAAAACTCCATGAGCTTGGACAGGGCTGCCTTTTATTATGGCTAGAGAGTGTAATCTATCCAGGGATGACAATAGTGATTCATTTAGTAATCACAAGCATCTGTAGAGTGTGAGTTTGGTCCTTACTAGTCCTACCTAAATTCAAGGAATGAGTTTGCAATGGTGCTTTGGAGCGAAAGCCTCAGAAGAAAAGTACAAGATCAGCAGGTAGAAAACGCCACAGTCTAGCCAGGCGGGGTGGCACATGCCTTTAATCCCATCCCAGCATTTGGGAGGCAGAGGCAGGCAGATCTCTGTGAGGTTGAGGCCAGCCTGATCTACAAAGTGGGTAAAGGACACAGAGAAACTCTGTCTATAAAAACAAAAACAAAACAAACAAACAAAAAAAAAGAAAGAAAAGAAAAAAAAGAAAAAAGACAAGAAAACTCAAAGGTCTGTTCTTTACTGAAGGGAGTTGGAGGAGGAGGGAATCTGGGGAAAGGGAGGTGGCATTGACTGGGAAGGTTGAGAGAGGAGAAACTGTGCTTGGAATGTAATGTATCAGATAGAATAAAGAAAAAAGAAAACCCTCAAACACACGCAGACTTCAAGCTGATCTATAGGATTGGGTATATGTCAAGAAATCCAAATCCAGCCATCTCATGCTAAATAGTTAGCTTTTGCTGCAAAAGGCTACTTTGCCCTTAAATTATATAACTTCATAAAACCTCCATTAAGCTTATAGACAAAATTTTATGATATAGTTAAATGTCATTATAATTGTTTCCTTTCTTTACTACTTGTTCAATTAGGGAAATGGCTCTTTTGTCTTATCACAGGTCTTAAGAATTTTTTTTCAGTTCATCAACATAAACTCTGCAGTGGGGTTCCTGATCATTACTTCTGATGCATCTCAACTTCTTATGCCGTGTATAATTTTCCTTCAAATTCATTATCTCACTATTTTTTCTATTAACACTCATCTTTTCCTCATCTGAATAATTTCCCCAGCTGTCCATATCCATCTGCAATTTTGATCAAGCTGATTTATTATCTTTCACTTCTAACATCTTTTATTATAGATTTGGTTGTGCATTCATTTACATTTTCCACTCACTGTTTAATGACTATGGTGAATAACAATATCAAAACACATTTGCATCCCTGGGGACCTTCCTTGATACTTTCTTCTATCTTCCAATGAGGCATGAAATAATTATACTTTCTATTTGCTGAATAATTTGTGTATTCTTATGGCACCATTATTTATAAGCAATAAAACCTTAAGTAATGAAACCCTCAATTAGCTACATTTTTTTTTTAACACACAACTTTTAGGAAAAAAGAACAAAACATAGTTGCTTAGAAATTATTAATTCCCACAATCCTTACTTTGGTTTGCTTTATTTCAACCTTCTGTCTTGTGTAGCTACACCAACAATCTTTTAAGTGTTAATTATTTGTACAATCATGTACTTAGTTACCCTATTAGGAATATATAGCAATAACCCTGTCATAGAGAAGAGAATTGAGCTGCTAGTGATGCAGAATCAGGAGGATTCAGAACCCTGCCTCCATGTGTACGGCTATACGTAATCATGGGTGCAAATGCATATTGAAACATCTATGAACAGAGAGGCACAGAGGGAGAGAGAAAGACTAGAAGGAGATGAATGAATCTTTGAGAAAAAGATCAATATGGAGATCTAGATTTCCTTTCCTTATGGTCAAATAAAGGGAATTTGATTACTTTCATCACAATATTAAGACACATGAAGTTCATACAATGCATGAATAAGATCTTCTGAATGTTGGTTTGTTTCCAGACACGCCAGCTTCAAAACACCATGACTCACCTTTTTAAATGCAAGCCTCTCTGTGCATTTTTGAACAGATATGTAAAGTACCATCCTACATAATCGTATCAATCAACCCCTAAAATAATGCAAGCATGTATACTCTAAGGGCGTTTTTTTTTTTTTTCCTTTCAAAAAGTGAAGTTAGCTGCTAAAAGTAAGCCACTTACTTTTTCATGACCAAGTATAGCATAATGCTGGTGATTATGACGTTGTCTCTACAACACGTTCTTTCTCTAGGAAAACAGGAAGACAGCTTCCAAATTGATCTTTGTCCTTAGTCTTTATTGTGTATGCCTGAAAAAGCTTTAAATTCTAACTGTGGTAAAAAAAAAAATTTTTTTTTTGATCTCTCAGAACTGAGAGATTTTATTAATTGGGCCTTTTCCCCTTTATTCAAGAGAGACCACATGATCACATAAGGTGACAACAGACATAAAATACAAATGAAACACTGGGTTATTTGTATTTAAGTTAGCATAGGCCTGAAGGGGGACCTCCTTGATGGTAAGGGAAGGTGGCTCCCAAGAGGACATGATAGCACGGGAAACAAAAGAGAAGGACAGCTGTAGCTTGTGGTCTAATCAACAGTTAATTATTGGGGGAGTGCAAGGACTTGTCAGGATATCTAAAATTTCAGTTGTAATAAACTAACACTTCAGGAAAATTTTTTACAAACCAAAAAAAAAAAAAAAAAAAATTCAGTTAGTTTATGAACTTCTTTCAGTTTGAAAGAGAACTTATTAAGTATTTCTTCAACTATTCAGGCTGAGAAGCTAAAATATAGTATGAGGAAAGGCAGATGAGGAGACAAACATGTCTCCTACATCCAAGGAAGCATGGGCTCTAGATAACTAGAGGTGCCATCGTTAAGCCTTCCAACTGAAGAAAGAAAATACAGTGCGGAAACTCATGTTTGAGTGAGGCCTGTGTGTGGTAGGAACACGGTACTCAATATTAAATCCAACCATGCTTTGGGACAAGAACTAACACTAGCCATTTGTAGATTGCTGTTCACATACCAGAATTTTCGTTATTTAAAAATCAGATTTATTATTGCCTGGCATAGAGGCATACACCTTCAATCCCTGACTCTGGAGGCAGAGGTAGGTGGATCTCTATAAATCTGAGGCCAGATTGATCTACAAAGGAAGCCCAGGACAGCCAATGTATTGTGCATATTTGTATGTATTTGTGTATAACTGTGCTTATGGTATGTATGCATATATATATATGTGTGGGGGGTTCTGTTTTCGGAAATGCTGATATTTTAGAATTGCCATAGGTCAAGAAGTGGGAGTGTGGCCGGCCCTTTCAGAAACTTCGGATTTAAAGTTTTATGAAATGGCAGGAAAATATGATGGCAATAAATTCATTTTCTACCTTCTTATATTTTTCTTAAGACTGTAAATATACTTAATAATAGGTAAATTAAGAACAAGTTGGTAAAATGATGTAGTAAGTGAAAGTTGTATGTGATTCAATATTTTCCTATGACATGAAGTCACAAGGAAGAGGTTCAGCCTCTGTGTGTCTCAACCAGGTTGAACAAAGAGAAGCAGTCGTATACACTGGTTAAGCTACTTGAAGAAACAAAAGAAATTATTTCTTTTAATCAAGTCTGCTCAGGCAGAGACCTATGTCTCCTTTTTCGGTCCTGATAAAAGCAGGGATGTCATCTGGAGAACTGAAGATGGCATCCTTGTGACAGTTCTTCTCTCTGCAAGGAATGAAAGCAGAAAGACTTCTTTTGGTCACAGTACAAGTGGAGTCTTAATGGGGCTGACCTGTTCTTCTCCTGCTACAAACACAATCTTGGCCCTTAAAAAGCAATAGGACAATTGAATACCACTTGACGGGTGGGTGGAGAGAAAGGCTTCATATTTGCTGCAACAGATATGCTACAAATTCCTCTGTAAATTTCAAGGGAACAGCAAACTCACAACCATAAACTGAAATAACTGTCTTGAAAGAGAGCCTGGAGACGCAAGTAGAGGATTCTTTAGAGAATTCAATATTATTTTATCAACAATTCTTTTGATGTCTTAAGGGATATTATTCTGACTAAGCACAAACATTGGAGATATTGTGATTTGGAAGAGCCAGATTGAAGGAAACTTATTTTTATGAGTGCCTTTATCAACTTGCTTCTCTAATGTTTTCTATTTAATGTAAAATAGGTGAAAATCTTAGTTGGGTTTATAATATCTACTCATCAAAAGAGGAAACAGTGCTCTGCATTGTACTGTGCAGTGTATTGATTCATTTTTGTACAAATTGAAACATTACACAACTGAGTATATCTGAGATTTAAAAAAACACGATAGATTCTTTTAGGTTGAAAAGGGTAACCTTACTGTATTCTAAGTTGTGCTTTTTTAAAAGAGACTTTTCATAGATTTTCTTTTTCATTGAGCCCTTTCTTTCCTCTAAGCCAGCACACATTGGGAATAACATACAGTTGCAAATTTTACATTGTTTTAGACATAATAGCGTAGGAAAATAGGCAGAAATACACTTAGTAAAAGGTGGACAGAGCTCAACCCTTGGAAGACAATGAAGAGTAACTAAAATATTATAGAGATCACCTTGGTTATAGATTTCTGATATTTTATTACCATATCTCATAAGACATTTCCATAAAAAATCATATGATTGATTAGACATGTACTACATGTATTTGAACAACACCCACAAGGTTATTTTTTCTGAGAAATGAAGTCAACCTAAATGATGAAAAATTTTAATTCTATAAAATGTGGTCTACATTTTCAATTTTTGGAAATTTTCAAAATTCTGCTAGGCAAGAAGAAATCAGAATAAATGTGAGAAAATGATCTACATTGGGACAAGCACATAGATGGAATGAAAATACAGATATACTTGGGTCCAAATTTGCTCAGTGTTGGCCTCCAATTTGCACCTGCAGTGTGTGGGCATAATTTAAATGAGATAACATCTGGCATATTGTAAGAGGGGAAATCAACAATTGCAGAAGCATTTAAATTGTGACTGCATTTATGGGGGAAGAGGGAGAACATAATTAGGGAGATAAGAGCCTAAGATAGGTTCAAACTTGCAGTTTTTACATCACAGACTCTTGAGACACGAGAGCCCAGAGGTTGAAGAGAATCTGAGAAGGAACTAGAAGTTAAATAGCTGCAGAAGCTCCCTTGTGCGCTGATGGGAAGGTGGTGAGCTTTGGAGATAATTAGACCTAGTTAAGCATCCTAGGACTAGGAAACAGTTATTTAATATTTTTTTATCACATGCCTCAATAACATGAGAACAATAAAACCTATGCAAGCATATAATGAAAGTTGTAGTGGAATACCATAAGGTAGATCACAATAAATAGATATTATCTTTATAAAACTTCTGTCTTATATTTTCATACATCCATTATGTGTGATAACATTAATACAATACTTACTTTGATTTTCTGTGTATAAATCTGAGGTAAATTTGCCTACCTTAGTCTCCAGGGGCTCAGTAATTATTACTTATTCTATGCAAGAGAACCATGTGTCCAAATTACTGTTCTGGGTGGTGGAATTACAACTGTGAACACAAAAATGGACCCTTGCTTCACATAGTCCATTCACTGAGAGAGTCAAACTCGGCAACTGCACAAAGGATGTACACCAACAACAGGAGTATAGCCAGCACTGTGGGGAGGAGCAACACCCTGTGACATGAACGTGTGTGGAAGCATTCAGGGAAGGAGGAAGAGGGAAAAATCGAGGCAAAACATGAGAAAAAATACAATGGCAAAGAAGAAGAGGAAGAAGTGGTAGAAAAGGAGAAATCAAACAATACAAACACTGCCCCAAAACACACACACACACACGCACACGCACACGCACACGCACACACACGCACACACGCACGCACACACACACACACACATCTCTCTCTCTCTCTCTCTCTCTCTCTCTCTCTCTCTCTCTCTCTCTCTCTCTCTCTCTCTCTCCCTCTCTCCTCAGCATCATGCCTGTCTACTCCCAGCTGTAATGATCATGGACTAACTCTCTAAAAGCTGTAAGCAAGGCCTCAATTAGATGTTTTCTCTTATAAGAGTTGCTTTGGTCATGGTGTCTCTTCACACAGATAGAACATTGACTAAGACATATATACAATCAAAACAACATGCTTATTTTAAAACTGAGGACCTACATGACATACTAGAAACTGAACAATCATATAGAAATGTCTTCATCAGTTTACATTGATTGATTAATACTTATCTATATAGAGTGGCCTTCATAAGTGAGTTGTGTTCAAAATGTGTTTTTGTTTTTATGGAAATTAAAGCATCTATTAAAATTTAGCTTGTGCATGTATGAGTATTTTTATTGTCAGTTATATGAGTTTAATTCACAGTGACATGCTTTGAAAAAAAAGACATGGATTTCAGATAGACATAGGAAGCACATCATGAATAGAACACTAGAATTTTCAGGTTACATGTTCACACAGACAGTCTTTGTCTTCCTCATAATTCCTTCTTTTTGGGTGTTTTCTGTTTAAAGCCTTTGGTGTCACAAAGAGAAGCTTTCAATTAAAATCAGATTACAGTATTATTTTTAAGATATATTAAACAAATGGAATTGCACTTTATACTCTGTACTGGAAAGTGTAAATTAAACAAAGGATAAAGCATGTTCAAATTATAATCATATTCAAAATAATTTATCTGTGACAGCATATTATGGTCATTTATTTAGTACTCCTGTATCAGTCATACATGTGTTTTAATTAAATAAGCATCTGTAAACTATTACTAGTAATATATCAATAACATCAATAATTGTGTGAGTTTCACAAAGAAAATGAATTTAGTTACTATTATGTTACTAATGATTAAATTGACAACCTGACTATTGAAAGGGGGAACTAAAAGGTATAAAATAGAAATATGGAACACAATTATAAGGAAAACTTTTGTTGAATTAATGTTATAGTGTATCTAACATGCAACTGCATCTCTACAATTCTACACTATCTCAATATTTAGAAAAATGAGCACTGTGATAGCAGATTCACTCATCCACTCACATGTTCTTTGGTTATTGTTTTTTATACATCTGGAAGCCTCAGATGATCATTAAAGAATTTCGTTACTTGTAAAATGTCTTCATATACAAGATAATAGAGCCTTCAGTCTCCATAGAGACCATGGATTATACAGGGTTATTGACAACTATATTGGTGTATCAACAAGCATATCCTAAAAATCTAAGACATAGTAACTGAGACATTTCTTATGAGATGAGTCAACTAAGATCATCTCTGTAGTGAGATAAAGCCAAGTGAATCTCAACTGAACACAGAAAAAAGAATATAGCATAAAAGAGTAGTATGTAAGGAGAAAGTATGTTTATTAGAAATGGATACAAATAAGTAGTTTGTAGGATTTAAGGTGAAATGTGAAAAAAAACTGTGAAATTAAAAGGAATGGTGGAAGCTAGAAGGCGCAGAATCCTCGGTGACATGTTATGAAGTTAGATATAAGAAAAAGTGTTAAGAGAAGGGGGCGCCAGCTAAGAAGAGTCATGATCAAGCTAAATTTTGTTTGTTCAAAGGATCATTTCATTAAGACTTTTTGTAGACATTGTATGTAATAAGCTGATGTTAGGGACACTCTTGCAAAGGATCAGCGATCCATTATCGGCACTAACATCAAGCAGCTCATGAGTACCTGGAAGTCTAACTTTAATGGGTCTGATGCTCTCTTCTAGCCTCTGTGAACATCTGAACACATATCACACACACAAACACACACACACACAAATACACACAAAATACATGCATACTACACAAACATACTTATACACACATAGACACACACATACACACAAACACATATAGACACAAACAGACAGACACACACACATGCCATTTTTAGAATCTCAGGTTTGTTTAAGTTGTAATTCTTCTGAAAATTAGGTAACTGAGAGGTCACCTTTCATTACTTAGGATTTTTATTATTTTTAAATATTATTTATATGTGTTTGGTTCTGTGTGTCGGTAAATGCACCTATGTGTGGTGTCCATAAAGACCAAGGGAAACAGATGCCTAGAAACTTGTGCTGGGACCGAAATTCTAGTCCCCTGAAGGAGCAGTCTATGTTCTTAGACATGTACTATCTCTCCAGCTTTTTGTTGCCCACAGTTTAGGAGTTTTCAAAAGGGAAAAGTTTCCATTAAGCTAGTTCCTCTGCAAGACTTGGAAGGTTGCTCTGAAGATTATAAGACACGGACTATGTAGATTCTCTGGCAAGCAACACTGGAGAACATAACCCGTTGTCCTTTTCTTTCTCCACTAAATATTGTGTTCATGTGTTAAAAAGACGTATGAGCATTTATTGGGTTCTTTTTGTGTTTAGGGGGACAGAAACATGCTGTTAGTATTTTTTGTTAAATTTTTTTCTTTAGAATTTCAAAGTAAATCTTTCTGTAACATAGTGATGAAAGTTTCTTGCTTGCATTGCTTTTAAAATTCAGCATATAACCCCAGTAACTAAATAATAGTCACAAATAAGGTTACCATTTCTTCCATTCCTGTCAGAGTATGAGTTACTTGCAGGTGTTAACATGCTCTTTCCTAGTTAGAACTATTGAGATTTTTAGATCAGTTATTTGGCAAATGATTTTTAACTCTTGCTACAAAATGGAAATGTGAGTTCTCTTGGGAAGATATTAAGACATGCAGGGTGGCAACAGCAGGCCTCTCTACCACACATGGATAGCTTTTGAGCCCAGAACTCTGTGTATATACATGTGTCGCAATTTGACAGCTAAGTTATAAGTGTGATACAGTTGGGAAATGTTTCAGAAACTCAGACTCTAGCCTCTTGTTGTTGGATTAGCAAAAGTGCCTAGCTCATCATCCACAAACTCATTATAATCTCATCTGGAGGAGGCCATAGGATGAGCTCAAGCCAGCCCTAGCCTCCCTCTAACTGAAAATTTCTTAAAATATATAAAGAAGTACTTTTAGTGGCAGAAAGATTCATAGAATTTTCTGGAAACCATGATATATACACGTGCATGTCATATGAGGTCCCGGAACTTTACAAAATGGAATCTTTAGTGCTAAACTCATCCCAGGATATTCACTCCATATTTGGACTGATAAGACAAAGAAGAGCCTGGGTTAAGATTGCCTGTCCCAAATATGAGGGACCAGAGTACATGTGAAAGTCATACCCCACTCTCCACTCAACTGTGGAGAATGTCCTGTCCATTGGCTAGACCTGATGGCACTCAGAGGAAGGATAACAGGCTACCAAGAAGAGACTTGATACCCTATGAGCATATAAAGGGGGAGGAAATCCTCCTCAGGCACAGTCATAGGGGAGGGGAGTAAGGGGAAAATGGGAGGGAGGGAGGAATGGGAGGATACAAGGGATGGGATAACCATTGAGATGTAACAAGAATAAATTAATAAAAAAAAAAGAATGCCTGTCCCTCCTTCCCTAAATCATTCTTCCAATCATTTACTCTGTCTTTGAAGGGGGGCAGTTAGAGATAATATTACTGCAGAGAAAATTGGCCCTCAGGGAAACTAAAGCCCATTGGAAATTAGATTGCTTGCCAAATTCCCTTGATTCCTATAAGAGTCATTGACTATCCCTGGTAATGGACATATTAAGGGCAATATGAATGGCACTGACATTGAATTATCTGTAAGTAAGGTATGCGCCTAATTATTTTCAGTAAGATGCAGTTATAACCTGAGCCCTGACAATTCTAGTGAGTATCAGAGGAGGGCTGCTTAATGAGTAGATATATAGTAAATACTTCCAAATCCTCAAATTTCATGGTTTCAAATTTTTACTAAGAATTGCTTGCAAGAGTTTGGAAATGACTAATTTCTGACATTTTTAATTTTAATGATATGCAACATTGTATTTCTGTAATGTACTCATTCTTAGCAGAATTAAAATAAAACTTAAAACAAAATCAAATATACCAGAGGAACAAAATTTTGCTGTACAACAAAATCTAAACAAAGTAATCATTTTATTAAAGCATGTATATATTTTTTCACTTGTGAAGTGCATTTAAGCCTGAAAAATGCTTTTTTATGAACAGACAAGAACCATAATTTGACATTGTAGGCCATTTAAGGGGAAGGTAAGTTATTTGCAAAAAGACTTTACAATATTTCAGAAGAATTTGGTTTACTTGGATTTGACTTCATTTGCATATTATTCAAAAGCCACCATGTGTCCCCAAAGCATTTCAGCATATTGTACAAGATAATTTTCCTTAGTCTAATATGACTGATCAGTAGATGGTTGCTATAGAGCAGACATTGGCTCACAATATCACGTAGCAGCTTTGGTGATGCTAAACATTTTCTTTAAATAATGACTAACTAATTTCTATGAATGTATAATTAAGAAATACAGGAATCTGTAGCTAGAGAAATTGTCTTTATTTTAATGTCAGTGATAGAGAAATCCTATGTTGAGCAAGATTTCATTTATAGTGGAATTGCTGGTCAATGATAATGCTGCTTCTATTTTCTTTTTAATTGTTGAACCATTCACATTGCTTAGGATATTTAAGGGTGATGCCTTCTAGTAAATTTACTTTGTAGTATTGTAAGGAACAGAGTTTGTGATGGCCAAATGCTATTTTATCTTTATTTTATAGTCTGAAAAATATGATACTTAGGGAGGCAGATGGCAGAGGTAGGCAGAGTGCTGTTAGTTTGAGGCCAGCTTGCTTGACGAAGTGAGTGCAGGACACCCAGGAACACAAGAGAAACCCTGCCTCGAAAAACCAATATTTCACACTACGGCTCACATGACACTTAGTTTTTGATGCCTCTCCCTCTCCTGTATTCTCTCCCTTACCTCATCCCTCCCTCCCACTCAATACTTGATCTTCCTATTCTAGTCACCAGAGCTTTGTTCATGAATAACTGTCTCTTCTATTTTCCTTTACTTGGGAGATCTACCTGTCTTCTTTACTACCTTGCTCTCTACCTAATGTTCTAAGGATTGTAGCTTGTTTCTCATTGACTTAATAGCTAATAGCCACATATAAATCAATACGATGTCTATTTTTTTCTAATTTCTGGGTATTACAAATCAGGTAGCAATGAACATGGTTGAGTAAGTGCCTCTGTAATAGGATGAAGTGTCTTTTGGGTATATTCTTATGACTGGAATAGCCATATTTTGAGGTGGATATATTCTCAGCTTCCTGAGGACCATTACACTGATTTTCATAGTGGCTCTGCAATTTGAAGTCCCACCAGCAACATATGAACTCCTGTTTCTTTTACTAATTTTTTGCTGTTCTGATGGGGTAAGAAGAACTCTCAAAGTAATTTTGAATTGCAAATCCCCGATGACTAAAGATGTGAAGAATTTCTTTGTTTATCAGGTATTTGAGTTTTCTTTTTTGAAAATTCTATTTAGAACTGTACTCAAGTATTTAACTGTATTATTTGTTTTCTTAATTTCCAGGTTTTAAAAGTTATGTGTATATTTTGGATATTAGCCCGCTGTCAGATGTGTTGGTGGTAAAAACATTTTCCCATTCTGTAGGCCACCACTTTGCCCTACTGACCATGTTCTTTGCTGTGAAGAAGCTTCCTAGTTTCATGAGGTCCGAGTTATCAATAGTTGCTCTTAGTGCCGGTGCTTTCAATGTTATGTTGAGAAAGTCTTTTCCAGTACTAACAAGTTTAAGGCTATTCCCCACTTTCTCTTCTATCAGGTTAAGTGTATCTGGTTTTATGTTGAGGTCTTTGATCTATTTTAGGTAGATTTTTGTGCAGTGTGATAAGTGTGAGTCTATTTTGATTCTTCTACATGCATCATCCAATTTGACCACCACCATTTGTTGAAGATGCTGTCTTTTGTCCAGTTTGTACTTCTGTCTCCTTTAGAACACATCAGATATCCAAAGCTATGTGGATTTGTGTTTAATCTACAATTTGATTCCAATGATAAACTTGTCTATTCTAATGCCTACACCATACAGTTCTTATCACTATAGCTTTGTAACACAACTTGAAATCTGGGATGGTGAGACCTCTAACAGTTCTCTTATTGTTCAGCGTTGTTTTAGATATTCTGAGATCTTTGTGTTTCACAAGAAGCTTAAAGTTGTGCTTTCAAGATCTGCAATTACATAGATTGCTTTTGGTAAGATGGAAATTTTAATATGTTAAACTTATGTTAAATATGTTAATATGTTAAACCATGTATGAGCATGGGAGATCTTTCTATCTTCTGATATTTTCTTCAATTTCTTTCTTCAGTGTCTTAAAGTTTTCATCATATAAGTCTTTTACCAGTTTGGATAGATAGTTTACCACAAAATAGTTTATATTTTTTGAAATTATTTTTGCGTGTTGTTCCTATGATTTTATTTTCAGCCCATTTGTCATTTGTAGATAGAAAAGCTACTGATTTTAGTGTGTTAGTTTTGTATCCTAATACATTACTGAAGGTGTCTGTCAGCTTTAGTAATTTCCCAGTGGAATTTTAGGATCATTCATGTATACTATCATATCATCTGCAAAAAGAAAAAGATACTTTGACTTCTCTCTTTTCTATTTATATATTTTTGGCCTCCTGAACTTTACAGAAGTTCTTCTGTACTTCTGAGCTTTCAGAAGTAATCAGGCATAGTGTAGTCTTTCCAATTTCTTCCCATACTGAGTTGTTTCCTGCTGTCCCTAGAAACTGAAAGCTAGTGAACTTTCAGGTTTGTTACAGCAAATAAACTGCTCAGCAAGTTGGTTATAGTCTAGACTGGGATGCCTCAAGGCCACTGTCTTCAGTTGTACTTTTCCCCCTAAAGGATTTTCCACCGAGCTAAGGAGTATCTCAAACAAATGGCTCAAGAGAGAGCAATGACAAGACGTATTCTCAGGAATTCCATGGTTATAGTGCCTAGAACCTCTTGGGAAAAGACATTTTGGGAGTTTACTCCGTTAGTCATTTGTCATGCATACTTTCCCCAGCCCACCACAAAGAACCACCATGTAGTTTGTGGAGAACACCTTTCTGCAAAACATCAAACAACAACACACACACAAAAACCCATAGCAATTAATACATTATTAAAACAGAATGAGTGCATAATTTTATAGTTGTTTCATTCTATGTATCATTTCACAAGCATTTGTTATTATTCTACATGTAGGATTATTTTTGCTTGTATGTATGTGTGTATGTATGTATGTGTGTATGTATGTATGTATGTATGTATGTATGTATGTATGTATTGCAGCATGTCTTCATCTGGTACCACAATAAGGTGTATCAGCTTCCCTAGAACTGGACTTAAGGATCGTTTTGAGCGAAAACATGGATACTGTGAAACAAACCCAGTTCCTCTGGAAGAGCAACTTAGTGTTATTAATTACTGAACAATGTTTTCACCCACTTTTATGTATATTTAACAGAAAAAAATAGACATTGATTTAGAAGCAGTTTCTGTTAATATATGAAAATATTTTAGAATCTAAATTGTTATCAATTTGAGATATATTGATCTAAAATATTATGTTTAAGATCAATACAGATTAAACAACAATAATATATTCACCAGTCAGTATGCTGTGTGGATTCTCTCTTTCTGTGAAGCTGATAGTTGACTGTGTAGAATGGAGTAGCTGATTTATTATTGTGAACTCTGGTCCAAGCAGTGTCAATTGTCAATGTACCTAAATCAGTCCTAGAAAGCAGGATACTAAGGTGAAGACCACTGCTACTTTCCTATGATGCAAACACTACAAGAAGTTTGTAAACCTTAATGAATTTTTACTAATAACAGCATGTTGATTTTTTAAAATTCTCTACCTTACAAAATGTTATTAGCAAAGTAGAATGTTAATAATAAATATATGTTTATGGAAATTATTGTTAAAATGTTGTTCAAATGAACTGTTTTAAGAACAATATATAATTATAGATAACTTGGTCATAGTAACACATTTGCAGAGTAATTTTCTTCTAGTCAGTAAATGGCTGTTAATACATCGGCTGTCCGTAGATTATAGTAGAAGATCAGATTGTATAGCATTGATATTGAAAATGATACTAATGTCACAGTTACTGATCTGTGTTCTCAGACTGAACACATTTAGCATCTGTTTGAAAGGGATTATTAACTTCAATATAGAGATATGAAAACTAAATCAAAGGGTAGAAAAATGGATCATAAGGTGGCTGTGCATAGCATTATCAATAAACTCCCACATAACTTACTACAAATCCAACATACCAGTAGTGATGACGGAGAGAGAGAAATGAACAAGGGCAAGACAGAATTCAGGAAGGATAAAACAGAAAAACAAAGAAGGAAGGAGAGAAAAGGAAGGACAGTGAGGAAGAGGAATAAGGAGAGAGATAAAGGGAAGGAGGCAGGAAGGGAGGGAGAGAGAGAGAGAGAGAGAGAGAGAGAGAGAGAGAGAGAGAGAGAGAAGTTGAGCTGACAGGTAAGGGTCCCAAAGTTAGCACTTCCATACTTGTTCTTTGTATTTTTATAGAAGATTTACTTTGACTCCCAATCTACTTCAATAAAATCCCTTCCATCTTGAAGATTTTTCTGAGGACTAAATAACAAAAGTCCGAAGAAGCAATTTTAGGATCACTTTGATATAGTAATGGAGCCATTATATTTATACTTTGATCATTTCTAAAATGAGATGTGTTTTATGAATAGCAATACGTTTTAGCAATCACGTGAGACATGTCAGATGTTAAGTTAACCTGACTTATGGTAAAACTTGTCTAGACTTCTGCTACATAAAAAAGGAAAAAGGCACAAATCAAAAGAAAATTGAAGATGAGGTAGAAATGGCCTCATCTATGTCGAATTTTGGTGAGTTATACATTTTACCATACTTCTCAGGAATACAGATTTGCTAAGTGAATTTCCTCTGTGGCCAAGAAGAAATAAATGAGATGATGAATAAGAATATGTGAGGTACTGAGGAAGAATGAAGAGTTGCTAATATATCATCCATCTACCAGCTGCAGTATAGGTACATATGCAGTTAACCATTCTTCTAATCCTAAAAGCCATATCAAGATTTATTGTTTAATACTAAAGATGATAAAATAACACCTGAAGTTATAGAAAATGTCAGACATTGGAGATATTGTAATTATAGCAATTTAAATAAAATTTAAATCAACCTTCTTCTTACACCTGAAACAGAGAGTTTGGGCCTTTGAGTCACAGAGATCTGAACTCTTCCATCTTACTGTTATTTTCCTTGATACTCAAGGACTATCATATTAAATCTCTCAAATGATAAAGAATGAGGAAGCAGTACTTTAGAGAAAAATCATTTCTATATTTTTCCATGGGAAAGATAGTTCTATATTTCCATTCTAAGGTCTCAGAGTAATTCCTTCTAAAAGGAGTCAGGAAATGTTTTTAAGGTCTAAGGATTTTGCTGGAGGCATGGCCATGCCCAAATATTAGCCCTCCTGTTATAGCAGAAAAGCTGCTCTAGGAAAAGTGTAATCAAATGGCATGCATCCCATAAATTTTTATTTGTGAAAACAAGCTAAAATCTCCTGTCAGACTCTTGTGTGCTGACTGCTGTCTTGACGTATTATTTCATTGCACCTCCGGCATTGTCCGACTGCCCAATTAGAAATGTTCTCAGGATTGCCCGAGAATCCTTACCATCTATCTTTGCCTTTTAAAATATTTTTTATTATTTTTTATTTTTTAATTTTATTAATTTATTCAGATAACAACTAAATTGTTATCCCATCACTTTTATCCTCCCAGTCCACCCTCCCTCCCACTTTCACCCTATTCCCTCCCCTAGGTCTATGACCGAGGGGGACCTCCTCCCCCACTATATGGTCATAGGCTATCAAGTCTCATCTTGGTAGCCTGCTTGTTCTTTCTTTGAGTGCCATCAGGCCTCCCCATCAAGAGGAGGTGGTCAAATATGGGGCACCAGAGCTCATGTCTAAGTCAGTCCCCGCTCTCCAGATCTCCATATAACTGTGGAGAATGTCCTGTCTATTAGCTAGATCAGAGTAGGGGTCCATGTTTACTCCTTGTATTGTCCTTGGTTAGTGCAATAGTTTGAGCAGAATCCTCTGGGCCCCGATCCACTCATCATGATGTTATTCTTGTAGGTTTCTAGGACCCTCTGGGTCCTTCTATTTCTCCATCTCTTATATTTCTCTTACCTGGAGTCTCAGTAGAATGTCCTCACATCTATCCCAATCTCCTTGTAAGTGAAGACTTCATGGTACATACCTTTTGGGCTAGTGGCCAATTATAAGTGACTATATACCATGTGAGTCTTTCTGCTTTTGGTTTAACTCACTCGTTATAATCATCACTAGTCCCATCCATTTGTCCACAAGTTTTGGGATTTCCTTGTTTTTAATAGCTGAGTAGTATTTCATATTGTAAATGTACCACTTTGCCCTTTTTTTTTAAAGGATAAAATCTCATCAAATACTTAGTCACTTCTTAAATCTTGTCGTTGTACTCAAGGAGAGCTGTGAACTCCTGACCGTTCTGTGTCATCTTTCTGAGTGCTAAGCTTATAGTCATGAGTCATCATGCTCACCAAGTCTGTTGTAAACCCACCTTAGTACCAAATGCCAGTCAGTACATTATTTTGTGTGTATTAGATCAACATAGACAATTTCATTCCCAAAGACTACTTTTCTATCTTGTAGCATTTTTTTCTTGCATATAAAATCCATTTTTGCCTTAGTCAGTGTTCCTTGGCTGTGAAGAGGAGTCACCATGACCATTGCAGTTCTTATAAAAGAAAGCATTTAATTGGAGTTTGTTTTTACTTTCAGATATTTAGTCCATTGTCATCATGGTGGAGGGCATGCTGTATGCATACAGACATGGTGCTCTAGAGTTGAAAATTTATATCCAGAACTCCAGGCAGCAGGGAAAGGGAGAGAGAGAGAGAGAGAGAGAGAGAGAGAGAGAGAGAGAGAGAGAGAGAGAGAGA
>OU015756.1:75076023-75121986 GCA_907169655.1 Acomys percivali
TATATATATATATATATATATATATATATATATATATATATATATATAAAGGAGCATTGAGTGTCTATTCCTATTAAACAAAAATAGCACTATGAAATTCTATTCAAAGTATTCAAGGTAGGCTAGTGTTGTCTGATGAGACTCTCTGTTCTTTTAATGAAAACTATGATTAGTGAGGGAAAAATGAGTTCATTGTCTCCTGTGACGATATAACCATTGTTGAAGAAGTTTAACTGTTACTTTTTTAACTGAACAAACTCAACCTGTGAAATATGTGTTCACTTTAACAGTATAACTATGCTTTCACAGACTTACTTTTCCTTTATGTGAAAAATGTTCACTTACTTAAGGAAAAATTATTGTTAATTTTCCAGTTAATTTTTAAAGACAATTCTAGCAGGAATGTTTACTACTGTTAGTTCCTTCAAAACTAATGCCAATTCCCATGGCCGTCAATGTAAACTCTATTCAGATCTATGCTTGACAACTGTAAAATGCTGTGGTAGCTTGGGTCCCATCTATTAGGTACCTGGAAACTTCTATTTCTTGTATTTTCTTACTAAAAAATTGACTTCCCTAATGACGGACTCTGATCAGTTTATCTGTTAGTAATTTATACATGTCTGAGCTAAGATCAACAATTAATTAAACAATCAACAGTAATTAATTATTGAAAAATCTCAAGTGACAGCTTATGTTGGGGAGGATGTGGAACAATGGAACACTCCTTCACTCCTTCTGGGAGTGCAAACTAGTGCACTCTCTCAACATTTTAAATTTACATATGTAAATACAATCTCGTTAACCAATGACTGAGAGCTTCTCAGCCATTAGAGATTTCTCTGTTGAGAATTTTTGTTTAGATCTGTACTGCATTTTTAATTGGGTTATTTGGTTTGTTGATGTCCAGTTTCTTGAGTACTTTATATATTTTTGGAGGTCAGCCCTCTGGCAGATGTATAGTTGATGAAAATCTTTTCCCATTTTGTAGTTTGCTTTTCTGTCCTTTTGATAGTGTCCTTTGGCTTGCAGAAGTTTTTCAATTTCATGAGGTCCCAATTATTAAGTGTTAATCTAAGTGATTGGCCTTTAAATTGATTGATTTTAGTTTAAACACAGAAATAGCTTCTCTATGTTTCTTTTTTGTTTATTTTTTTCCACCAATGAAAGACTTAGATGGTTGAAATTTACACTATTGTGGAATTCTAAGTTGTATGATTTAATGCTTAATAAACACACTGGCTACAAGACATCACTGGGGGTCTTTGCACAATTTCCTTAATCTGGGCAACTTTTTATCAAACAAATTTGTTTTGTGATTAATAATGTCTTTTGAAAATTAATTTTAAAAATAATTGTTCTCCTTGAAGGATTAACTTAAATGTCACAGATTTGACAAAGTAATATCCATCTGGATTTATATCCTACCTGCTTTTGCTGGGATAAAGACTCTCAGAATGCTGAAAGTTGAGATGCCTCCAGATTTTTAACTCATGGTCATTCAATATCACATTTGTAATATCATGTTTATAAACAGACTTCTCAGATCTAGTTATCAATGGAAAATAGGGTACATACATTAATGGACTATAATGCAATTTTTCACATAAGTAAGAAAAGAGTTTAAAAATACCAGTGACTTATTACATGAAACCCTACGAAATTTATTTAATCTGAAATGAATATTTGAAGGCTTAATATAAAACTTTCAAATCATTTCTAATTTAACTAGAGTCTTTTTATGAATTTACGTTTAAAATGCTTGAGAGTTTGTACAAGTTTGCACTGCCCCCAGCAATTGAGGAGTGTTTCCCTTGATCCACATCCCTACCAGCATGAGCTGTTGCTTGAGATTATCATTAATTAATTAATTAATTATATCCCAATCAGAGCTTATCTTTCTTCTCTCCTCCCAGCCCCTCCTTCTCAGATATCTTCTTCATTTTTCCCCTTCCCTCTTTATGTTTCCCCTTCTCTGTCTTCTCAGAGAAGGGGAGACCTCTCATGGATAACAACCTGCCTTGGAATGTAAAGTCGTAGTAGGACTGGGTGCATCTTCCTTACTGAGGCTAGACAAGGCTGTCCATTGAAGGGAAAGGAATCCAGTGACAGGCAACAGAGTCAGAGATAACCCCTGCTCATCTTGCTAGAAGTCCTACATGAGGGCCAAGCTGTGTATTTGTTACATACATTAGGGTGCCTATAGAATTTGATTTTTTTTAATCTTATCCAATCTGAGATGTGTAAGATGGAATCACAGAGATGTTTTGATCTACATTTCTCTGATGACTAAGAATATTGAACATTTCTTTAAGTGCTTCTCAGTTGAGAATTCTGTTTAGATCTGCACCACATTTTTTTTTTCACATTGGGTTACTTGGTTTGTTGATGTCTAGTTTTTTGAGTTCTTTATATATTTTGGGTGTCATCTCTCTGTCAGATGTGGTGGTGGTAAAAAAAATATTTTCCCATTCTTTAGGCTGCTGTTTTGTCCTTTTGATAGTATCCTTTACCTTACAGAGGCTTTTTAGTTTCATGAGGTCCCTATTATTAATTGTCTATCTTAGTGACTGGGCTGTTGGTGTTCTGTTCAAGAAGTTGTCTCCTGTGCCAATGGTGTTCAAGGATATGCCCCACTTTCCCTTCTTTCTGATTTAATGTACCTGGTTTTATGTTTAGGTCTTTGATCCACTTGAACTTCAGTTTTGTGCAGGGTGGTAGATATAGATCTATTCACATTGTTTTGCAAGTAGACATTCAGTTAGGCCAGAAACATTCGTTGAAGATGCTTTATTTTTTTTAATTGTATAATTTTGGCTTCTTCGTCAAAAATCAGGTGTCCATAAATGTGTAAGATTGTTTCTGGGTCATCAGTTTGATTCCATTGACCAACCTGTCATGTTTTTTTTTATTACTATTTTTCTATAGTAGAGCTTGAAATCAGCAGTGGAGATACCTCCAGAAGTTCTTTCATTGAACAGAATTGTTTTAGATACCCTGATTTTTTTCCATATAAAATTGGCTATTCTTTCAAAGTCTGTAAAGAGTAGTCTTGGAATTTTGATAAGAATTACATTGAGTCTATATATTACTTTTGGTGGGACACCTATTTTTACAGTTAATTCAATCAACCCATGAGCATGGGAGTTCTTTGCATCTTATGATATCGTCTTCAATTGCTTTATGCAAAGATTTGAAGTTCTTGTCATATATAACTTTTGCTTGTTTGGTTAGAGTTATATACCAATATAGTTCATATTTTTTCTGGCTATTGTGAAGACTGTTGTTTTCATAATTTCTTTTCTCAGCCCATCTATCATTTCTACATAGTAGGACTACTGATATTTTCTTTTTGAGTTAATTTTATATCTAGCCACTTTGCTGAAGGTGTTTATTAGCTGTACGTGCTCCCTGGTAGAATACATGAGGCTACTTAGGTATACTATCATAACATCTGAGAATAGGAATACTTGGACTTCTACGTAATTTTGGAAATTTCTCAGAAAACTGGGAATAGTTCTACCTTAAGACCCAGCTAATCACTCCTGGTATATACCCAAAAGGATTTCTACCATAGCACAAGGAGATTTGCTCAACTATGTACACAGCAGCTTTATTGTAATAGATGTTCCTCAACCAACGAATGGATAAAGAAAATGTGGTACATTTTCACAATTGGGTATTACTCAGCCATTAAAAATAATGAAATCATGAAATATGCAGTCAAATGGATGGAGCTTGAAAAGATCATCGAGAGTGAGGTAATCCAGACCCAGAAAGACAACCATTATATGCACTCACTTATAAGTAGATATTAATCATAATGTACAAGATTACTGTGTTACAATCCACAGACCCAAAGAAGTTATTTAACAAGGAGGGCCCAATTTGGGGGTGGGTGGGTGACTGAATGTCACTAAGTAGGGGAATAGGTTAGACTTCGATGGTGGATGGAGAATGGGAACTGGTTGGGGAAATGGGTGGGGTTGGGACCAGGAGGAACGAGGTATGTGAGGGACAGAAGAGAGGGATGGAGTACTGGGGAAGACAACTGGAATGTGGGGAGGTATTTCTCTTGGATGAGCTAGAAACCTCGGGTAGTGGAATATGAGGGTGACCCTAGCTAAGACTCCTAGCAATTGGAGATATGGAGCCTGAATTGCCCATCTCCTGTAACCAGGCAAGACTTCCAGTGGAGGAATTGGTATAGCAAACCAGCCACAAAATCTTAGACCCTCAATGTATCCTGTCTACAAGATGTGCAGGGATAACAAAGATGGAGCAGGATTTGAGGAAATAGCCAACCAATGACTGGCTCAGCTTAAGACCCATGCCACAAGAGAGAGCCTACCCCTGACACACTAATGATATTCTGCTATACTTAACAAACTCTCATCAAAGAGGCTTTCCCTAGCAAATGACAGAAATTGGTGTAGACATCCACAGCCACACAGTAAGTGTAGCTTGAGGAATCCTGTGTAAAATGGAGAGGAAGGATTGAAGGAGCCAGAGGATTAAGGACACCACAAGGAAACCTACAGAATAAACAAATCTAGGCCCATAGGGGCTCCTGGAGATGGAACATCCAACCAGAGAGCATGCATTGGAACAGGCCTAGGCTCTCTGCACATATATAACAGTTTTTGCAGTTGGTCCTCATGTGGGACTCCTAAAGTGGGAGCAGGGACTGACTATGACTACGTTGTTTCCCTTGAATCTCTTTCCCCTAACTGGGCTGCCTTGTCTTGCCTCAATGGGAGAAGATGCTCCTACTGCATCTTGGTATGTCAAGGCTGGTGGATGTCCATGAATAGTCTTCACCTTTCTGAGGAGGAGAGGAAGGGTGGAAGTTGCGGTTGGGTTTTAAAGTAAACATTTATTTATTTTTCCATCTTTTTAAAATTTTTAATTTTTTACATATATATTTATATTATTACACATATATACAATAGATTACCTATAGCAAGAACCATGACACAATTAGGAATTATATGTTACATTCTTAGTGTTTTGGCTATTTGTATTTGACAGCTTTGAAGAAAACATCTTTCCTATCTTGGTGCATCTAAATTAAACATTTATTTTAATGAATAAAAATAATGAGAGAACAAAGGAAGAGTATTTGTGGCAGAAATGTGTTCAGACAAACCAATCCAAAGAAACAGAAAGACAAAGTCAATAGTCATGATAATGCAGGTAGTTTAATCAACGCTGGGGACTCAAGCTGTTCAGGTTGTAGAGAGAAAGCAGGCATTTTCAGGAGACTTCTGAATCAGCTATGCAGCTGGAGCTGTGGCGTTAAGCCTCTTATCCCCAGGACAGCGGATTAAATTCCCTTGCAAGTGTCAACTTTTTCTTCTATTCATATTTGGAGTGCCTCATTAGCTCATTTTGAGTAATAGTATGAATAAGCTTGTTAAAGGCTCTCAGCATAAGCTTGGATCTCTGGGTCTCAAATGGTTATGAATGAGGAAAACATGATTGTCATTTCCTATCCAATGGTGATGTGGAACTGGATGTCCTTCATTTACACTTTATTCAACCGAGTAGTCATATATGTTTATTTTGAGACAAATTAGCATCCTGTATACCTGGTTGGTTTGGGATTGTCTGTGTGGATTAGAGGAGTCTGGAACTTTCCTTCATTCTTCCTATGCACTCTGGCAAGAGTCAGGAACCAGGAAATGAGCTCCCTCAGATCTCTGGCCTGTGGACACTGCTATGAGTTAGTATAGGGAGGCAGAAACTGAAAACAAATAAGAAGATAATGTTGGAAATTTCCTACTCTGGCTTGAGAAAATGCCACCAGTTTAGATTTTGTGGAAATCAAGTTGTATAGGTTTTATACAAGTATAGTTACCAGATGTTATTATATATTTCTATTGATAGCTATTTGTATCCCACAAAGACAAAATAATTGACTTAATGCAATTGATAACCATACTCTCTTTCACATGCACCCTCTACACATTAATATACATGATCCAATAATTTTTATAAGCTACAAAATATTCAAAAGTGAAAATTTAAGAACTACAGAAATGTAGTTCTAAGACCCCATGCTTGTAGTTGTCTTATACTGTATAACTATATTCGTTTATGTGTAAATAATTAGGAGTAAAAGCATCCATGTATCGTATGATAAGCCATCTGTGTCTGATTGGCTAGGATATAACTTCTACATATTGAGTGTAACACTAATGTAGGTGCCCTGAGAAAGGTTTTGTAAATATACTTAATCCCCAGAGTCAGTTAATGTTACCTAATAGATATGTTCGGAGGAAACAAAACAAATCAAAACAAAACAAGATAGAATGGATTCAATCATTTGGGAAAGGGGAGCTGAGGCATCACTGAAGAAATACTGCTGGTGAGCAAGCAGTCATACTTGTACCTAAACTTTCACCATAATTTATGGTTTTTGAACTTACCTAATGTGTCCCCAAAGTATGCCCCATATGTGTCAGGTTCTAGTTCTTTTTCTAAACTAGATCATGGATAATACAGTTAATAATGCGGCAGAAGTAACAGGGCACGACTGCCAAGGCTCTCATAAAAAGTTACAGAGCTTCTACTCCTGGATCTTTTTCAAATGGTTGCCTTGGAAACCACCCATGATGCTGTGATGAAATTCCTGATGTATACAGTTATCCCTTAATATTCAAGGGGAATCAATTCATAGACTCATTGTGGATGTCCAAGTATGTGGATACCCCAAACCATTGACTACAACAGAGTGCTATTTGTGTCCAACTTGAGTATATACTATAAACACTGTTCTTTTTTCATAACTTACAATATCTTAGACAGTGTAAAACTTCTGTAAACATTTGTTATTGTTCTTCATAGTGATTATTAGGAAATAATGTGAAGAATATTTTCTGTACATCTTCAGTCCAGGTTCAATGTTCAAAAAGTATTTTAAATGAAAACTTAAGCTATGGACAACTTCAGTCCAAAGAAACAGAGGAGATATAAGAAACGGATGTTATCAGCCAGATGTGTGAGAGACATCTGGTTCTCAAACTTCATTATGTGGTGAACCCTTTACTACGGTTGCTCATGTCTTGGTGACATCCAAGCATAAACCATTTCTGTTGCTGCTTCTTAGTTCTTATTTTGCTACTGTTATGAATTGTAATGTAAATATCTGCTATTCAGGATATCTGATAGGCAACCCCTGGTGAAAGGGCCCTTTGACACCCCCACCCCCATCCAGGGACAGAAGGGGCATGACCCACAGGTTGAGAAACATTGCTCTTGGACTACCACTGATTAATTCCCATGCTAAGGATTTTATTTCAAAGCCTAATCAACTGGTAGAAAGTTGAAAACACTACTAAACAACTGTTACATTTCTACTACGGCTAGGCATTGCTATCTGCACAGCAATAAAGACTAGAGGCTGTGGTTTCATTTATGTCCAATTCATTGATGTTGGATGCCATTTCCCTCTTTCCCTGTATCATTTTAAATTCTAGATGGCTCTGTGCGTATATGAACAAAAATTCGAAGAAATGATCATCCAGAGTGAGTTAACTCAGACCCAGAAAGATACACATGGTATATACTCACTTATAATTGGACACTAGCCCAATAGAGATGACCCCTGAAAGTCTTCATTTAGCTGGAGATTGGCCTAGATACCGGGACTTCCTATTGGGACTCCAGGTGAGAGAGGTAAGGGAGAGTGGGGAAATAGAAGGATCCAGAGGGTCCTAGAAACGTACAAGAAGACCATTAAGGCTGACAGATCTGGACCCGAGGGTGGACTCTGCTCAAACTATTGCACCAACCAAGGACAATACATGAAATAATCATTGAACCTCTACTCAGATCTAGCCAATGGACAGCAGTGACTGACTCAGACATGAACCCTGGTGCCCCATAGTTGAGCACTTCCCCCTTGGTGGTTAGGCCTGGTGACACTCAGAGGAAGAGTAAGCAGGCTACCAGAAGGAGCCTGATAGGCTGTGATCTTGTGATGTGGGAGGAGGTGTCTTTCTGTCAGACCTAGGGGAGGGAAAGAGGGTGAGGGAGGGAAGGAGCCAAAGAAAAGCCTGAAGAAACAGACCAACAGAAACACACATGTTCACTTACCCAGAAACCACATATAACACAAAACTGGAAACCAGTAGTACACAAAATACTCTAAGTGAGGATAAAAGACCTAACAGAGAAGAACAGGCACCCTCCAACAATTCCACTGAGTTAATTTTGTGTTGGCCATCTACTGCTTGTTCTTCCCTTCAGATTGGTGTTTGCATGCTCAGTGAGACTCCATTTAAGAAATACTATTTTTTATTTGTGAGCAGTTAAATTAAAGATAGCTTCTGGGTTAGGAAGGGACACTTTTATCCACTTCTCCAGCCAGTGTTAGGGTCCCACCTGTCTTAGACTCATGCAAGCCCTCTATATGCAATCACAGTCTCTGTGATTTCATATGTTAATCAGATCCTGCTGTGTTTAGAAGGCCTTGTTTCCTTGGTGTCCTCCATGCCCTGTGGTATACACAACTTCTCTGACTCCATTTCTCCAGGGTTTTCTGAGCCTAGAGTGAAGAGATTTAATAAAAACATCCCATTTAGGACTGAGTGTTCCAAGGTCTCTCAGTATCTGCACACTGTCTGGCTTTGGGCTTCCACATTTGTTATCATCTACTTCAAGAGGAAGTCTCTCTCATGATGGCTGAATAAAACATTGGCCTATAAATACAAAAGATGTCACCACATGTTATTTTATTGCTATGCTCCTTTAATAGATCAGTAGTATTTGGTTTTCCGTTAGGTCCCTGGGATAAATAGTCTCAGGCTCTTGACAACCCAAGTAGTGTTTAGCTATGGGTTCTGTCTCCAGGAATGACCTTTAAATTCAGTCTGATATTCGTTGGTTACTCCCACAGGCTCTGTGCTACTATTGTCCTAGCACATCTTACAGGCCGGTGACTGTTGTATATTGGAGGTTTTGTAGCTGGGTTGGTGTTTACTTTTCCCCTTTGGTAGTGTGCCGAGTACCTTCCAGACCTACACACATCAATCATTAAGGCTGAAGGTTCTAGGTAGACACTAGCTCTAATTTTAGTGTTCAGTGAGAAACATGGGTATTTTCTTCACCCTATAGAGATAGTTTGTCCTTGGCAATGGGCTGTGATGCCTGGGCATTGCTAACGGGCCATTTTGCCAAACAATTCAATTAGATGATCCCCATTTTTGGTACTGGAAGCTTTATTTGGTGACAAGCACTGGCCAGTTGGGTCTCTATCCCTCCCATTATTTGGTTATTTTCTTTAGGTTACTTTAAAACATGTATATATTTTATGAAGGTTCTACTGTATTAAGTGTCCATATGACCCCTCCAAGGCCTCGTATTCCCTCTGTCAGCCTCCTTTTCTCTCTCCATCCATATTTGACCCTGCTATTCACGCCTCCACCCCAGTGCGTCCATAATTATTTTCCATGGTTATTTTCCTCTTTTCCTATTTTTAACTCTTTACTCAAATATTACTTGAATTTATGTTTTTGTTTTCTTTTTTAAAAAGCTAAAAGACTCAAGTTTTATTTCTATTCCTCTCCTTATGTTTATCTATTTTTCTGTTTTTTATTATTTTTATATGTTCCCTAAAAACATCTTTTTGATTTTATCATTCTAACCTTGCTTCTCTACCAAGATCACTCTTTTCTACTTCTTATTCATTTGCTGTGCTCAAATTCTTTCTAATTTTTATCAGCAGCACATCTTTATTATTTTTCCTACTGCCTATTTTCTGGTCATCAGTAAGGTATTAGTGAGCTTTACTTAAGTTTTTAAGCACTTACTTTGTTCAGTATGAGAGACTCTAACTCTACAGAGGGTTACCATGGGTCATATATTAGATTTAAATAGCACATTTGTCTCAATTTTATGAAGTCTAAAAAAAAGTAGTTTTTAAAGAAAAGAAAATGAAAGCTTTCTGCCAGATACTATCTGACTTGATTCAAATAGTTTAAATTTATATCATATATGTCACAGTAATATTTTTATAAAGCATCTATAGTTATAAAGGATTAAGTGCAGTAATCACTCATTGTTTAGTGAGGTAACTATAGCCATACACAAATCGTGCATTGAATTGTATGTATTTTTTTTCATGATTTTTCTAAAACAAATACAGTTATCTTTCTATAGTTTCTTCTTCATTTATTCCTGTAAGTTCAAGGTAAATTACTCAATTTGGTCTTACTCATTTCAAATAAATTTTCAGATGAAAGGCTAGACTCATGAACGAAGCTTGTAGAGAAGCTTCTAGACAGATTTAATGGCAGTTAGGAGTTAAAACATTATGTTCTTAGACCCTGGGTTACTTTTGAACCTAAAGGATTAATGTTTAAGAGCTTTGTGTATGTGTATATGTGTGTATGTGTATATGTATATGTGTGAGCAGATGCATATACAGTGTATGCATGAATGTGCAAGGCAAGATTTCTGATGTTGGGTAGCTTCCCCAGTTACTTTCCACCTCATTTCTTTGTTACAATTTCACTGAAGTTCTCTTAGCAACTCACCTATCTGGGGGAGGTTAGCAACTTCCAGGAATCCCATGCTTTCTCCTTCAGTGTTGGGAATCAGGATGCCTACCACCATGCCATTATTGTATGTTTATTTGTGTGTCTCTATGTGTGTGCATTGTGTATGTATTGTATGTGTTTGTGTGATATAGAGAGGTCATCAAGGGTATGTGTGTGATATACATAGGTCATCATATGTGTGTGTGTGTGATACACACACACAAAGAGAGAGAGAGAGAGAGAGAGAGAGAGAGAGAGACAGAGAGAGACAGAGAGAGACAGAGAGAGAGAGACAGAGAGAGAGAGAGAAAGTCATAGGTCATCATGCTTGCTGGGCAAGTACCAACTGAGATATCTTTCTAGCCTATAATTTAAGTTTTAAAAACTTAACATTTGTATAAGGTTCACATATCTTATCATTTTGGTATAATAAATCAGAAACATGGCCAAGACAAGTATTAATAATATTTTGCAATAGGGAAGATACAGAAAAAATGAAATCAGTTGTGGAAGGGAGTGGTTCTTCATTAAAATATATTTGAGGATATAGACGCTGCAGTTCGGCATGAGTTTTTAGACTGGAAAAATCTATTATTCTCTGGGATTGGAATTGTTGTCTAGTTAAAAACAAACTTTCAGAAGGAAAAGAAGAAAGCACTGGGAGCAAATGATGCACGGGGACATGCTCACTTCATCCCTCCTCTCTGTATCCCTGGCAAGGCGGAGGAGAAGGAACTTCTTCAAACATGCTCATAAGAACAGATAAGACAGGCCAGTAAGTAAAGACATTTGCTGCTGATCCTGATGTGAGTGTTTGATTGCTGGAACCTTCATGGTGAAAGGATAAAGTTAACTCCCACTTTTTGTTCTCTGACCTAGGCACACGCAGACAGTTTTGTTTTTGTATGTCTGCGTGTGCTCAGGTCACAGAACACTCAAACAAACAAACACATAAATAAAATGATATTATCTATTTTTGAAATGTTAAATAACCAGACCTTTAGTCCTTGACAACAGATTGAAAATATCAAATATTGTTTTTAATTGAAAAAAATGTGTCCTTAAGCACGCACCATTAAAGATGAAACAAAATATATTAAGTTGGTTTAAGCTTTATTATTCCTAAGAGAACTACTGCTTCATGGTAAAAATAGTATAATCAGTACCTGCCTAATTTTTTGTACTTCCCCTATTTTCTATAGTACCATAATCCCAAGACAAAAAAGTACATAGATAGTAATAATAATGAAGTATGGAAGAACTGGGATGGACATAGGGAGGGGAAAACATAATCAGGATATATTATATAAGAAAATAATATTTTCACATAACTACTAAAAATAAAGAAAATTCAGAATTTATCTATATTATGCATAAACTTCACTTACTACAATGTATACAATTTCCACACAAAAGTCATAGATTGGTATTTATCCTAGCAACCTGATAATGCTTTTTAAAAAATAGAACACATTAGAGGTGATTAGATTGTTTTAAAAATAACAACTTTTGAGGCCTAGTTTGACCCTCAGTTTTGTACCTGATAACCCTATGGCATTAAAAATTCATTACCACACATTGTTCTCTGAACACACATGATATGGCTTGGTCAATACCCAACACACACACATACACACACACACACACACACACACACACACACACGCACACGCACACACACACACACACAAATGAATGTTAAAAAATAGATAATGTTTAAGGCCACAAAAAAGTCTTAATATAGACAAAAAAAGAAACTCTTGTATTTCATTATATCCCAGTGAAACAAAGAATGCAAACCAATAGAAACAGATTACAAAGCTTTGTAAAACTTCAGGAAGTGCAAAAAGTTACCTATTGGTCATTGACGAATGCAGGGGGAGTTATTCAAGTTATTCAATCATACTTGGAAGTGGTGTCACATAACTGTAATCTCAGTACTCAGTAGGCTAAGACAGGATCATTGTTGGGGGTGCAAGGCTGGCCAAGATTACAGAGAATTTAAAAAAAAACATAAAAAGAAAGCACACTTTCCAGAAACTATGGAATGTATCTAAGGAAATTCTAAGAAGAGAAGGTTACATTTCTGAGTGCTTACACTTAAAAAAAAAAAGCAGATAGATCTCAAATAAATAATTAAATGATGCTCCATTGGGTCTTAGAAAAACAAGATCAATTCAAACTGCAAAGCAGCAGATGGAAAGAAATAATAAAGGTCAGGGCAGAAAATAATGAAACAAAAACTAAAAGAATAATGCATGGAATCAAAGAGTCTGTTCTTTGAAAAGGTAAGCAAAGACTGGCAAGTCCCTAGTCAGCCCAGTCAAAAGAAAGAGAGAGGAGACCCAAACATATAAAAATAGGCATGAGAAAGTACATGTTACAATGGATTGTAGTGAAATTCAGAGGATCATTAGGGGATATTTTGAAAACACATATTCCTAAAATGTTAAAATTAATACAACACAAATCATAACGAAATATGTTTTAAATTTTAAAAATATTACAACACAACAAAATGAGTGAAAAAGTATACTTATTCACTGCCAAATTCTACCAAAACTTTAAAGAAATGCCAGTACTCTTGCTTCTCCATAACCTAAGTAATGAATGCAAATTACCAGATTCTTCTGTGAAGCCTGTATTGGCTTCCTACCAGTAAACAAAGAAAACTATGGACTAGCTTCTCTGCTGAATCTAGCAACAATTATGTTTTTACGTTTTCCCTTATCTGTGGAACAACTCAATCTATCATTTGTCTATCATTAATCTATCATATATCTATCAACCATCTATCTACCATTTATTTATCATATCTATCTATCTATCTATCTATCTATCTATCTATCTATCTATCTATCATCTCTCTCTCCCCCCTCTCTATCTACCTATCTATATACCTACCTATCAACTATCATTTTTTTTTATCATCTACCTATCTATCAGCTACCAATCTATCATCTCTCAATCTATTTATTTAGGTATCATCTACTGATCTATCTATCATCTATTTATAAACATCTACCTTTCATCTATCATTAATTTTTACATACAAGTGGAAGAGGACCTATGTGGGAAAATTGAGTATACAGGGCTGGAGAATGAGAGCAACATATGCTTACAGAGGAAAATAATGAAAAAAAAAAACCCTTTGTAATTTCTCATTTGGTAAAACATGAATCACAGAAAGGCTTTTCTGGTTGATCCCTAACTGCAGGCTTGACGAGGATGTGTTCTCTGTACTTCTTGACTGTAGTGAAGGTTTCAGACTCTTTGTGGGATGCTTATTCTTCTCCCTTTTGTCAAGGAACAAAAACGAATCTAGGTCTTTTTACTTTGAAGAATTAGTGTGGTTCCTGGATGTTAGAATCCAAAAAAAAGTTTATAACCCTTCCACATAGCTGTGCTTTGAACTTCCCAATCCCAAGCTACCTATAGTCAAATTGACAATTCTCAAAGTAAGCATTGTTTTATTTATTTATTTATTTATTTTATCACAATTAATTCCTCCAGTTGCTTCTCTGCAGACACAAAGGTCTGTGAGGCTTTTCTGGATTCACCTCAAATTTCACTATGGAATGGTGAACGTATCCTTTAGAATCTCTCCATGACTTTGATTCTCTTATAGGATCATGGATATGATTTTATTTTGTATGTTTGTCTTTTTACCCCTTTAAATAATAGGAATAATGACTCTCAAGTTCTTGCCATACTAAATGGGTAAACAATAAAGTGTCTAATTTTTAAAGTCATGTGAATGATGGGTGGAGGATGGTAGAAAAATTGTGATTAAAATACTATGTTTCTTTCATTATTTTTGCCACTCCTCTTTAAATATAATATAATTACACACCTACAAATCACTTTATTAAAGCATTTAATGTATTTAAACAGTTACTTAGCTTTTAATATTTAATCAAATGTATAAGAAGATAGTAAAAGTTTCTGGTTTTTAACTTTGCCATTAGAGATAAGACGGAGGTGACTAAGGTAATCTGCCTAATATTGGTAACTTTGTGTGGTATTCAGCACGTTAGAGTCAGATAACAGACTGATGATTGCCATGAGCATTACAGGGCATGGTCTAGTTTCTAAGTTTGCAGCTCCGTGTTTATTGTTGCCAACAGAGGGAAATGGTTATAATGTGGCAAATCATGATGAATGGCCATGGAGACAGCATCTAACTTCCCTTATGTGTTATGCATATTTTCATACCCTGAAAGGCCTTTCCCTCCTCCACATACTCATTTCTGTGGAGTTAAAAAGAATGCAACAAACAAATAAACACAACAAAACAGAAAGCTTAATTGCTCTCGTCCCTGCTGAAAGTTAGAGTTTGTCTTTTCTTACCCTGTCAGAAAAAGAAAAAAAACCTTACCAAACAGTTCTACAAGCAGGATAGTCCCCAAATTGTCATGCTGTGACTTAGCTCCTGTTGGTTTCATAAGAATATCCCTGGCCATAATGTAGTCATCAAACTCAGCCAAGTGAGTGGTGGAAGCCATTTGGAACGTCGGCCACTGACTGTCTGTTTTAAAAGACTGTCATCCTGCCAGTACTCCATTATGTTTGGATATATTTCATTTTAAAATGTTTTTCTTTTCTATGTTTTCATTCTCTAATTCCACTTGAGTTTGCTGAAAAGCTGCAGATCATATTAGTTGAGATGTTTCTTTGATAAGTTTCTTCCAAAAATACAAGAGGAAAAGCCAAAGGGCCTCTTTATTTCCACTATACTTTGAATTTATCAGTAAGTGTGAAATTTGAAAACTACCAATCATGGACACATCGGATTTCTCCTAGAAAAAGTCAAAGAATGTATATAATATATTCAGTATAATATGAGTTTTGTGACCAGAAATACTTATTCTGTTTTATACTGTCTTATTTTTTTACACAAGTAAATGATAGAAACTTTCTTGTTGTAATGTAATAAAATACAGTGTTACACTCAACATTCAAAAGTCCTGGGGTTTGAAAAAAATATTATCAACTTTAAATTTTATGTCATCTTTCTCTGTATATACATACATATGAAAATACTCACATTCACATTGACTTGTCTGACTAGATCTCTGATTTCAACGTGAAGTACTCTTTGCCTAGCTTGATTCAGAGGTATCTCCAAATCCCATTGAAATTCAACTAATACAAACTTTTCAACCCCATATGACTATGCACTGACTGTCCAAGAGTGGGCACCAGCGGTGAAATTACCATTTCTAACTGTGAGGATAATGTTGCCCTCCAAGGGAATCTGGAGAACAAAAGGCCAGGCCAAAAAAAAAGCTTTCTTTTGAAACTTAAAACACATACTATCCTTGATAAGTTTTGCATGCATTTGAGCGATGCACCCCCTTATTTCTGTCTGTCTCTATTTCTTTGCGAAACACTCATGTCATTTCTTGGCAGGTCCTACTGTAGTTCTGAAGTACACAGTCTGTTTCATTTTCAGGTTTATTGTCAGAAGGGAATTGAAAATGAATCCAATCTCAAATAATTATAGCTGATTTATTCTGTATTTAAATTTTAATTTAAATTTTATTACACTATATTGTGTATTTATTTACGTATGTATATGTATACTCATGAGCACATGTTGCTATAGACACAAGTGGAAGTACATGTGGAGGTCATAGAACAATTTACTAGAATGACTTCTTTCTTATGGCTTGAGCGCTGGGATCAAATTCAAGTCTCAGGCTCCAAGACGGACACTATGCTAGCTGAGACTTCTTGCCAAATCAGAATTCTTATTTCATATTTGAGAGTTAATATTGAAATAAAGACATGCATTTTTGGTATCCCAAGTGGAAAAAAGATAATTATGAATGGAATTATTGTAATTTCCTACATTAATTTATTGGAATTCATCACCAGGGTGATCCTATTTGGACAGGTAGCCTTTGGGAGTTAATTAAGAAACCAGAGTGAAATCTCATCAAAGGACCAGTGCTCTTACAGAAAATATAGGGAAAACTTCACGTTATTTTCTCTACTCTTGGCCATGCTATACCACAGTTAAGGGTTATCATCTGCAAAACTGGGTGGGGCCCTGTTTAGGCTCTGGATGTTGGGGTCCCCAGCCTAAAGAATAGTAAGAAGCACAGCCAATAGGCTTCCATATTTATTGTAGCAATACAAGCTAACACAGGCACGGCTCTTTCCTCTGTTATTTTCACAAATGAAAAGGTATTTTCTACAAACATGAAGGTTTTCCATAACTAATATAGATTCTATGAAATTAAGAACTGATTTTAAACATAATGAGGAATATATGAATGCTGACTGTTCTGGGAAATACATTATTAATTGAAAAGACTGAATGATGACTAAAGGGATTGTTACTTTGATTAATACATGAGAACATTTATTATGTAGCTTTTCATATATTTCACGTAAATTGTCGACATTTTTTCCCAAAAGTGACTCCATATATTATAATATGTTGAAATGCTTCTTTTGAAATTGTGTGTGATAATTGCTTGTTGAAATTATTTTTGAAGTTTAGAAATATTCAAAGGTATTTTATAACAAATTTCAGAGAATATAGTTTTCTATGTGACCAAACAATAGTAACATTTGAAACTAAAATAATTTATAAATTATAGTGAGTAACTTTAGAGAAATTAAAATTGTTTGATTTTTTTTTTTATGTTGTGTCTCCTTAGCATTTTAAAATCTGCATAACTTGTAGTTGTGACAATAACTTTTATAATTAAGGGCTGATATGTTTCTGGTTTTGTTTAACTACCTTCATATAAAATAATCAACAATATTAGTAAGTATTCTTTCCTCTAGTTCATTCTTACACTTCTGTGAACTCTATATTTAATTTTTCCTGATTACAATTTTAAGTGTATATGCAGTAAATATTAAAGCTCTGTTTTATTTTCTAGAATTCATGACGTGCACTGTATACTGTAGATATTCATTTATATTTACAATATAATCAATAGATAACAAAATGTAAAAGTACTATCATACAATGAAACAAAATCCCTAAAAAATGAGAAAACGTTGACATAAAAAACAGAGGAGACTGAGGATTTTCTCTTTATACTTAAGCTTTTGAAAAAGCCCTTTATGTACTTGAATGCTGCTGTGCCATCATGATCTTTTTTCTCTTCTTTTTATATAAATCTAAAGCTTAGGCTCATGTCTGATATAACCAGTGAATTGACTATATTTGAAATGTACTTAGAAATAGATTTGATGCTGTCAATATCTCTAACCAGATGAGAATGTGCTATTGGTTAATTCTGTAAGAGATGTAAGGGAGATTCTTCTTTCACAGAAGAAAAAAAATGCCAGAATTCGAAATGCAAACTGGCCTAATTTTCCAGTCTGTGTCACACACTGATAGCCTTCATCAGTCATACCTGGAGGAAAGTTCAAGCAAGCCTAGAACCACATAAGCCTCACTGTACCAGTGAAAATGCCGATTAGAAAGCATGTTGTACCATCAACAGGAAATCCTGGGAGCATTAGTGCAGAGTTGAGAAGAAAAATAATTTGGCTTAAGAGGATTAGAAATCCCCAGTTCCTAGTTAAAAGTAATTCAAGCACATAGTAAAGTAAACAAATCCAATAATATTTGAATCGTATGAATAAAGATAGTCAGAAAAGAAGGAATAATGATGTAGTGATACAAGCAAAGCTTTGTTCTTGGAGCTTTTGAAAGAAAGAAACTGGTCTGTGAGCAATGTTACACTGGGGATGAGAGCAAAGCTTGCTGCTAAACCGTTGTGTCTCAGTGACAACCTTCGTTGACTTTCATATGGCCCCTTTCCTAGGAAGTCACATGATATAGGAACACTGTGTCATCATAATTGGCATATTATTGACATACTGTTAAAATAAATTTTCAAGAATTGTTATTGTCTTAATTCATTTTTTTCAGTTTTTTGTGGGGGATATTTATACATAATGTTCAATGGTTTCACTGACTATATACACATGTGTTATTTGGAAAGTGTGTTATTATTTTACCAGTAGATGATAAATCAATAAGGAAAACAAAGATTATTTTTGTATCTCTTTTCTAGAGGTAGCCTAACCTCTCTCAGTTTGTCCAGATGAAAAGAAAACATATTTTATTCCTTAAATATTTTTTTTGCTTCTACTAAAAATTGAATGACTTGAAAGTATTCCAGAGAAGACTGATGATGTAATATACTTTATAAATGGAGCTGTAGTTGTTACTCACATCATACTTATGAGTCCCCATGCTTTTGAGGGCATAAATTAATGATACAGGGCAATTATAATTACTTCTGAAAGATAATGGGCTGGGGCTCATTCAATTATACAAAAAGAAGCCTCTGTAAATTTTAGTCATAGAAATTAAGAATAAAATCTGTCTTTAAGGAGTCCATCTTATACCTCTATCATGCAGGGGACTTCATGAAAGTAAAATACAGCTGAAAACAACAAAAACCAACCAACCAATCAACCAGTGTCATTCTACAACCAGCAGGCGTCTGGGCCTAGTTGGGCACTTTCCTTGAAACCTGGGCCTGCTCAGCACCAGACCGGAAGTTCATGCTCCTCCACCGGAAGATCAGTCCCAAGTTGGTTTCCTGGAGGAAAAAGGTGAAGCACAGGGTCAAAGGTTCCACCTCTCCAAGGAGCACTGGGTCCAGCATAGAAGAGTGGGACAAAGAACTGAAATCTGTGCCAGAAAAATCTCCCATTGAGCCAGAGGTACCGGAGAAAAGATTTCTCTGCCATAAGTGTTATTGCTCTTTTAGCTGGGCTGCCAACACTTGGCCAGGTGGCAGAAGGAAGCTCAGGGTTCAAAACAAAGAGGCAGTGGCAGGAGCCTGATTTGGTTTGGGCAAGCAGAATGGCTGCTTTGAAAACAGACAGCCACTTGCTTCCACACATGGGTACTGTGGTAGACAGGCAAAAGCTTGTGGTGGCCAGCAGTGCTTGGCTGCTTGACAGTTTGGGGATCAAGGGATGAACTACTTAGGGAGATGGGGAACCCTTCTTACCCCAGAGTAAATAAAGAGTCTCAGACCATCATGGTGGAGGGATGGAGTGAATCAGGGACATCATAAACATTGGGCAGTGGGAACAATTTCAGAGGTAAATGTGTTTGATTTGCTGGGGCTAGGAGTGCCAGGGATACTTGATTTACATGCTTCATCACAGTCCTATCATAAGATGGGGAACTCAGTGCTTAATTATCCTGTGAGTAGCAGGAGGGATGGAGGTGTGTGGGAGAAGAACTTCAGGTATATAGTTAGAGGGATGGAAAAAAGTTCATCGGTCGAAAGCTAAGGTAACCAAGTCATCTCACTAACATGGAGGAGGGCATTTCCAGGAATCCCCAGGTACACACTGAACAGATTTCTTATTGGAAAGAGTTGGGCTTGCAGTCTCTCTGAAGGCTATGTGACTCTCTATAGAGGATCTGAAATGTTCCTAGATCAGGTGGGCAGGAGGAAACCCAGCTGAGGGAGAGAGTCCGTCATTGAGCATGAAGCTCAGGAGATTTTTGGTAACTCCAAACTTCAACCATAAGAGCAGGGTCGGACAAACCAGTTGAAGAGAAAAAAACACAGTATGGGAGAGTCTTCATCAGCTATAAAACAATCTCAAAAATCAAGGAGTGAAAAAAAAAATGACCATATGAAAAACAAGTCTGGGATTTGAATAAAAAGTTCTCAAATGACAACAACAAAATCACGGATAACAATTGTTCATCATTCTTAGCAATTAGAAAAATGTAAATCTGCCCTGCTCCTGTTCCCACCTGCCCTGAGTCCACCTGCTGGGTGTCCCATGACTCTCCCTAGAGCACTCCTTTGTTCCCAGCCTCTCTGTTCCTGTGGATTAAAATAGTTATCCTTTACTTAACAGCTAATATCCACATGCAAGTGACTGCATACCATATTTGTCTTTCTGGGTCTGGCTTACCTCACTCAGGCTGATTTTTTCTTTTTTTTTAATTTTAATTTTAATTTTAATTTTTTATTAATTTATTCTTGTTACATCTCTATGGTTAGCCCATCCCTTGTATCCTCCCATTCTCCCCTCCCTCCCATATTCCCCTTATTCCCCTCCCCTATGACTGTTCCTGAGAGGGATTACCTCCCCCTGTATATGCTCATAGGGTATCAAGTCTCTTCTCCGTGACCTGCTGTCCTTCCTCTCAGTGCCACTAGGTCTAGTGGCATCCACTTGCTACAAATTTCATAATGCCATTCCTTTTTAAACAGCTGAGTAACAGTCCATTGTTTAAGTGTACCACATTTTATCCATTCTTTAGTTGAGGGACATCTAGTTTGTTTCCAGTTACTGGTTATAAAGGCAGTTGATAAGGGAGAGCTGGGAGGAGTGAAAGGAAGGGAAATTGTGGTTAAGATGTATTATATGAGGTAAGAAACTATTTTCAATAGAAAATGCAACTCAAAATAACTTTCACTTTATTCAGGTAGGAATGACAAAGGCCGGTGAAACAGCCTACATTCTCTGTTGGTGGGATTATAAACTGGTACAACTACGATGGAAATCAGTATGGAGAATTCTGGAAAAAAAAAACTCCTTGGTATATGCCCAAAAGACTCAATATCAATCTCTAGAGATACTTGTTCAGCTATGTCCATAGAGGCCCTATTTACAATAGTTAGGAAATGGAAATAACCTAAATGTCCCACAACTAAGAAATGTATAGTGAAAATGCAGTACATCTTTGCTATGGAATAGTATTCACCTAAAAAGAAAAATAAAGTCGTGGACTTTGTAAGTAAATGGATGGAACTAGATAGGATCCTATTTAGTGAAGTAATCCAAACCCGGAAAGACAAATATTGCATGTCCTCTATTATTGGAGGCTCCTAGCTCCAAGTCTTCAGATGTGAGTACATAGCCCATAGTAACTGAAAAAGCCAGGAAAATAAATCCATTGCCAGAATAGGGGTGTTGGAAGAGCAATAGGGAAGAGACTAGAATAGCAGGGTATAAAAGTTGGCTCCTTAGTGATGGGGGGAAGGTAAATACAGAAGTTTGAAGGTTAAAACAACAATGTGGATGCCAGAACAAGCCATAAGAAAACCTACTATTAATCATTTACCTATTTAAAAGTCTTATAATTGAATGTTATTCTGTGTATAAAAACACATATTTAGTTTAAATTAACTTTTCTCATCTGGGCTGATGGTGCTACCTCCAAGAAATAGCAACTACTTATCAAAACTCTCAATACTAGACAAAAGAAGCCGTCTTTTGAGTTATTGGTCAGAGCTGTCCAACAGTCTCCACAAACATAAAGACTCTTGCTGCTGCTCTTGGTCACCCACCCCAGAGAAGAAAAGTAACCCCTAATTGCTGAAAACACCATGGGCTTCAGAAACAGGTCCCAGAGACCTTTCAGCTGGAACTGAGCTGAGTGCTCCCTCCTTGAGGACTGTCTTTTATGATACTAATAGATGCCATGCAAGCTTAGAAAGGAGCAGGGAACCAACAGTTCTATGTAGCTATGATGCTCATGAACCTCATCAATGGCCAGGATTGCATGATAACTGTGTGTGCAGTGGTGACACACATAACTTGGCAATAACAAATCGCTCTTTATGTGGATTTAAGACATACTCAACAAGAGGAATAGTATGCCCAACACTGGAAATGTTGCTAACAAATGCTCAGTGTAGCTTCTCAGTGTGAATGAAGTCATGATTACTGGAGGTGAATCTTCAACCTCAAATTACCAAACTCCACTCAGCCAATCTCTAACAGTAACCCATAAACTTGTTTCCTTATACCCATGTATACATATATGTTTAGTCTTTATTCATCACGGGAACCATTACAGAAAATCACAACCAAAGAAAACGCAGAGCTGTGGATGCAAGTGTCAGTCATTATTTCCAAAAACAAAAACAAAAAAACCACCTCCACCACCACCACCAAAAAAAAAAAAAAAAAAAAAAAAAAAAACCCTTCCATGTTTAAGACTCAGAGAACATTGCTGGAGATGGGGCAGAAAGAGTGTAAGAGCCAGAGAATCAGGAACATTATTATCTATTTGTGTCTCCTAGTAACACCAGAAGCTACACCCATAAAGCAACATAATTACCCAAGAGCTGAAAAAGGACAACAACGCATGTGCCAACTTATACAGGAAAAAGCCCACAAGTCCTTAAACTTACACAAAGAGCCATGCTGGGAGAAGAAGTTGTCTTCCCCAAAGGAAAAGCCTATCAATTGGCTGTCCAGTGTCAAACGATCAGCCTTGAAAACATATATGTAAGTAACAACATATGGGCTTAACAGGCTATATTTAGGAACACCATGCAATAACAATTAGTGAAAAAAGAGGCCGTGTATTCTAAGGTGAACAGAGAAGGGTATATGGGTGGGTTTGAGAGAAGAAAAAGAAGGGAAAATAGTGTAATTAAATTACAATCTCAAACAGAACAAAAGAAAAAAAAATCCTTAAAATAAATATATTTTGTCCAAGCATCATTACTACCGTTAAGTCATTCCCAAATGTCAAACAACATGAGAAAGCTTAAGGCTCAGTAGGTAAAGACACTTTTAAAGATAAAGGACTCTTATACCGTTATTTGTTTATTTGTAATCTAGAGTCACTATCTTTTCCTCTGATATAATTATCTCTAATTCTACCAACGATGCAGTTTTTTTTTAATTCTTTATGTTAGAATAATTCTCCATAATGTGTATATTGCATGCTCTTTATCCATATATCTTTTGTTGGACATCCAGACTGATTGTATACATTGTCTATTTTAAAATGTCCCACAGTAAAAATGATTTTACTGCTACCTCTATTATATGACGACTTCAAGTCTTTCACACACACACACACACACACACACACACACACACACACACACACACACACACACACACACACACACAGAGAGAGAGAGAGAGAGAGAGAGAGAGAGAGAGAGAGAGAGAGAGAGAGAGAGAGAGAGAGAGAGGGAGGGAGGGAGGGAGAGAGAGAAATGGTATATATAAATCTCTCTGTCCCATTGTCTTTCTCTTAAGGCTTCCTGCAGACTTCCACAGGCTGCACTAACACTAATTTGCATTCCTGTCAGCATTTCTAAAGGTTCCCCCTTTCCCCAGATGACCACCATTTGTTGTTTGTTTTCTTGATGACAGCCATTCTTATTCACTGTGATGAAATCTTAGTTTTGATTTGAATTTCCCTGATGGGGCTACAGATGCTGAACATTTCCTTTGTATATTTACTAGCTATTTGAATTCCATCTTTTGAATACTACCGTTTAATTCATTTGCCTATTCATTGATTGGATTGTATGTGGATATTGATGTTTAACTTCTTTGATTTTTCTGGATTCTTATTTATGTATTTATTTTTAGTACGTTTCTTTTTTAACATATACATTTATATCTTTACACATGAATAAAATAAACTACATACAGCAGGGAGAACCATGAGATAATCAGGAATTATATAAATGTTAACGTTCATAGTGATTTGGTCATTTGTATTTGGCAGCCTTAGTGTGGCATGAAGGAAGATTTTCAGATGTCTTACTTGACTCACACAATGAACAGTGAACCAGCCTTAATTGTTCTGTGCATCATGCACACCTCATACAATTATAATGTTAGAACTGTTTGATGCTTGTGAGAAATTATGTTTTCAGAACAAATGAACCAGACACTGATCCTGGATCAGACTTGAGAGGACTCATTCCTCTCAGCATGTTGGATGCTGACATCCTGCATCCTTCATGATTCAACTCCAGCCTATGAGGTGCTGTTACCCATCAGAACAGGACAGTTTTCAGGACAGCATTGTAGAAAACTTCTGATCCCAGTTGGTCCAGCATTTCAGACTGTCCCACACAGGACTCCTATTAAGCCTGGAATTTCTCAACAATTAGGAAATGGACCACAAATGCTATTCCTGGCTTGCTTAACCATTTTCCCCAATCTTTGTGGGGGCCCCTTCAAAGGTATTATTTGTCCTAAATCAACCTGAAGAAACCTTAAGAGAATGACGTTCCATATCCTCTAAGAGGGGTTGGGTAGGTTTCTGTTTGCCCTCTTGGTCTACAGATGTTCATTTTCATCGGGAGTTGCTTATTGGTCTTATACAGAGACTTCTTTGGATTTTAATCGCATAGGTTGAGAAGACTCTTCTGTTTAGTAGCCTGTCTTGATATCTGAATGGCCATGTGTATGTGTGTGTGTGTGCGTGCGTGTGTGTGTGTGTGTGTGTAGAAAATTTTGGTATATTTCCACTTGCAAACTTTTGTTATATCCTGTGTTATTTGAGGTCTGTTCAGAAGATTATTGTTTATGACTACATTTGCTTTGACATTTTATAGCCTGTCTATTGGATGTACTCTTTGCACCAAGCTCAAAATTGTGCTCATAACATGTATCCTGTGTTCTGCTACAGTTAAATGGTTTTAATTGGATCGTATCTTATTTATGGTTCATCTTAATCCCATGTAGTTAGTCTATACATTTTATGCTATATCATATTAACTGCTAACATTCCATGTTATTTTATGAATATGGTCTTTGTGCTATTTAATATTTTTATGACCTAAAGTGAAAAGTATATTTCTCACAAAATACTGCTTACAATACCTTAGTGTAAGGGGTGAAAGTTGCTTTAACCTTTTCATTTTCTGAATGCATAAATGTTGCATCATTATATCAGCTTAATTATTGTCAGGCAGTCATTCCAGCTAATGTCAACTCTTCAAAGAAAGAAAACAAAATATATGTTATTTTATGTTGGTCACATGTTGTTTTGACTTTTTTTGAGAAAGGGTCTTACTATAAGGCATGGTTCGCCTCCTTCTTGTGTAAACCAAGCTGGCCTTGAACCTGTGAGGAATTCTTTGGCCTTGCCTCAAGTTCCTTGCTTGTTTTTAAGATAAATTCTGCCACATCAAGTTTAAACTGTTTACATTTTTCATCATTTTAAATAAATCAATATATGTATACAGTATATTTTGGTCCTATAGATCCCACAATTCCCCTCTGTCTCCTCTTTGTACCACCTCCTACCTCATGTCCAGTGTTCCCGACTGCTCATGTGTCCATGGGTGTAGGACTGTCCCTTGGAACATGGTCCAGTTACCAGGGTTCACTTCCTTGAAGAGAGTATATGGATGCTCCACCCCACATAAATTGCTTACATTTCAAAATTCATGTATTCTGACAAAGTTTCTATATTCTTAAAATGGATTATAATAAAACAAATATTTAAGATGTTATAGGATTGATTTTGTTGTGCAAATTTTTAGCAAGCAAAAAGCTTAGAAGTTGAATACTGAATATACTGAGATATCAGTATATTATAATGGGAAAGACTAAAACTTGTCATGAAAAAAGTGAGGTAAAGAAGTCCTTCTAAGTTATGCTTATGGGCTATTTTTAATTCCTCTTTCTATATAAGCTTTCATTTTTCATGAAACTTGACTTCATCACTTATGAACCATTTGAAAACCAATAATAGAAATCAATGGATGTTTTCAGACATCATGTTTCATTACATATAACTATTATAATTGAACTTAGAACATTGTACCAACGGAATAAAATTTGTAAGAGAAACAATATTGAAACCATAAAGTATGGTAACAACGTTTACTATAACAAAATTAATGTTAAATGAGTACATTGGAGGAATAACTTCCTTAATAATTGATTCAAGAGTTTTTTTGAGAAGAAAACCGAGTGTGGTTTGCTAAAGGTTACCAAGCTTGTTGTTTTTCCATGTCTAAATGTATTTAAATAATCAGTGGCTCAAGTGAGAAAACCTTCAGTTTTCTGCAGTTACTCAATGATTACACTTAAACAGCCATTCTCATTTTTGTGTAAAAAAAAATTCTTGGGATGGAGAATTTGCTTAGAATTAGGAATTCTGGACTGTAGCAATGCAGAGATGTGATTGGACAAAAACAAACAAAAATTTAGTCCAGTATTTCAATTGCTTGAGTTTGGAGCTGAGTACTCAGCCTATCGTGGCTGACCTCTGAACATTGCATGCCTCACTGCCTGTGCAAAGGAGAGATCTGCTTTAATTGGAAGCCTCATACTCACCCAATTACTTGTTCAGAATCTGTGGAGCAGAGTGGCTAGTGTCATGGCTCTGGCTGCCATTAGTGTCTTTTTGAGGTGGTTCTTTTGGAGTCATGGGGTTTCTGTGAGGAGTGAGGAGCATCACAGCCTCACAGCGGGACACATGTGGGTTAGTATTTAAATAGAACAACGGGTTGGGTTTTAAATTGGATTGGCTGATTTAACTACACACAATAGTGCAGTGTGCTTCTTAATCAGCCTTCCCTTGTTCTCATACAAGGTTGGATATAATAAATGTAATCAGAGGAAAGGTTTATGTTGCCTCATAATGTCATTGATGTCCATCTATGGTCACTCCATGGTCACTTGTCCCTGTAATTTTGGGCCTGAGTCAAGGCAGAGAATTCCCACTGGAGAACCCATGATGCCACAAAGCTGGTCACCTCCTTTGTAATAAGGGAAAAGAGAGAGAGAAAGGAGAGGATCTGGGTCTCTTCTAAGGCATGTCCTCTGTGACCTATTACTCCAACTAGGTACTAATTTCTAACGAATTTTCTACATTAAAATGGCAACACTAGCTAAAGAGCAAGAATTGAGCTTATGGCTTTTGGGAGACAGTCCATATCCCAACTGCAAAAACAAAACCACAAATATATTTCAAAGGGTATGATATGGGTAGCATAAAATTGATGTTTCCTCATTGCTGGATCTGTGGAGGAACATAGACAGCTGTCCATAAGGACACTATAGAGCAACTGTCAAAGCAGGAAACTCTGTGTCAAAGATATTATGTGTTCTTCAATTAAATATGATCGTCTACCTTATAATTTCACTAAGAAAACATTTACTCCCTATGGTGGTGCTGCATGCCTTAACCCCTGCACTCAGGAGGCAGGGGCAGGTGGATCTTTGTGAGTTCGAGGCCAGTCTGGTCTACAAAATGAGTACAGGACAGCCAGGGCTATACAGAGAAACTTTTCTCAAAAAACCAACCAACCAACCAACCAACAAAACAAACAAACAAACAAAAACACTTCTTACCTTCATTTATTATTTAAGAGAATATTAGGTAAATTCAGCTTATGGGTAGTGATTCTTATTTTGTTAGAATACTCATAGTACGTTTTACATATAACACTCACCAAATTCTTACACTTTTCACAATTTTAAATTTATGAACAATGAATTTATTGGACAATGCTATAACATTGTATAAAATTCTTTCTAGATCACTTAGATAAATGAATGAACAATATAATTCATAAATCTTGACTAAGTAATGAAGCTTCTACTGTTATATAATTTTATTAAATATAAATTTCTCCAAAGCTAAAGTGTTCATTATCACTTAATCATATTTGTTTGGGAGAAAATATAACATTTTAATGCACAGAATAAGTATACATATGAGGAAAGTATTGTGAAATGTTAAAATTAATTTTAGTAGCAAAATTACATACTAACAGACAAAATGTTTATAGATGAAATGGCTTATCATATTACTTGCAAAGTGATTGATGTCACATCAAAAGCATACCATCAAGTGGTTCTAAAATGTGATACTAGGTTACAGAAGCATTTCACTCGACAGCAGATATGTCTGGAAAACCAAGAGATAGGGTTTGTTAAAAAGCTTTCACTCACAAGCTCCATCATGAGTAAAATTAAAAGACTTTATTGCATTCATTAGTTTTCTTCTCCCCAAATCTCATGAACTTTCTTTTCGGATCATCCATCAGCACCATCCTAGGAGGAAAGGTCATGGGTTACATCTTTCATTCAGGCACACAGGACATTAACATCAAATATACAATGTTAGGTATCATATATAACAATTAGGATATAATTGTGTTCATATATTTCCTCATGGATGTCTTCTGGCACCAGCTATTCTTCTACTTCAAGAAACTGCAGAGGATTCTGTTCCTATGGTTACCAGGGAGAATGCAGTGTGAAGATGGCTCAGGATTATAAAAGGAATAAACAGCCATGCTGGAACCGTGAGACTGGCCAAGAAAGTCGACCTGCAAGTTGGTGTTTCTCAAGCACCTTAACATTGAGATTGTATTCTTTTCTTTCCTAAGTCCCAAAATGTCAGAGAAATATTTAACATGTACAAACCAATTAGTTTATGTCTCTTAAATATTTATTGATTAATATAGCTACAGATCTTGATAAAATGCATTTTAATAAAACAAACAGGCCAAATAATAAGAAGAAAAAAGTTTCTTAACTTAAAAAGGCTGACATTAAGAAAGAGCCCTTCTGTCAGCCATCACTAAGACAACAGAAAAGGGCACCATAAACTCAACTAGAATTTAAAATAAGAATAGGACAGAAGTTCCATGAAATGTGTTAAATGGCAAGTTGTTCTAGCTGAACATGCATCCAAACATTTTTGTTACTGTTGTGTTGACTTTATAATGACCTGAAATAAAATCTCTCCATCTTGACAACGTATCTGACCAAAGAGAACAGGATGAAGATGCATAGAAAGAAGGCAGGTAATAGAAGATAATAAAATCTATGCATTTCTTTTTTTGTAGAAATTAATTTTTGATAGAAAAATTTGACTTCTTCTTTTTTTATTAATTTATCCTTGTTACATCTCAATGGCTATCCCATCCTTTGTATCCTCCCATTCCTCTGCTATCCTTCCTCTGAGTGCCACCAGGTCTTCCCCTCCAGGGGACATGGTCAAATATGAGGCACCAGAGTACGTGTGAAAGTCAGACCCCACTCTCCACTCAACTGTGGAGAATGTCCTGTCCATTGGCTAGATCTGGGTAAAGTCTTCACTTACCAGGAAACTGGGACAGAGGGGAGGACATCCTATTGGGACTCTAGATGAGAGAAGCATGGGAGAACAGCAAAGTAGAAGGATCCAGAGGGTCCTAGAAACCTACAGGAAGAACATTATGATAGGCAGATTTGGGCCCTGGGGTCCCGCTCAAAATTTGACTTTTTCCACTTTGACTTTTCATTCATTTTCTTATTAAGTAGCGGTTACCTGTGTACCTAAATACTGTAAGCTCAAAGTAAGCATGGCATTTCCCTGTCCAAAGGACTTGGAACATGCAGTTGTTTCTGCATTGTGATCATAATCCCTTGCCACTGTACATTTTCTTTTTGCTGATCAAAAGTAGAATATTTAATCATTTTATTTATTATGTGATGTTCTTTATTTCTAATAATGAAACAAAGATTATATTCTATGAAAATTAAAGTGTTTCCATTCCAAATATCTTGCATGTTTCTAATATATATATGTATTTTACCACAGCTCAGTTTTTTTTTTTTTTAGAACAGCAGGCTTGGCTATCTGATTGTCAGACCTGAAGAACATACAAGAAATGCATTTTATGTAAATTTATAATTAAGCTAAGAGAATCAAAGGCATTGACTCTAACCTGCCTCCTAGGTCTTGACATATTTTCAGATTAAATAAGATATAATTATTTGTGTATGTCAGCTAATACCCAATGGCATATGTGAGAACAACATCTATTAAAGCAGAGACACCCTAGTTTTCCTTGGAAGATCCTGAAATAATTAAGTTAGTAAATCATCACCTAGTCAGGACACTAGGCTCCCACAGCTACTCCCCTTGATCTTCACCTTTAATTATGTGCTTGTCTTGATCCCTGACAGTAAAACACACTGACATGCACGTGCTTGTGACTGCTCAATTCTGGGGATACTTTGCAGTCTGTTCATGATGTGCTGTTTTCATTCTAACCCCTCATGTCCCCTTGACATATATATCCAGAGAGCAATGCACGCTGTAGCCTGAGATGTCCTGGGATGAAGTTACTTAAGTTAATTCTCACAGTCCAGTGTCAGTGCAACAGTTAAGTCATGTCTATTATTATGTCAACTTTATATTTTAGTTTAACTATGAGTCTTGAGAAGAGACAAGATCATCGTCTTTAATACACATGTGAGCACAACAAGAATTCTGTTGACTAATATATTTTATTATTATTGAGATGTATCGTGACTATAGGTATACTTTGAACCATAAATATTAAATGAGAGATTATATTGATGTAAATCATTACCATTATAAAAAAAGAAATACGATAATATTTATTATCTATTACAGTAGAGTCTTTGTATTATTGTGTGTAGAATGAACAGGTTAATTTTAGTGCTTCTATATGGGCTTCAGGTTTCTAGTTTTATTAATGTTTATATATATGTACATATATGTTAAAATTTGTATATATAAATGGATGCTTAGTATCTCTTAGAATAAACATTTTAATTTACTATATAACTAGACACATTAGAAGATGATGCTAGAATTCAATATTATATGTGGTAATCATTTGCTATAGCTTTCATTGAACATATAAACAATATTAACTTTGTAAAAGTAATGAGCTCTACCATAGGATCAAATGGCAAAACCAACATCATTAAATTCCTTAGAATTAGATATTCCTGAGGAATACTTTTTAAAAGAGGGTTTAATTTTTTATAACCATTGTCTGTAGAAAATGAATGCAGACTTTATGCATATAACACATATACAATATTTGTAAGCCTATGCTATAGTTATACTTGGTAGAAAGGTATGCACCATTGGCTCACTTAATGAAGGTATCTGAAGTTTGGAAAATATTGATAGAAAGGATGGCGGCACACAAACCTCAGCCCTGGACTCATTATTAGCTTCTCATATGCTTTCCATCATGATTTAATTAGAATGAAGGAAAAAATTCAGCTGGGTGTTCCAGAAATGTCTGGATAGTACAGAGGTCATCAAATGCAATGGTCACAGCTCATATGTAGGTACATGAAAAGCATATGAAGAGACAGGGAGTTGCTGTTTCCAACTTCAGCCCATTGATATAAATATACCTTCCTCATCTTTTGTGCTACTAAAATGTAATCCAATTTATCAAAGCGGTGAATAATATTAACCATTTTGGCATTATTTCTTCATGAACCTAATACACTGCCCTTGTTATGTTCTTCCTTCTCTTGAAAAACTAAAATAATGCCATTTAATTTGCTTAATCACAATGTTCCTACCAATTGAGCAAAATAATTTATGTGTTAATTATATTTACATATATGTGCAGTTGATATATAATATACATGAATACACATACTATTTATCTATCCACCTATCTATCTACCTATTATAACCTTTTCCTAGTTTCTCTTAAATTTTACTAAATCTAAGATATCCTGTATTATGGAAAAAAAAGTAGAACTTCCTTCTTTATTTCTGCAGTAGTTTTTTACATAAAATAACTGCTTGTAAATAAAATGGTAAAATGCATTACATAGGGGCTCCATATATATATATATGTGTATATATATGTATATACACATATATATATGTATTCTATAAATATAGAAGCTGTTGTAAAATGTCATTGCTGGCATGGTCATCACATAATGGATTCTAGAGGTAAGTTTAGCCCACTATTAATCCACATCTAGGGGAAGAAGTACATGAATGATTAGTAACTTAAGGTCCATTAACTATACATAATGAAAATCAAGCACATATATGAATATATATACACATAAACATATACACATATATACAATTATACATACACACATACATACATACATACATACATACATACATACACACATACATACATACATACCACCAGACTTTATTCAGCTGTAAATAAAATGAAAGTATTTAATTTGCAACAAAAATGGATAAATTGGAAAACAGAAGAACAGATACCATATGTTCTCACCTCTATGCACATCACAAACTCAGGTAAATATCTGTCTAGGTGGGAATATAGGTCAATAAACTAGAGGTCAGTAAACTAGAAAAGGGCCTGTGAGGCATGATGGATTGGGAAAATTTTCACACACAGGTTTGGGAAACAACAGGGTAAAATAGGAAAAGTAAAACAGGCCGAAGGGTTCAATGAGGAGGTGGTGCGAAGGAGGTAATAAGAGAGTCAGTTGGAGGCAAAATAACCAAAGTGAAATATGTATTAAGTTTCGTTTAGTAATTTATTATTAAAACAAAATAGTAAAATATACATAAAAACTGTATGCATGCTCACGACTCCCTTGCTTCATCGGAGATTGCGAAGAGGATGTCACCCCATGGAGCTGGCACTGCTGGACATTGTGAGAGGCCTAATGTAGGTGCTGAGATCCAAATTCAAGTTCTTCAGTAAAAAAGCCTTCGTTCTTATCTACTAGCCGTCTCTCCAGCCAACTCAGTTTCTTGTATTACCAATATACTTAGTTGATCTCTAAGAAAAATCAACTTCAGTGGAATTTTTATGACAGTTTAATAACTTCAAGGGCATCTGAAAACATATATTATTTTCTAACTCAAAGACATTTCTTTCTAACAGAATTATATCTAGTGATTAAAAATAAAATATAATGTCCATTTAGGACTTCAAAGTGTTGATGCGAAGCAACAAGTTGCTCTATGGTATTCTCTGTGGCCAAATAGACTTAGGTCAAATATTTCAGGACAGAGGACAAGAGAGATAATTTTATTTTTAACCATTGTCTATAAGATTAAAACACAATGTGAAAATACAGGTATTAAGAAGAGGCATGATGGAACCATGCCCAAATTTGCTCAGGCACTAGGTTGTGGATCTAAGGAAAAATCAAGTGTCTGTGTTCTGCTAAGAAACAATAGTAATAAAATTACTCCTAATATCATTCTGCTATGTTCACAGATCATTGTCTTGCTCAGCTACCATGAGAGAAGCTCCCTTCTGCAGTCTCTGGGGACAGTACAGATATCTACAACTGAACAATGTGAAGATAGCAATAGACCTGGAACTCTCAGACCTAAATAGAATGATTTCATCATATCTCTCCACCCAGGGCTCAGAGAACTCTTCAAAAATGAGCATTATAAGAAGTGGTATAAGAGCCAGTGGCTACACAAAGAAAGATTATGTTATCTGACTGGTTGACACTTCTCCCAGGATATCCCCCAGGAATCCCAATGTTATTTTATCAGGAATAATTATGACAAGTTATCCTTTCAAATTGAATTTAAATCTCTAAGAGTGTCTTAATATTCATATTAATTGTATTTAATTCTTTGAGAACTCAGTATATGAGAGGTGCATCTATATCACTCCTGCTTTATCTTCATGTATCAAATTCCTCATGTGTCTCCTTCCCAAATTCATGGTTTCTGATTCCACTTAGATTACTCATGTACATGAAATATGGCCAGTCAGTTGGGATTGAATATTCTATGCTTTTCCATGGTGGATACTAATCACCTTCCTCTTTAATCACCATTGATATACTAACATTAGTCTTTCACCTAGGGAAGTTCCTCTTTTCACTTTGGAATGTCAACTGATGTTGTCATTAATATTGTCTTATTTAGGCAAACACATTGTTGGGATTTCAAAGGTGAATTTTCCATGCTGTGCCTTAGGGATACAATCTGACAATATGCACATGGTCATCTTCATTCCCATATACCACCATACCCCAGGGCCTCACCATTCCTGACTCCTATAAATGCAGAACTCATGTCCAATCTCCATACTAGCTACTTCCTGCACACAGTCTACATTAGGTCTCTATATAGAAACAATCTGTCTTCCCCTTCATCTCAATCCCATCTTTCAATTGACTTCAGAGTTAACTATTTTATTAATAACACCAGAGAAACAAAAGTAATAAGATATGTACACATATATATGATATAGATATATGAGGAGAGTCTTGTGGAAATTGGATCATACGGTATCGCAATCGCAAAGTTCTTAAAATGCCCACATGTGCATCTGGAAACCAGGAAAGTAGATGGTGTAATTAAGTCTGAGTATACAGCATGAGACTTGTAGGAGACAAAACCTCATAGTTTGAAGGCTCTGAATAAATATCTCTTAATTCCAAGGCAAGATAATAAGACTCTCCAAGCTAAAGAACAGAGTTGGAAGGCAGGAGAGAGGGGAAGGTGTGGAAGACAGAGGAGGAGAAGAGTCAGGCAGAAAAGTTAGAACTTAGCTTTCCTGTGATCTTTGTTGGTCCTATTGCTAGATCACTTTGCTCAGTCTGTTATTCCAAACCCAATTATCTCTGGAATGTCTTTGAATGTCCCTTTGCATATAAGACCAAAAATAATGGATTTTTTTTTTTTTTTTTTTTTTTTTTTTTTTTTTTTTTTAGTGTGTTGGCTAGTTTTATGTCAACTTGACTCAAGATAGAGTCACCAGAGTGGAGGTAGTTTCAATTGAGAAAATGCCTGGGCTGTAGGCAAGCTAGGGAGCATTTTCTTAGGTATTGGTGTGGGAGTGAACAGCTCACTGTGAGTGGTACCATCCCTGGGCTGGTGGTCCTGGGTTCTATAAGAGAGCATCCTGAGCCAGGCAGTAAGCACTCCTGCATTGCTTCTGCATTGGCTTGTACCTCCAGTTCTATTGGCCTGATTGAGTTTCCATCCTTCTTCAATGGTAAAGAGTGACTTAGAAACATAATCCAAATAAACTCTATCCTCCCAAACTCTTTTTGTCATGGTGTTACATTACAACAATATTAAACCTAACTAATATGAGGAGCTGTTTGAAAGCCTTAGCTATTTTGACCACTACACAAAGTTTACCACCATACATCTTGTCAACTTTTTTATGTAGACATATCCTCAAACCAACGTAGTCTCCAAATAACATCAAACATGATATAAGTCTACCTAACACGCATGACTACCTATTCTACATAAGAACAGTCACTAATAGTTTCCTAGAAGAGTTAAGTCCTTAAATAATGATATTCTTTTCCTGATACAGTTTAACCCTAAATTCTGTGAGGCAAAATTAGCAAGTTAAGTACAAAAATATGGCATCATGGCATATAACCAAGATGAAAGAGCTGAGATATTTGCCCAATACACCATTGTTCAATATTTGAGGGGTTTTATCTTCAGAGCTCTCATAGACACCAAATCTATGGATGCATCCATTGCTCTAAATGGTATAGTTTTAGCATGCTGCCTATATGTGTCACTTATTACTCTTGATACTCATATTCCTTCTATATTCCTTATATTTAACATAATGTTAATAATATACTAATAATTATTATGTTGTGTTATTTAGGAAAGTTTACAAGAAAAAATGTTTGTATGTGTTCTATACTATCATAATTATTTTAATTTTAAAAATGAACATTTGATTCATAGATACAGGACTCATGGATTCAGAGAGACAATTCTGGATTCATGTAAACACTGACGTAAATTAGTGACAATCTAAAGAGAAACTATTGAAACTAAACAATGACTCCTAACTGGCCATATGGTCACAACTATTTTTACAACTTCCTTTGTCTACTATCTATTTTCGCTTTTTGTCCTTAATAAGTACATGAAATAAGTATTTTATTTCTTTCATTTCATAACAGTATTTTATTTATCCTTTGATAATTTCATACAATGTATATCAAGTGTATTTGCCTCCATTTTTCTGACTCTCAGCCTTCCCAATGCTGCAACCCTTTAATACAGTTACTCAAGTTGCAGTGACTCTCAACCATAAGTTATTTTCTTTCTACTTCATAACTGTAGACCCATGTGAAAGAGTCACTCAATCTGCAAAGTGGTTGTGACCAACAGATTGAGAACTGCTGCTTGAACTCCTCTCAAACCCCATATATTACCCTTCCAGTGTTGATTATTTTTTTCATCTTCCCCACCCCTATTGCGTTCTTTTGATCTGCTGAAGGTATCTAAGTTTCATAGCTGAATGCCTAGGCCATTCATAATATTCCTTAATTGGGCTATTGCTTTCTATAGACTTTAAACATGGAATCTAAGGTTACTTAAGAAAAAAGCTGAGGAGACCTTGGATCCCACACACAGGTCCTCTTGTTAATGATTATGAAATATTAGTTCGATAGCTTCTCATCTTCAGATCAGTTATCCCATGTAACACTTTCAGTACTGCCGACTCAGGGACACAATGAACAAAAGGACTAGGAAAGGACCTCACCTTATCATTTACTGAAGTTAAGTCTTTTTTCAAGAAATACTTATTCAACTCGGAGCAAAGAACTGCAGATCTATAGAGCATGCACTTTTAAAAAATGGAGCAAAAAATATTGATGAAAAAATAGGGAAAGTCATGAGTGGGGACACTCTCATACATACCTGTTGGTTCCAGAACGTGGGATCCTGACTATCAAAGAAACAGTAACATTCATTGGAGTTTGCTGAACAGCTATATGCCTCCTTTCAGAACACATTATCCAAACTTGAAAGAGATTACTACCTACATTCCATAGTAATTGAGTCTTCAAAAGGGCATTCTGTTGTTAAAAAAATCTAATTGCCTCAGGTTCTTATACTCAGTGGTTAGGAAGAGTGAATTCCACAAGTAAGGGTCCATGCTACACTACTTTAACTGTGATATGAGCTCATTTTTCAGTAACTATATGGAATACTGCAATGTTGAACCAAAGACTTTGTAAGTTAACAGTTCACAAACATTTTACTTTGGACAGGAGCACTGCATGTAGAGAAAGCAGATCTATACACATCACAGTTATCTACTCCAGTAAAGACAAAATGCTACCCCTCTATGATGGAAGTGGTCCAGTGTAATCAATCTGCCCACCAGTAAGCTGGATAATCACTCCAGGGAATGTGACATATTGCAGGCTCAGTGTGAAGTCTACTGCTGACAGATTGGGCAATCAGAAGTGTAGCCAAGTTCACTATCAGGAATTCCATGTTGGCTAAGTATACTTAGCTCCTCAGTCATGACTGCCATGGCCATTTTGTCCTCTATCCTGCTGAGTGATATCAGGGTGGCTTAAAATAGCAAACTGATGGGAACCGGATAGACCATCTCATTCACTTCATTTCCCTCTGCCTTTGGTGAGTTCTTCTTCTAATCTCTAAGTAAGTGGCAAAGACACTTACCAGGATGCACCCTCGCTAAGATTAAAAAAGTCCATGCATCAGGACCCTCATGCATCAAGAACCTGGGATGCGGCCCCATTGATTCTGTTTGTGTCTTGGAGGTAGTTTCTCTCTCATTCTGGTTTCTCTGGATCACTTACAAAGAAACTAGATTTGAGAGAGTCTGGAGAAAGACAAAGCTCTATGGCAGGTCCAGACACATGTGTAAGCTAGAGTACCCTGAATATTAACTGGATATTTTATTGGATTTACATCCTTCTAAGATATCTGGAGTAGTGGCTATATTACTTGCCAGGTCCAATTAACAAAATGATAGTCATATAATGAGCCATTCTCTTTGAACCAAATTATGACGCAGTATTAGAAAGTTGATATACCTCTGAGGAAGGATAATGAGATAGATATATTTATAGGCTGACTAGCTGAAGGGAATATACATTTGGTGGGCTTCTGGAGAAGTATTGAGCAAAGGGCTTTTTCCAGATTAGTAGCTGCCTAGCAGACACCAGGGGACATGTTAATTTGCTCAACCAAGGGAAACACATCTGGTGAAACAGCTGCAGGTGGGATCACTTCTCAGTTCCTAATCTACTTTGATTCTCCAATATTCTTCTGTTTCTGCATAGGGCAAAAAGTGTTGAAAGAGGCTGTGCTGGGAATTGCTACTGTGATATCTTTTGAGACATTTATGATGATATGCCTCTCCACCACCCCTCCAGGACTTTTGTACTGCCTTTGATTTACTATTTTCCTAGATTGAGGCAGCCTAATTGCTTCCATATTGCCTCTTCTGTCATAATAACCCTCACTCTACAGGTCATAGAATCAATATAAGAAATCTGACAGCTGCTAAATAGATCTCTTTCACTGAGTCACTCTGGAACTGGGGAACTATCCACTCAAACCAGTGTGAATGAAGTTGTGCTAACGATCTGTTGCCCTCTTCCTCATAAGCACTTGTTCTGGTGGAAGGGCTATCGAAATATTTTGAATCTCTTGGAATGTATTCTAGTTCATTACCAGTGTCTAGTAATTTCTTACCCTTTCCTCTTCCCAGTGCACCACTGGCTTGATCAAGGTCACAGGTCTTCTTTGAGAATTCTAATTCAAGAAAGAACAAACAGCATAAATTTTCATCAATGTCCACAGGTCCTTGTGGCTATTATCTATTTCATTCAATGGGTTCTCTGTGTGAGAATTGGTGAAAGTTGTGAGGTTGAGCAAGTGTCTGCCTTCTCTGGATTTATGGCTAGGGTTAGAATTCTGTCCATGTTCCCCAGGGCATTTCCTCGATAGATCAAGTAAAGATTTAGAAGGGCCACCATTGACTTTGCTTCTTAGAACACAAGGACTAACTCGTTAATGGCATTTGCTCGTGTAGGTCAGAAGATGTATATTGGTCCTTTGATCCTGTTTCCCGTTATCATGAATTACACTCACCTTGCTCTTGGAGGGTTGGCTGCTCCTGTTTCAATGATGCTACAGTGCTATCCAATTCTTCCATCATATGTAGATTTACTTATTCAGTGGCTGTGGTTTTCGTTGTTTGATCTGGTCTTCAGGTAAAAATGAACTTTTCAAAAATGCTTTTGTTTACTCCTTGGATTTTATTGTGATGTATTGGTGACAGATGCATTTTATGGATCATCACAGAGTGTGTAAGCAGGCTTAAGTTTTTTTTTTTTAGATCGACTTTTTGTGCATGTATGTTTGGCATGCATGTTGTAAATATGTGCAGAGTGTGTGTGTGTGTCTAATGCCTGTGGGCTTCAGAAGAGAGTATCATGTTTCTTGGAGCAGCAGTTATGGATGGTTATGAGGCACTGTGTATGTGCTGGAAACTAAATCAAGCCCTCTGCAAGAACTAGTACTGTTAACCACTGAATCAATTCTCCATCCTCTGGTACTAAGGTTTTAAATGACACCTATACTTTAATAGTATAATATCGCTCAGTCTCTGACCTTTTCTTTCAAGAGGAACACTAGACCTTTTTAACCTGCTCATAGTGAACACTCTTTTGATCTGTGTTTTAGTTAACAAAACAACCAAACTTTTAGAACTTTCTCTAATTCTGCAAGTTGAATAATCAATGCAGTATCTCTGCTTAATAGGCCCATAAGGGTGATGGTAATGAGATAGGAATGGGAGGAGGATATGCTCAAAATACAGTGCATATTTGTACGAAAATAACGTGATACTGTCATCCTTCATACAGTAAATAAATACAGTGGAAACACTAACAGTAACCGGAGTGATTCAAATCTTCCTTCAAACACTCTCCTGTGCCTTTACTGATGAAAGATGAAAGACAGAAAACTGAGGCCTCGTGGGAAGCATCTGGGTTTCCATTCTGGCTGAAAGAGTCAGGAAATTTCAGATGCCAGAGATAAAGCAAAACTGTTCAGACACAATACATGTTTTCCTAAAAACATTTCACATAAGAATGCTGAAGACAGGAATGCATCCTGTCAGATATGATCCAATGTCACTGTCCGGTTCTTTTGTTCTCAAAGAACATAATTTCTCACGAGGATTATATAGTCCTAAAATTATAAGTGTATAAGTTGTGTATGATGGTTTTCTGTTCTTTGTATGAGTAGAAAAAAAAAAAGACATATGTAAGTCTTCATTCATGCCATATGAAGAATGGCACCTAATAACAATTCATAGAAGTTCTGTAGCTAACAAGAAGCATTGTCTATGTGTAGATATTCATGTCTCAGCGCTATTCCAATATAGTGGCATGCTGGACACAGACATCCTGCATACTTCATGTTCCAGCACCAAGTGCTTCAATTGCTGTTCCTCATCAGAACAGACAGCTCCCAGGACACTTTCAAAGAAAGTTTCCAATCCCAATTGGTCTAGCATATCAGACTGTCCCACACAGGACTCTAAGTCTGGAATTTATCAACATTTAGAAACTGGACCACCACTTCCTCAAATTTATTATGGTCCTTACAAAGGTACTATTAGTCCCAAATCAGCCAGAAGAAACCATAAGAGAATGGTGCCCCATTTCCTTTAAGGGGGGTTGGGTATGTTTTTGGTTCTTTCTTGGGCTATAGAGGGCTATTATCAATGGGAGTTGGTTACAAGTTATTATTGGTCTTATCTAGACAGAAAACAAGGTTAGACCCAGTGATGTCTCTCTTTTCCTTTTCTTACATTCTTAGGTTTGGAGATAGGGGTTGAAAAGAAAGAAGAGGGATTTAGAATATATAGGAAAGATAGAAAAAGAGAAGATTAGTGAATCTATTCCTCAATTTAATGCCTTAATTGTAACTTGAGTTTTCCTAGCACTTTCATTTAATTCTTAAATGTAAGAAATTGTCATCATAACTATATCTTAGCACTTTGTTTCAGGAAGAAAATTCTGTAAACATTGTTGTTATACAATGTTAACTTAGAAAACTTCAGGATTGTAAATGGCCATTGTACACACACACACACACACACACACACACACACACACACACACACACCTGTGAGATTCCAGCCTCCTTTAAGAAGCCCATTCACAAAATTTAATATGTCTTCGATCTCCTGAGATCCTTATTCTCTTAATTCTCATGCCATGCTTAGTGTCCTTTGATATGTGCTATGTTTTCCTGTTTTTGATTTCATGGAATTTCTGCATGTGGAGCATGCATGGCTTTGAATTCCTCTAGTTGTTTCTTACGCTTTCTTGTGGTTTTTGTTTTTTGTTTTTTGTTTTGTTCTTTTGTTCTATTCTGCTTTATTTGTTGTTGTTGTTGGCTTAGTAATTTTATAATGGCTGTTTGTATCCTAATGTGTGTGTGTGTGTGTGTGTGTGTGTGTGTGTGTGTGTGTATGTGTATGTATGAGAGAGAGAGAGAGAGAGAGAGAGAGAGAGAGAGAGAGAGAGAGAGAGAGAGAGAGAGAGAGAGAAGGGGAGATTTTGATGGGCAAAGAAATAGGGGAGAATCTGGAAGGAATTGAGGGAAGCAAAACTAAAATAAAAATACACTCTGTGAAAAACATCTATTTTCACTAAAAAGTTGCCTTATTGTAATTTGTCTTTCTATTTCTCCCTCACTCCCTCTGCTTTGTGCTTGCTCCTCTACAGTTAAGTCATGAATCCTGGTTCAGGTTCGGAAGAGGTCCTTCGAAGGGAGTGTGATTCCTCAGGCTGCTGCTAGAGGCAGTGTGGTGCTGTGCCTCCATTACTTTCATTATTACTACTCTCTATTTTCCCACATATTCCTTGGAATCTGCTTTATGTTTCAGGGACATACATGGAGTCCAGTCCAACAGGTACAGAAGTCTATTCTGAGGAGGATAAAACCTGTCATCTAGGTGCAGTCCTTACACCTTTTGCCTAGGAAATGAATTAATCCTCTCATAAAGCACCATGAATGCTAAGCCCCTGTGAGTGCACAGGCCACATTTGCTAACTCTGTCTAGAAGAAGGGGAAGCTGCTTCTGCTGAGAAAAGGAGTGCACATCCGTTTCAGCTGTTGAGACACCTCGTACTGGGACTGGTGAGACTTGTCTACTTAAAAACACGACTCAGAGACTCAGGGAGAACCCCAGCACCCTAACTTCAGGAGGGTCTTTTGAAAGTTCTCCATCTCTGTTCTCCACCAGTTCAACAGTCCATATGCTATGGTCCAGGGAGTCCAACCTAGAGTATACCTAAGGTTTCTGTTTGATTTCTGTAAGTTACTGCCCTAAGCTCTCTTCTTTGGTTAGAAACTGTTAATGATGAACAACTCTGGTTCTGAGTTCTCAAAGCACTGAGATTCTCTTTCTTTTTCAGCGCATTGTGCAGCAACCGAAATAATCAGCGTAACTCATCCTACTCCTGGGTTTTCCCCAAACAGAGTTGCTTAATTATTTACTTCTTGTAGTTTATTGGATAGGAAAATCTAAAGCATGTGTGTTGTACATTTTCCTAAGTGTTTTAAATGCGGCTCATCAATGCTTGTTTATTTTATGTGGGAGGAATTACAAATTTTGAGTCTAATTAATTGGGAACTATAATTACCATGACAATTTAAGAAACCCCAAGTCCAATTCTGAAAACCAAACAAGGGGGAGAACCAAAGACATATTTCAGGGATTGGCTCGTGTGATTACAAAGGTTGAGGAGCTCCGTGACATGCTGTCTGTCTGTGAGCTAGAGAAGCAGAGAAATCCATGATTAGCTATCTGCTGAGTCCAGTGGACTGAGCAGCAGAATCTGATAGTGTAACCGAAGCTGAAGTGCTGAGAAGTGGTGGAGAAACTGATGTAACACTCTGTCCTGTCGTCTGAATTCCCAGAACCATGATTAGCGATGTTTGAGGGCCAGAGAAGATGGATTAGCTCAGAAGGGAATGTTCATTGTCTTTTAGCTCTACTCAGATACTCAATGAACTGGGTGATGTCCACTCACATTAGTGGGGGCTGCCTTCTTTCCTACGTGCGTTGAACCAAGTGTGAATCTTGGAGAAAACTTTTCAGACTCCAACAGAAACATGGGCGTTTTTTTTCTTTGTTTTACCTTTCCAAAATAAAAATGTATCATCCCACAACTGTACATTTTTGAGATAGACATTGATAATCAAATACATATGTAGAAAGGCTAATAATCAAAACAAGACAAGTCAGTTAGCATTCCTTTCACATTAAACATTTACCATTTCTTTGTTTGGGAAATAGTAAAGTCTTCTTTGCATACAAAATATTTAAAGAGTACCACAGACTACAGTCACAGTTTCATGTTGCAGAGCATTAGAGTTGAGTAGTTTTATGTAATTGTATTTTGATACATGCTATTCAACTTCCATCTAGCCTGCTACACCCCCCCCCCCACCGGCATGTTCTACCCTCTTGAGACCAGAACTCCACTCTGCTCCTACAAAATCAAGTTTCTTAGCTTTAATATGGAAAGGAAATATGTCCATTTGCCTTTGTCACAAGAATGCCATCAGAAACAGAGAGAAATACACTTATGCCATTCCACATACATTATCAGAATACGTTAAACAATGATGAATTGTGGTATAATATCCAATGGTTATGCAATAACAAGGTATGGTTCTTTTGTTTACAATAACTTGTCACATCATACTGATTTCCTTTATAGTTTGAAAAGGCAAACAAGGATTCATTTATGCCAATCTTAATTACTAATACTGGCTGTCAGGTTATACATTTCACATCTCCCCTCCCCCCACACCCTCCCCTTCCCCCCCCATCTCGTTACAGACTGTCTACCACAAGGTAAAGAATCCATAGTACAGTTCAAGGAATTTTATATTGGTCAGATAGTCAAAATTAAGATATAATAGAGAAGCAAAATGTAACAAAATCTGCCAGTGTTATTCTCAAGGCACTCCTTCCAACCCTCGGGATTCAGCTGACCTGCAAGGCGTATAGTCATGGAGGTTCTAAAGGCAAAATGAAGTGGCAGGGCCCAGATTAACAAGTGGGTGGGTGATGCACAGTTGAGTGTCTGACATATTATTAAATAGATATATGAATATCAGTTTGAATGAGTTGCATCTCTCGTGAGAATTTAGCTTAAAATGAAGGCCCTGGTACAGAGAGTCCTCTGTCCTTCTACTCCCATAATTCACACACTTTGTGGTAAGATGAACATTTGTTGGATTAGTTGTCACTGTACTATTAGCTTTCTTTCTTTTTTTTTTTTTTTCATTATGGAAGAAAAAAATCTTCCTATTTATCCTTACATTTCCTAGACATTCTGATTATTGTGAAAATATTGTTTTAGATCTCCTAGTCTGCATTCTATTCTTATGATTCAAATATTCACTGATTTGTTCTTATTCTCAGAAAATAGTAGAACAAAATAAAGAGAAAGAAAATATAGCAGTGTTCAATTATTCATTTCGGCATGCTAATGACATTGTGTTGTCTTCACCAGAACCTTCATGAGTCATCGAAATATGTGTTAAATAGTCAAAAATTCAAAAAAAAACATAAAATATTAATTCTTTTTCATATCAAGAATCATACAGAGGAAGATAGTGTGTTGGTATATGTTTTCTCATATCTGCATTCAATCAGGAATAACAAGAAGATGCCCTTTGTGGTGTTTATAAAAGTCTGAATTAGAAGAGAGCATTAAAATCAAGTAAACACTTGAGCATCTTGAGTAACTTACTTACTCATTCATTTATTGGTGCAATCATCGAACACTTACATGCAAATTAGAAGAGGAAAATACTTGGAGCTAAAAATGTGCAAGTTCTAAGAAAACTTTCATTCTAATAAGAATGGTTGGGGTTGCACACGGGACTTTATGAGATAGGTGATAAATGCAGTGTCAGTGCTGCTGATTCACAAGGCTCACTCCCTGAGACACGCCAATATTAAATGCATAAGAGCACTGGGAGGAGATTTACTGTGAATATGTATAACAAGTGTGTAACAACATTAACAATGCGTGTTGCTGAATTCAAATAAAAGAAGGTAATGGTCAACTGTACTATTTTCAGTCCGTAAATAGAAAGAATAGACTGACTACCTGAACTTTACTAATTGATAAGACAAAGATTATTTTTACATGTTTTAGTTTTGTGGAAAGAAAATACTTACTAATATTTTAGTAAGCTCAAGAGAAAATTAAGGAAGAAAGTGGTTTTATATGTATATATATATATATATGTGTGTGTGTGTGTGTATGTATTCATGCATATATTAAAATGCAGTTCATTTTATTATTGTCAGTATGTATGTGTGTATGCACACATGTGCATGTGTATGCATCTGTGTATGTGTGTGCCATGCTGTGGAGGTGGAGGCCAAAAAAGAGAGCTTTCAGAAATTAGTGATTTCTTTTCATCATTGTATATGAAGATCAAACAGTGTTCATCACACTTGTATTAAAAACAGCATCACCTACTGAATCATATCATTGGCCCATGATGCATCTTACTTTACAAGTTGCTTTCTAAGATAATTAACAAACATATGAAGGAGTAGTTGAAGGTATATGTAAGCCTAAAGTTGTTTTTAAATCAATTGTGTGTGTGTGTGTGTGTGTCTTCAGGATGAAGAATGTTTTACATGTTTGATCTATTGTAAAAGGAGTAATTATAATTTAGAAGAGTAAAGTTCATTGATAAATGAAAATGATCCTGGCCCAGAAATCATGAAATTTTTGTAATAGTGCCAGAGGTGGGCTTGGGTAAAAGGGAAGACCACTGGACATTTGGAAACTTCCAGGAAGAGAATTTATCAGAAGCCATGGTAGGCCAGAGTTCTCAATTACTGTCATTGAAATCTAAAGAGCTATGCTAAGACTTTAACACTTAGAGGATGTTAATATCTTATTTTACAGCATATAAATAGAAATTCATAAACAGGTCATGATTAAAATGAGAACACAGATATCTTTCAAAGAAAATTCAGTAAATGAAAAAGTAGTTATATATTTATGTATTTTCTCTCTCTCTCTCTCTCTCTCTCTCTCTCTCTCTCTCTCTCTCTCT
>OU015756.1:75121996-75162571 GCA_907169655.1 Acomys percivali
CTCTCTCTCTCTCTCTCTCTCTCTCTCTCTCTCTCTCTCTCTCTCTCAAGAAGTTTACCAGGTGAAATAGAAAATCAGAAGCACTGTTAGGTCTGGTTGACTTTGGACTCAATATCCTTAAATAAATAAAAACTAAATTACTAATTATGAAATAAGTAATTCTATGAAAAATTGAGAGGGGAGGACTAGGAGTAGGAGAGGAGGGAGGGAGAGAGAGAAGGAAGGAGGGAGGGAGGGAGGGAGAGAGAGAGAGAGAGAGAGAGAGAGAGAGAGAGAGAGAGAGAGAACATATAAATAAGAATGTATAGCTCTTCCTCTTCTTTTTGTCTCATGTTTTTCATTGCATTTCCAAACTAGAATACTGTTCCTCTTAGTGTATCGAGAATCCTAAGAGATCTCGTTCTGTGGTGATAGATTCAGCTCTGTGCCACGTACTGCAATCAATGTGTAATATCCTTATGTATCTGATTTTAAAATCTCAAAGTCTAAGATAATTTATGAAATCAATATTTTCATCAGTGGAATAGGTCTATGGTACACAAACCCGCACTTCAGGTACTATAAAGCTTGTGTTTTTCACCCTGTAGATTTCACTTGTACCTTTGGTACATGAAAATAGGTCAGGTGCACTGCGCACTCTTATACTTCCCTTTGAAGTCCATCGTCTATAATTTATCCTGGCGTCTCTGATCTAAGACATCTCCTAGTAGGAAGAGATTTTCAGTTTAGCTTGATATACAGCCTTGAGAAGCACTGTACGTATTTCAGAGTGACTCCTGTCCCAGAATAAATAAATAAACATGAGGTGATGATTGCTCTCTTATTTTAGATTTCCTGTGTTTTGTGCTCCTTGGCTTGAATTTTTAACACAAAATTAGTCAGTCAGTTTTTCACTTATACTTACATATAAATAACTAAATAATAAATGAACTAATCTTTGTTTGATCCCTGCTGATTCTGTCTTTCATGCATTTATAGATTTCATGTTGACAGTCTGCCTACATGATAGCTCACATATTTTCCTCTTTGTTAAAAACACATCTACAACTTTTCATTTATAAAATATAATCTTTACCGTTAGTGATATTTGAGATTTAATTGGACAGTTCTGAAATTTCTAATTATTTTTATATAAATGTCTATGTCTCCTTTAATTCTGCCATTTATAGAATTTATTTTTTTATTTTTTATTTTTTTATATTCTATTTTTTTAAATTAATTTATTCTTGTTACATCTCTATGGTTATGCCATCCCTTGTATCCTCCCATTCTCCCCTCTCTCCCATTTTCCCCTTATTCCCCTCCCCTATGACTGTTCCTCAGAGGGATTACCTCCCTCTGTATATGCTCATAGGGTATCAAGTCTCTTCTCAGTGACCTGCTGTCCTTCCTCTGAGTGCCACTAGGTCTCCCCCGCCAGGGGACATAGTCAAATGTGAGGCACCAGAGTACATAAGAAAGTCATATCCCACTCTCCACTCAAGTGTGGAGACTGTCCTGTCCATGGGCTAGATCTGGGTAGGGGTTTAAATTTTACCGCCTGTATTGTCCTTGGCTAGTGCCTTAGTTTGAGCGGGACCCCTTGACCCAAATCTGCCTATCATAATGTTCTACTTGTAGGTTTCTAGGAACCACTGGATCCTTCTACATTGCTATTCTCCCATTGTTCTCTCATCTAGAGTCCAAATAGGATGTCCTCCCCTCGGTCCCGTTTCCTGGTAAGTGAAGGCTTTCGTAGGACATGCCCATTGGGCTAGTATGCAGATATAAGTGAGTATATACCATTTGAGTCTTTCTGCTTCTGGGTTAACTCACTCATTATGATCATCTCTAGCTCAATCCATTTGTCCACAAATTTCGGGAATTCCTTGTTTTTAATAGCTGAGTAGTATTCAAAGTAAAATTGATTTTAAAGTATTTGAAGGAATTGTTTTGCCATTATTGAGCATTGTACTGAAGTCTTATTAGGCAACTATTCTAAGATGGCTCTGAGTGTTCTAGAAATACATTGCCAGTTCAGTCCTGTAACTGCTGCTCACATAACATAAGAGGAACGCTATAAGCACATCCATGTAATTACTTATGCTACTGCTGTACAGTATTCTGTGTGAGAACACCAGAAACTAAGAATGAGATAATAACAATTATTATTTATTTATTGTCTGTTTTCCTTGTTTCAGTAGTTTTGTGACTGCTAGGAAAGAACTCTACAACACACTTATAACCCAGCCTTCAAGTGAGACTCTTTATCATGTTTATAGTTGTGTGAACATATGCCACATATGAGCAGATAGCAGCCAACAAAGGTGTCATATCTGTTGGAGCTAGACTTACAGGCAGTTAGGAGCCGCCTGATCTGAGTGCTGAACTCCGGTTATCAACAAGAGCAGAAAGAACTTTTTACCTCCAAACCTTCTCACTGGCTCCAAGTTAAACTGTTAAGTCCTTAATTTATCTAAGGCTGTATACCTGAATCTATAGGAAATTTTTATTTTGCATCTGCTAATAATTATACAAGTATCACTTTGGTATGCTTTAATTCCACAAAGATATAAGCTGTATTAAATTGTTAAGGTTTTCTAATTTAAAATATTTTAATTAAAATGTAATTAAATCACTTCTCTTTTATTTGAACTGTGCCTTCTCAAGTACCCTTCCTCTGAACTAATAACCTTTCCTCAAATTATCATTGTTACATATGTGTATTCACACATTTATTAACATTGCCTGCTTAATTGATTTTCATTATTTGTGTGTATATGGTTTTAGTGCTGATCACTTTGTGTTTGACAATCAGTTAGGAGGCTCATCCCTGGAGAAGCTAACCCTCCCTCTGCTGTCATCAGGTCCTTGCAGGTGCCTGTGCGAGATGTGACCTTCCAAGTTGTCATGTCCATCACTATTGTCACATGAACATCTTGTTATGCTATCATTTTTATGAGAGATCATTTCACAGCCGACTTTCTGGTATTCTGGATTTTACAGTCTCCACACCTCCCCATCCATGTGTTCCCTGAGTGGGCTAGAACAATGGTGCCATGTTTGAGAGAACGTTTTGCTCTTGCAGAGGGCCTTCACTCGACACCAGCAGGGCAACTCACACCTGTCTATAATTCTAGTTCCAGGTCATTGTCACCCTCTTTCAGACACTGCTGGTACCAGTCATGCGTATGCTACTTAGGTATACATGTAGGCAGAACACTTAAGTCCACAAAATAATAAATGATGACAGCAAAAGTAATACGCATAATAATAAAATTTAAAATGTAAGCTGTGATTCACAGTGGTATGCTGGCATAATGTTCCTGTGGACGGTGTAAAGCTTACCCTTGTTCATTCAAATGCTGATTTCTCTACCCCACTATCTATCTGGTTTCAATCTGAACATGGCTTTGTGATGTATATTCTAAATATCTCCTGTCTTAAGTTTGTGAGAGTATGACCATCATTTGTTTCTCATTATTGCCAAACAACAACAACAACAAAGACAAACAAACAAAAAACAAAAAAAAGCAGTCAGTGATCAGCAATATAGAAAATAGGATGGGACTCTGGATCCAGTGAAGGGAGGAGAAAGAGGAGAGGAAGGGAGACAGAGCCACAGGGACAGGTCCAGAAAGTATTGGAAGAAATGAACCAGGCCAAGGAGACAATGAAAAAGCAAGCATAATGCAGTAAATCTGAGTGGGAGGAAGCTGTGCTATATGCGAGGTTTAGGATATAGGAATATTGCTCACCATTGTGCTCTAAGCTAATTAAATAAATCCTCATCTCTCTTTCTGGTTATTTGGATAATAGATGGTTAAAGAGTAACCACTACATTATTAATAATATGAATTGATATTGATTATTAATATTCATTCTACAGTGGTATGTGTTTCATGCAAGCTGAATTTTAACATTGGAGGTATGTTATTATGATGCAGTTTATAGCTGTTAAGGTACAAACCTGTTGCACACTGTGTCGCAATCTACCATAAGTATGGGATATCTTTTGATTTTTGAAAATACTCACTTCTCTACTAGGTGACATTTGTGTAACATAAAACATTTCAAAGGAAGATTCACATCTAAAATGCATGAATATGACTACTGCCATCAGCAGTTTGCAAGAACTGTATTATTAAATCATCTGGGAAACACAGCATGCTAATGGTTATTAATCATAAGTGAACCTCATCTCTCATATCAGTAATGAGAGATGTGAGATATAATTTACAGCACCTGTTACATGAATTATCAATAGGGATGACCAAATGAAAGAAATTTGGCTACAGATTATAAGGAGAAGAGTAATTTAAGTGTGTGAAGGGTTTGTATCTTTCACAAAACTTTCCTTTTCCAAATTATGTTTTTCATTATGTTTCCCATTTGACATTGTTCATGTCCCATATATCTTAAAGGTCACCAATGCCATGACATAAAATCTTTATTTTTTTTCTTTTGAATAGGAAATTTGAAATACAGATTTCCTATTTGTTTAACTGATTTATTCATTTGCCAAGTAGCTGCTTTCTTCTTATTTTCTTGAATGGCGTGATTGATTTTGAAGAACTTTGGGATCTAAGATACCTTTTTACTTTTTTGCTCTTCAATCACACAAAGAAATTCTCAAATTTGATAAGTTCACACATTCTAGCTTGCAGTTAAAACAAAATCATGAGAAATAAAGAACACAAAAACATCTGTTTGTTTTAACAGTTGTCTTTGCCAATTACAACCTTGTTAAAAAGAGACTTTAGGGCTAAAAGCTAGAGTATATGATTGAAATGCATTGAAAATATCTTAGTCTGGAAATCAGAAAATCAATAAGTGAGTGCTTACTACAAGATCTATTTTCATGACACCTTTAGAAAACATGACATAATGTATGTTAGGCTAAATAATAATAATAAATGTTCCCTCATTTCCCTTTTCCCTTCCTTTCTTTCCCAGATTAACGTCACCTCTGTTTCCCTTCAGAATGGAGCAAAGGAATCATGCTTCTAAAGGCTACAAAAAACATGACAAAAAATACAAATACTAAAACAAAATAAGCCTTTATATTGAGATGGGACAAGAAAACCCAATAAGAGGAAAAGAGTCCCAAGAACAGGCAAAAGATTTAGTGACATACCTGCTCCCACAGTTAGGTGTCCCACAAAAACACCATAACATACAAGAAACTTAATTATTAGAATGTAAAAAAGTAAAATATTTAGGTAGCCTGTTAGAGTTCCCAAGAGATACCGTTTTTATAATGTAAGTCACTATGTCCTAACGTTTCCTGCCAGGTAACATAGTTTAATCTCTAACTAATTTAGAAGGAATAATTTTTAGAGATTTTATATTCCAGTATTAATTTTAGTATTCTATCTCTAGAATAGGAAATAAGTAACTTCAGGCACAATTTAAAAATACATAACAATAGGAAGATATAAATATGTAATACAAACATAAAAAAATAGAGCTAATAATTGTATTGCTTATCTCTGTATTCGATTTTATACTATTATGTAATAATTATTAATGTGTTTCTTTGCATGCCAATACATGTCTGAATGTTTCTATTGACATAAGGAATGACAAACAAATCCTTATTTCTTATTTAATGTGGAACAAAGAATTGCTATAATTTAATATGGAAAATATTTTTATTTTCCTCTTCCTTCATTTGTTTCAATTTTTCTTCCATCTATGCTTCGCGTCCATATATACATTGTACACATTATGGATAAATCATGTGTATATATAGAATTTTAAAAAACAAAGTTTTTTATAGTTTTTTTAAAGGTAGAGTCATATTTCTGAATGTCTGGTTCAAAAGTGGTGAAAATTGCAGCTGGGGAGATTATTTACTCAGAAGAGTACTTTCCCTGCAAACTTAAGGACCTGGGTTCAGCATCCCTGGACAACCAAGGCAATTGGTGTGCTCTTCCCTGAGGATGATTGTTTCTCTTGTGTTCAGTATCTCTTAGTTGTCTGTGGTTCTTTGTGTCGAGTTGAGGTTTCTTGATTTTTTCCTGGTCCATGTTAACATGTTCATAGTGTTTTTCCTTGTTCAGTTCATGGTTAGACAGAAAACACAGGCCAAGAATTTGAAAGACCAAGGAGCATCTTCACACATCCCAATTTGTTTCATCTCAACTCCCTTGAATGCTTCTCTTCATGGTGCACTAGTAATTCCCTGACCTCTTTAGGTGTTCTGAGTGAAAGAGGCAGCCCCCTCTAAACACTCCTAAAGATTAAATCTTAACATCTGTAAGCAATAGAAAACATGTAATCACTGTCTTTCTGGCTCGTTGTAACCTCAATCAGACTGACTGTTTCTACAGTCGCCTTAAGATATTTGCCTTAGTTAGGAATTCACTGCTGTGAAGAAATACGATGACCACGGCAATTCTTAGAAAGGAAAATATTTAATTCAAGCCAGCTTACAGTTTTCGATATTCGGTCCGTTATCATCATGGCAGCGTGCAGGCCCACATGGTGCTGCAGAGGGAGCTGAGAGTTCAACTTCTTGTTCTGAAGGCAGCAGAAGGAAACTTTGCCACACTGGGCTTAGCTTGAGCATAGGAGACCTGAAAGCCTGTACCCACAGTGACACACTTCCTCCACCAAGGCCACATGCACTCTAATAAAGCCACACATCCTATTAGTGCCACTCCCTATGGGTCAAGCATTCAAACACATGAGTTTATGGGAGCCATACATAATCAAACCGCCATATTCCACTTTTGGCCCCATAAGCTTGTAGCTCTAACATAATGCAAAATGCACTTATTCTAACTCCAAAAGTCAACAGTCTATCAGAGGCTTTAGAATGGTCGGAAGTACAAAATTCAAAATCTTCTCTGAGATTCATGGAATCAATCAAACTGTACATTAATTATAAAATCAAAATAAAAATAAGAAAGCAGAGCACACACTTCCAACATACAATGGCACTGGGTATACATTACTGTTCTAAAAGTGACCATGATGAAATGCTGGACTGTACAAGACCAAAAGCCAGCTACGCAAACTCCAAACACGGCATCTCCATTAGTTTTGTTGACTTTCTTATGGGCTGCTTCCACTCCCTGTTAGCAGCTTTTCTTGGCATCTATTCCAGGACTCTGGCATTCCGTTCCTCTTGAGGTCTCTAAGGCAATTCAGGCTTTATCTTAATTGGGGCAGAAGAAAGCCACTGAGGCCAGGTGTGTGGCCGAGCTGTTCCTGCATGAAGACCCAGAGTGGCCATCGTGTGAACCTCTGAATGTGAAGTAGCACTGTTAGGTGTGGCCTTGTTGATGGAGGTGTGCCTCTGTTGGAGGAGGTGTGTCACTAAGGGGTGGGCTGTGAGGTATCAGAAGCTCAAGCCAGTTCACTTCCAGCTGCCTACTGATTTGGGTGTAAAACTCTCAGCTCCGTCTCCAGTATGAAGTCAGCCTGCACACTGCCACGGTTCCCACCATCATAATCATGGACTAAAACTCTGGAACTGTAAGCCAGCCTGAGTTAAATGTTTTTATTTATAAGAGTTGCTGTGTTCATGGTGTCTCTTCCGTAACTAAGACAGATTTTTTTTTTCAAATCTTCTACATCATTCTGATTTTGTCAAAGCTCAATATTATTTTTTTCTCAAGCTCATTTAAAAAGTAATTCATTATGCCCAGAAGTGGTAGAGCTGGATCTCGAGGTAGCACTATTCCCAATTTTCTGAGAAAGTGCCAGACTGATTTCCAAAGTAGTTGTACAAGTTTGCACCCCCACCAGCAATGGAAGAGTGTTCCCCTTTCTCTACATACTCCACAACATGTGCTGTCATTTGAGTTTTTGATTTTAGCCATGTTGATGGGTGTAAGATGAAATCACAGATTGGTTTTGGTTTGCGTTTCCCTGATGACTAAGGACATTGAACATTTCTTTTTTTGTTTTTGTTTTTGTTTTTTATTAATTTATTCTTGTTACATCTCTATGGTTATGCCATCCCTTGTATCCTCCCATTCTCCCCTCCCTCCCATTTTCCCCTTATTCCCCTCCCTTATGACTGTTCCTGAGAGGGATTACCTCCCCCTGTATAAGCTCATAGGGTATCAAGTCTCTTCTCGGTGACCTGCTGTCCTTCCTCTGAGTGCCACTAGGTCTCCCCCTCCAGGGGACATAGTCAAATGTGAGGCACCAGAGTACATGAGAAAGTCATATCCCTCTCTCCACTCAAATGTGGAGACTGTCCAGAGAACTGACACAGAACATTTCTTTAAGTCTCTCTTAGCAATTCTGTAGTCCTCTGTTAAGAGTTCTCTAATTAGCTCTGGACCCCATTTCTTAATTGGTTACTTGGTTTGATAGAGTTTAATTTTTTCAGTTATTTATATATTTGGGATATTAGCCCTTTGTCAGATGTAGGTTTAGCGAAGATCTTCTCCCAGTCTTTAGGCTGTCATTTGCAGGTAAAAGAATGGAACTAGAAATGATCATCCTGAGTGAGATAACCCAGACCCAGAAAGACACACAATGTATATACTCACTTATGAGTGGATATTAGCCCAACATAGATCTCCTGTGAGGGTTTCCACTCAGTGGAGGATCAGGACAGATGTTGGGACTCCTTGCTGAATGCCAGGTGAGTGTGACATGGAAGAATGGGGGTATAGAAGGACCCAGAGAGTCCAAGAGCCCCACAATAAGACGATCATGACTGGCAGATTTACACCCAGGGAGGCCTGAACAAACTGCTGTACCAACTAAGTACAATGCATGCAGTAAACTTAAACCTCCTGTTCAGATCTAGCCAGTGGACAGCTCATCCTCCATAGTTGTGGGAAGAGCAGGGACTGCCTCTGACATGAACTCTGGTGCCCCTAATTTGATCACTTCCCCTTGGTGTAGAGGTCTGGCAGCACTGAGAGGAAGGGGAAACAGGCTATCTGGATGAGACCTGATAGGCTGTAGTCACATGGTAGGGGAGGAGGTCCCTTTGTCAGAGGTCTAGGCAAGGGGAATAGGGCAAAGGATGGAGGGGAGCGAGAAGATGCAAGTGAGGGTGTAACAATCAGGATGTAATCTGAATAAATTATTTTTAAAATGTTATTCATTAACTACATTTTATAATAGAAAACTTCAGCTGTATAATTTCCTGTCTCATAAGATCTTCTATCCATTTTTGCCAGTGATATGTCATTTGGGGCATGTAAAGAAACACAAAGTCTATGTGTCCAAAACTGAGTTAATTTCCCATTTGTCACCCCTCCCACAGATTCATACATGAATCACTGTCGTTTTTTTTCTCTTCAAATCTTTGTTCTGAGCCTATGAGAATGTTTAGGATGCAGTTCATTGATCAGTGGTATGACTGTAGACTGAACTCATTCACCAATACTCTACAGAGATTTAATTAAATATGTTGAGGAAGCCAATACAACAAATACATATTTATCAATGTACTGATCTGAATTTTTAAATATTACTTTCAAATCTATGCAAACTTACTTATTGTTACTTGCAGTGGTAAGATAATTGAAAACAAATGTCTATCAAGTGTGAAATTTTCAAATAAAATATGATAACTTTTCCTACATATGAATAATGTATAAAGGAATGAAAACACACACTATAGAGTAAAAGCGGGAGGCTGAAATACGGAAGCTGGTTTTGTAATAGTATTTCAATGTATTGAGTGTCATGTATCTCCCTCATTTTAACTACGGAGCTTCTTAAAAGCTAGTAACCTTAAAAGTGATTATATTGATTCTAGATATAGGGCTTTTTTTTTTCATAATACAATTCCATTTCTCAGTGTTTGTGTTTCTTTCATGCAAATTTGTACGAATAGTTTACACTATTGTCTGATTTTGTCCAAGCAAAATGCTTACTCAGCATTTTCAAAATCCCATTTTTAAGTTTTGCAATAACTAAAATTTATTAAAACTAGAAATCAATAAATATTTCATCATTTACTTTTCCTTGGATGATTTAAATCACATGGTGTTTTGAGGTTCTAAAGGAATTTGAAAAAAATAACATGCTTAATAACTCACTTAAAATTTATCTAAGCTGAGCTTCTGGATTTAGAAGCCATGGAATGAAGCAACCAACAAGGAAGCTTTCCATCAGTACAGCCAGAAAACAAGAGCAAAGACCATGAACATGACTCCACAAATGGACTAGAGTGTGAGGGTGGGCTCCAAAATGGTGTATACAAAGTAAGTTAGGCTGATTTAGAGAAGTGTGAATTCCTCCCATCAAAACATACTTAGCACCTGACGAACAAAGAGAACAAACCTGGCACTGGGATTACAAATGGTTGTGAGACACCATGTGTGTGCTGGGAATAGGATCCAAGTCCTCTGTACTGGAACAAGTGCTCTTAATCACTGAAGGAAAACAGTGTAAGTGTTTGCTAAGTAAAAAAAAAAAAAACAAAATAGACTGGCTAAAACCTCAGAGGTTTAGAAAGAAAAAAAGATTCAAATATATTTATAATAAAATAGAGAAATGGATTTTAGGGAAAATGTGTATTTTGTATGGGTGAAATAAGAAACGTGTTTACAAGCCGGGCATGGTGGCGCACACTTTTAATCCCACCACTCAGGAGGCAGAGGCTGGAGTTCGAGGCCAGCCTGGTCTACAAAGCCAGTCCAGGACAGCCAAGGCTACACAGAGAAACCCTGTCTCAAAACACACACACATTAACAACAACAAAAAACAAACAAAAAAAGTTAGATGATAGACAGATAAATAGATAGATGATATATAGATGATAGATGATGATGATGATTGGTAGGTGGATAATAGATAGGTAGATAGAGAGATGGATAGATAGATAGATAGATAGATGATAGATATTTGACAGAAAATGGTAGGTGATAGATAACTTATTTAATTTAAATTCAACTATAAATGTTATTTGTTGAACATTTGTGATTTATTGTGCTATTTTGCGGTGTTAAAATATGTTAGCATTAATATAAACATGGGAGGAATAAAATATTACTAATTTCTTAAGAAATATGTTTTAGCTCAATCCATTTGTCCACAAATTTCAGGAATTCCTTGTTTTTAATAGCTGAATAGTATTCCATAGTGTATATGTACCACAGTTTCTTTATCCATTCTTCTACTGAGGGACATTTAGGCTGTTTCCATGATCTGGCTATTATGAATAAGGCTGCTATGAACATGGTTGAGCAAATTTTCTTGCTGTGTGCTGGTGCATCTTCTGGGTATATTCCAAGGAGTGGAATAGCTGGGTCTTGAGGAAGCCCTATTCCCAGTTTTCTGAGATAGCACCAGATAGATAGTGAGTTAACCCAGAAGCAGAAAGACTCAAATGGTATATACTCATTTATATCTGCATACTAGCCCAATGGGCATGTCCCATGAAAGCCTTCCCTTACCAGGAAACTGGGACAGGGGAGGACATCCTATTGGGACTCTAGATGAGAGAACAATGGGAGAATAGCAATGTAGAAGGATCCAGTGGGTCCTAGAAACCTACAAGTAGAACATTATGATAGGCAGATTTGGGTCATGGGGTCCCGCTCAAACTAAGACCCTAGCCAAGGACAATACAGGTGGTAAAATTTAAACCCCTACCCTGATCTAGCCCATGGACAGGACAGTCTCCACACTTGAGTGGAGAGAGGGATATGACTTTCTCAAGTACTCTGGTGCCTCACATTTGACTATGTCCCCTGGCGGGGGAGACCTAGTGGCACTCAGAGGAAGGACAGCAGGTCACTGAGAAGAGACTTGATACCCTATGAGCATATACAGGGGGAGGTAATCCCTCTGAGGAACAGTCATAGGGGAGGGGAATAAGGGGAAAATGGGAGGGAGGGGAGAATGGGAGGATACAAGGGATGGCATAACCATAGAGATGCAACAAGAATAAATTAATTAAAAATAAATTTAAAAAAAGAAATATGTTTTATATGACAAAATATTAAAATTCTATATAAGACATACTGAAAACAGTTATTTTTTTTTAATTGTTCATGGTCTTGCTTCTTTGTGCATGTCATGCACTTCACAGTGAATTTTACAATTCCTTGGAAAATACCACTCCTCCTGAGATTATTTTGGTGGCAATAAAGAATATGGTCAATCTCTGATTTTTTGCATTTCTGTCATATATGAAGGCTTGGAAAGTGAGATTCTTTATGTGTTTATTTGTTTGCTTTCTTGCTTATTTACTTTTTATTTGCTTGTTTATTTGAGTGTGGACTTTTATAATCCAGGCTAGCATTGAACTGGCTGTTTATCAAAGTTGATTGTCAATGATTCATTTTCATGTGTCTTCTCTCCAAGTTCTGGAATGAACGCTACACTACAAAACCTCGATGAGAATGCTGATTTTCTTCTGATATACTCGATGCGTTATTTGCAGCTGTCTTCCTTCGAATGCTCACAGTGGACACTCAGTGCCATAAAATGCGTGTGCCACTTTCAATGACATTTTCTTAACCTTGCATTGTAAGTACTCTGGCATGCTTCTCTCACTTAAGCATTATCTTGTCTTCAAAATTCACCATAATTATTCTTGTTACATCTCTATGGTCATCTCATCCCTTGTATCCTCCCATTCTCCCCTCCCTCCCATTTTCCCCTTACTCCCCTCCCCTATGACTGTTCCTGAGAGGGATTACCTCCCCCTGTATATGCGAAGAGTCATAGGGGAGGGGAATAAGGGGGAAATGGGAGGGAGGGAAGAATGGGAGGATACAAGGGATGGGACAACCATTGAGATGTAACAAGAATAAATTAATAAAATTAAAAACAAACAAACAAAAAACTCACCATAATTATTTAACAACAAGACAGGTTAACTCCTTGCAACACCGAGTTACATCAAAGAAGAGGATGAGAATCAATGGACCTTCTTATAAAGATGCCTTAAATGTGGCAAACAAGCCACTGGGGAAAATGTCCTCATTTCTGCCACAGACAGAATTCTGCTTAAAAATTGGCAAGCTTGGATTCAGGCAGAGTGGACAGCTTAACTCTGCCAAGACAGGGTAAGCAGGTCCTCAGTAGTTCCTGCCTCACAAATATGTCTGTCAGATATATTGGGCCAGAAGACTGAAGATGATGCTCCAACATTATAAAGAGTGATAGGTGACTGTTCAGCCAGTGAACTGTCTCAGTCTTTAATTGTTTTTTTTTTTGTTTGTTTGTTTTTATTTTGAAAGCTGCTAACCTTCTCTCCCAGTATACTCAGGTAATTAATTTTTATTTCTTCACAAATAACTGATGGGGTTGAAGACAAGATAGTTTAGTTTTACAATTAAGCTTAGTTGTTGAGGGGTTAAGATATTTTTAGGTCTAGATAGATGTTTTAAGTTGATAGAGATGAGATATGATAGATAATGATTTACACTAAGAATGTTAGACTCACCAAGATAGGAAAGATGTTTTCTTCAAGATTGCCAAATTTAAATAGCCAAAACATGAATGTAACATTTTTATAATTTTTGACTGTTTTGTGGTCCTTCTTGGTGTATGTAGTTTATTGTATGTATGTGCAATAATATAAATGTATATGTAAAAGGAAAATAATAATGGAAAAAATTTTAATTCATCATAAAAACTCATACATATGCATAAAAAATCAATGCAAAAGGTGTCAGTTTCTCATAAACATATTTATCATATTCCAGCCTTTGGAGGAGCAATGTTGACGCTAAAAGTTTCTGAAAATTTTGACTTAAACAGTCACTATCATCTGCACCTTTGCAAATGTGTCCTGTACCTGTGAGCGTCCCTCAGATGCCCATCAAGTTAGACATCAGCACACTTACTTCTTGCTCTAAAGCTCACCACATTTGCCTAAAATGACTTATTGCCAAAACATTAATTTGATGACTTATGTACTTAACAATGAAGTGGGGGCCTAGGACAAGAGTTCAGTAAAGACTGTAGTTTACAAAATAAACAGATTTATTTAAAAAGAAAAAAACAAATTACCACTGTGCTCTAGATTTGATACTCCGCATATATAATTGCTATTTAATATAGTACATAAGTCATAGAGTATGGGGTAGTGGAGCTCAAACTTTAAGTAAATAGAAAGATGAAAAACAATCTTGCATTCAGAAGTGTTTTCCTTCTGTAAAGGTATAATCCCAGATTGGTTGTTAATATAAACATAACATTGAAGATCAGCTTTGTGTAGCCAGATAAACCTTAGATTGTAATGTTCATTATGCTAGCTTACAATGCAAACTCCCTAATCTGGGGGTCTTAAAAATTGCCTTTATGACCAACTCTCTTCACTAATTCTATGGCTCATATTGGGATATGTGGTAATACATATTCCAGAGCACATGACACTTTCCCCTCATTTTCCTCTTATTTCATTTGATGCAAAGTTTTGTGCATTCAGTGGAGACTTTAACAAAAGCTAGTATATTTCACGGTGAGGTGATTTATTTAGAATTTAATGTGGCAGAATAACCTGTTGAAAAATTAACTCTGTAGTCCTTTTATCATAGAAATGTATGTTGTTTTCTTTTACCCTCTATATGAACTTGGATAGTTTTAATTTTGTGTCCTTGCATACTAGGGTCTCCCTTTTTATTTGCTAATTAATCTCTCTCAGGGGAGAGAGTTTTCGAAGTGTTTCAGCTAACATAGTTATTGGCAATTGTTATAGGAATACAACTAACATCAAAAAGTAAAATCGCTTTACCCATTATAATACTGTATATTTTCTTAATTATCTGAAACAATGAGAATTTGGAACATCTTGCTTTTATACTAAAAAGCATTGTGATTCTTTTAAAAACCTTTGAAAATATTAAATCTCCCCAAAACTGGATGATTCTGGTGAATACAACATTTCTAGACATTCATATTTTTGTATTATTGTTGGCACAGCCTGAGGGTTTCTGTAGATACTGCCCTAGTACTAGTGCCTTCGGAAGATGTCAGAAGGATAACACAGGATTTTATTTTAGTTTCAATGTAATCACAGGAATATTTCTGTACAGTTCCAAATGGAAGCCATGAGCCTAATGTGGTTATGTCCCTGTACAACTGAGTTTAAACTTTCATATAATTCCCCTTATACTGAAGGCAACAGTTTTATAGAAAGGCATGTTTTATTTTATGAAGTGCTACTGCAGTAAAAACACATAGAAATAAAGGAATACACATTTTCAAGGCAATTAAATGGAGATGGGAGTCTTTGTTTTGATTTATAAGCCTATATGGGCAAATCAAAGACAGAAGATGGCAGGGCTGGGCTCAACATGAAGAGCGGAACAGATTGGTTTCTTAGAAAATTAAACATACTGGTCCAAAATGTCCTGAAGCTCAGAGGGTAAACATAGTCAGTAGACATTATAACATGTGGATGTTTAATGGCTCTTAATGGCTCAACATTAGTACTCACACAAATTTTATAAAATAGTGTGAAGTGGTTTGTATTCTTAGAGCTGAAAATTCACAGGATGCAAGTCCGTGAGATGTGAGGCTCCGTATTGCCTGTGACGTGTGTTCTCTCCTTGAGTTGTCTATGAAAAGCCTCGCTACACAAATTAAACAAACAAAAAATATAGGAAAATGAAGCAGTGTTTCTCGATTAACATGCGGAGCTAAGAGTAATATCCAGAACTTGGTAATTTTGGAGACTATAATTGTGTTGCTCTTCAACATCACAAACTTAATAAAGTATTTATGTGAATAATGAAACTTAATATAGCCAGTAGCTTATTCTTTGTCCTTGAGGACATTAAAAAAAGTTAAATTGAAATGAAATGTCTTAATTTCTATGTCTCTTACAGATAGCTAAACATTTTAAGATGAAGTTTTCTTGACAGTTTTACTTCATATTTAAATTATTTCCAATGAGATAGGCTTAGGATTTATCAAGAAGTCAGAATGGTATCTTTAGAACTTTAGAAATAAATATTATACTCATGAATTATTCCTCTACTTACTGTTCTATATTAACACCAATTTAAGTTAATAAAGTTTTAGCCATGAGCTTTGAAAGTTTACTAAAGAATATAATTATATGCTAAATATTTTGTGAGGCCTTAATGCTTATTTAATTATTCCATTTGGAAAAGGACCATTCACCATAGGACTAATGTCTACTTCTCCTGCATGTGTTATTTGTCTCGAAATAATTAAATAAGAGTTATTCAGTGTAGTCACTTACAATATAGTTCATTAATTTATTTACCCATATATTCTAGTAGCAATTCCTGTATTTTGCCTACATAGTGATATCATTTGTGTGTATCATGTGTGTTTTTAAGACAAATAACTAATTTGGAAAGCCAGTGAAGAAAATTGATAGTGTTTCACTTTTTATTTGTATCATGCAATTCACAAATAAAACTACCCATTCATGGAAAAATGGGAAAAAAGAAACTAGAGGTAAAGTCATTTAATCATTAGACATAGATAATAAGTAAATCCAGTTTTATATTAAATGGCATATATTGATCATCATCATCAATAAGATCATAGATAAGCTTGCCTAGAGTGATGTTCTGGAAAAAAAAAGCACTGCTTTTCTTGTTTCTTTTGAGTAATTAAAGAATTCCGTGAGCCAGTTTACATCAGTTATCAGCTTTATCTAAAGAATTCTAAATTGATAAAATAACAAAAAGATAGAAACCTTTAAATGGGCTTGTGTGTATATTATATATATATAATATATATATAATATATATATAACTTAAGTATATACAATATCATTTTTTAAAATTTTATTTTATTAATTTATTCTTATTATATCTCAATGGTTATCCCATCCCTTGTATCCTCCCATTCTTCCCTCCCTCCTATTTACCCCTTACTACCTTCTCCTATTACTGTGCCTGAGGAGGACTTGCTCCCCCTGTATATGCTCAGAGGGTATCAAGTCTCTTCTTGCTAGCCTGCTATCCTTCCTCTGAGTGCCACCAGGTCTCCCCATCCAGGGGACGTAGTCAAATATGAGGCACCAGAGTACGTGTGGAAGTCATACCCCACTCTCCACTCAACTGTGGAGAATGTCCTGTCCATTGGCTAGATCTGGGTAGGGGTTTGAAGTTTACAGCCTGTATTGTCTTTGGCTGGTGCCATAGTTTGAGCGGGACCCCTGGGCCCAAATCTGCCTATCATAATGTTCTTCTTGTAGGTTTATAGGACCCTGTGGATCCTTCTACTTTGATATTCTCCCAAGCAAAAAAAACACAACAGATACCAAATAACATTCACCCATAGCATTAATAATGCATTGTCCTTTTCATCCAGTCATTCCTAAACATCCTCCTTCTCCAAAGAACATATTTAAAGTGTATGAATCAGAAAGTTCAAAAGATTTAGCTATATATACATATATACATGTATATGTATATTATATACATGTAGTTGCTAATTACATAAATGTGTGTACATACACATATATATTTAGTTGCTAAATGCATGATAAATTGCTAATTGCACAATAATGTTAAACAGCCTTACTGAATTCCTTTGACATTTTATGTACTTGTTGTTTTCTTTTTTTAATTTAATTTTATTAATTTATTCTCGTTACATCTCTATGGTTATGCCATCCCTTGTATCCTCCCATTCTCCCCTCCTTCCCATTTTCCCCTTATTCTCCTCCCCTATGACTGTTCCTCAGAGGGATTACCTCCCCCTGTATATGCTCATAGGGTAGCAAGTCTCTTCTCGGTGACCTGCTGTCCTTCCTCTGAGTGCCACTAGGTCTCCCCCTCCAGGGGACATAGTCAAATGTGAGGCACCAGAGTACATGAGAAAGTCAAATCCCACTCTCCACTCAAGTGTGGAGACTGTCCTGTCCAATGGCTAGATCTGGGTAGGTGTTTAAATTTTACTGCCTGTATTGTCCTTGGCTAGTGCCTTAGTTTGAGCGGGACCCCTTGGCCCAAATCTGCCTATCATAATGTTCTACTTGTAGGTTTCTAGGACCCTCTGGATCCTTCTACATTGCTATTCTCACATGGTTCTCTCATCTAGAGTCCCAATAGGATGTCCTCCCCTCGGTCCCAGTTTCCTGGTAAGGGAAGGCATTCGTGGGACATGCCCCTTGGGCTGGTATGCAGATATAAGTGAGTATATACCATTTGAGTCTTTCTGCTTCTGGGTTAACTCACTCATTATCATCATTTCTAGCTCAATCCATTTATCCACAAATTTTGGGAATTCCTTGTTTTTAATAGCTGAGTAGTATTCCATAGTGTATGTGTACCACAGTTTCTTTATCCATTCTTCTACTGAGGGACAGTTAGGCTGTTTCCATGATCTGGCTATTATGAATAAGGCTGCTATGAACATGGTTGAGCAAATTTTCTTGTTGTGTGCTCGTTCATTTTCTGGGTATATTCCAAGGAGTGGAATAGCTGGGTCTTGAGGAAGCCCTATTCCTAGTTTTCTGAGATAGCACCAGATAGATTTCCAAAGTGGTTGTACTAGTTTGCATTCCCACCAGCAATGAAGGAGTGTTCCTCTCTCCCTACATCCTCGCCAGCATGTGGTGTCGCTTGAGTTTTTGATCTTAGCCATTCTGATGGGTGTAAGATGGAATCTCAGAGTTGTTTTGATTTGCATTTCCTTGATGACTAAGGAGGTTGAGCATTTCTTTAAGTGTTTCTCAGCCATTTGATATTCTTCTGTTGAGAATTCTCTGTTTTGTTCCAAGCCCCATTTCTCAATTGGGTTATTTGGTTTGGTAGTGTTTAATTTCTTGAGTTCTTTATATATTTTGGATATTAGACCTTTGTCAGATGTAGGGTTGGTGAAGATCTTTTCCCAGTCTGTAGGCTGTCGCTTTGTTCTCTTGACAGTGTCTGCAGCCTTACAGAAGCTTCTCAGCCTCATGAGATCCCATTTATTAGTTGTTGACATTAAGGCCTGGGCTGTCGGGGTTCTGTTCAGGAAGTTGTCTCCTGTGCCAATATGTTCCAGGCTCTTCCCTACTTTTTCTTCTAAGTGACTTAGTGTCTCTGGTTTTATGTGGAGGTCTTTATTCCACTTCGATTTGAGTTTTGTGCAAGGTGACAAATATGGGTCCAGTTGCATTTTTTTACACATAGACATCCAGTTAGACCAGCACCATTTGTTGAAGATGTTATCCTTTTTCTATTGAATAGATTTGGCTTCTTTGTCAAAAATCAAGTGACCATATGTGTGTGGATTCATATCTGGGTGTTCAATTCTATTCCACTGACCAACAACCTGTTGCTGTGCCAGAACCATGCTGTTTTAATTACTATTGCTTTATAGTACAATTTGAGATCAGGTATGGAGATTCCTCCAGAGCACCTTTTATTGTACAAGATCATTTTTGCTATTCTGGGTTTTTTGTTTTTCTATATGAAGTTCAGAATTGAACTTTCAATGTCTTTGAAAATTTGTGTAGGTATTTAGATAGGGATTGCATTGAATCTGTAGATTGCTTTTGGTAGGATGGCCATTTTTACTATGTTAATTCTCCCGATCCATGAGCAAGGAAGATCCTTCTATCTTCTCATGTCATCTTCAATCTCCTTCTTCAGAGTTTTGAAATTTTTTTCAAACAAGTCCTTCACTTGCTTAGTTAGAGTAACTCCTAGATATTTTATATTGCTTGTGGCTAATATGAAGGGTATGGCTTTCCTAATTTCTTCCTCTGCAAGCTTGTCATTTGTGTATAGGAAGGTTACAGACTTATTTGAGTTAATTTTGTATCCAGCCAAATTGCTGAAAGTGTTTATCAGCTGTAGGAGTTCTCTGGTGGAATTTTGAGGGTCACTTATGTACACTATCATATCATCTGCAAATAGGGACAATTTGCCTTCCTCCATTCCCATTTGGATACCCTTGATCTCCTTTTGTTGTCTTATTGCTCTGGCTAGAACTTCGAGTACTATATTGAAGAGATGTGGAGAGTGGGCAGCCTTGCCTTGTTCCCGATTTTAGAGGAATTTCCTTGAGTATCTCACCATTTACTTTGATTTTGGCTATTGGCTTGCTGTATATAGCCTTTATTATGTCGAGGAAAGTGCCTTGTATCCCCGATCACTCTAAAACTTTAAACATGAATGGGTGTTGGATTTTATCAAATGCTTTCTCAGCATCTAAAGAGATGATCATGTGGTTTTTTATTTTCAGTTTGTTTATATGGTGGATTACATTGATGGATTTCTGTTTATTAAACCATCCCTGCATGCCTGGAATGAAGCCTACTTGGTCATGATGAATGATATCCTTTATGTGTTCTTGTATTCGTTTTGCAAGCATTTTATTTAGTATTTTTGCATCGATGTTCATAAGAGAAATTGGTCTGAAATTCTCTTTCTTTGTTGAGTCTTTGTGAGGTTTAGGTATCAACGTGACTATGGCCTCATAGAATGAATTTGGTTATGTTCCATCCAATTCTATGTTTTGGAGTAGCTTGTAGAATATTGGTATTAGCTCGCCTTTGAAGGTCTGGTAGAATTCTGCACTGAAACCATCTGGCCCTGGGTTTTTTTTGTTTGGGAGACTATCAGTGATTGCTTCTATTTCTGTAGGGGAAATGGGACTATTTAGCTTGTTTATCTGTTCTTCACTCAACTTTGGAAAGTGAAATTGATCAAGAAAATCGTCCATTTCCCTTATATTTTCAAATTTTGTGGCTTATATGCCCTCAACGTAGGCTCTTATGATTCTTTGTATTTCTTCAGTGTCTGTTGTTATGTCTCCCTTTTCATTTCTGATTTTGTTGATTTCAATACTGTCTCTCTGCCTTTTAGTTAGTTTGGCTAATGGTCTGTCTATCTTGTTGATTTTCTCAAAGAACCAGCTCTTGGTTTTGTTGATTCTTTGGACTGTTTTCTGAGTTTCTAATTTGTTAATTTCAGCCCTGAGTTTGATTATTTCCAGATGTCCACTCCTTTTGGGTGTTTCTGCTTCTTTTTTTTCTAGGGCTTCCAGCTGTTTTGTTAAGTTGCTTATGTGCGATGTTTCCAATTTCTTTTTAAAGGCACTTAGTGCTATGAATTTTCCTCTTAACACTGCTTTCAATGTATCCCACAAATTTGGGTATGTTGTTCCCTCATTTTCATTGAATTTCAGAAACTCCTTGATTTCTTTCTTTATTACTTCCCTGACCCATGTGTCATTTAGCAGAGAGTTGTTTAGTTTCCACATACGTGTAGGCCTTTTGTTGTTTCTGTTGTTGTTGAATTGCAGCCTAAGAGCATGGTGATCTGATAGGATACAAGGTATTATTTCAATCCTCTTGTATCTGTTGAGGCCTGCTTTTTGACCTACGATGTATTCAGTTTTGGAGAAGGTTCCATTGGGTGCAGAGAGGAAGGTATATTCTTTCTTGTTTGGGTGAAAGGTTCTATAGATATCTATTAGATCCAATTGACCCATGGCATTGGTTAATGATGTTATTTCTCGGGTTAGTTTTTGTTTCAATGACTTATCTCACAGTGAGAGTGGGGTGTTGAAGTCTCCCACTGTTATTGTGTGGTGATCAATGTGAGGTTTAAGTTTTTTTAGCAGATCTTTTACAAATGTGGGTGCCCTTGTATTGGGAGCATAGATGTTCAGAATTGTGATGTCATCTTGGTTGACTTTACCTTTGATGAGTATGAAGTGTCCTTCTGCATCCCTTTTGATTAATTTTGGTTGAAAGTCTATTTTGTTTGATATTAAAATGGCTACGCCTGTTTGCTTCTTGTGACCATTTGCTTGGAATATTTTTTTCCAACCTTTTACCCTGAGGTAATGCCTATCGTTATAGGTGAGATGTGTTTCTTGAATGCAGAAGAATGTTGGATCTTGTTTATGCACCCATTCAGTTAGTCTGTGACTTTTTATTGGAGAATTGAGACCATTGATGTTGAGAGATATTAACGACCAGTGACTGTTAAGAGTCTTAATTTTGATGTTGTTTCCAATCGAGTGTTTGTGTAGTTGTGGTTTTGCCCTGGTATAGTTACCTATTTCCTGAGTAGTTTTGGTTGTAGCTTGACCCTTTGGGATGGAGTTTTCCTTCTAGTACCTTCTGTAAAGCTGGATTTGTGGATAGGTACTGTTTGAACTTGTTTTTGTCATGGAATATTTTGTTTTCTCCATCAATGGTTATTGATAGTTTTGCTGGGTAAAGTAGTCTGGCCTGGCATCTGTGGTCTCTCAGGGTTTGCAGGATCTCTGTCCAGGCTCTTCTGGCTTTTATGGTGTCTGCTGAGATGTTGGGTGTAATTCAGATAGGTTTGCCATTGAACGTTATTTGGCCCTTTTCCCTTGCAGCTTTTAATATTTTTTCTTTATTCTGTATGTTTGTGTTTTGATTATTATGTGACGGGCAGTTTTTCTTTTCTGGTCAATTCTATTTGGTGTTCTGTAGGCCTCTTGTATGTTTATAGGTATCTCTTTCTTTAGATTGGGGAAATTTTCTTCTATGATTTTGTTGAGAATAGTTTCTGGGCCTTGGAGTCTGATATCTTCCCTTTCTTCAATGCCTATTATCCTCAGATATCTTCTTTTCATGGTGTCCTTAATTTCTTGGATGTTTTGTGTCAGGAGTTTTCTAGATTTGGCATTTTCTTTAATGGTTGCTTCAAGATCTGTGATTGTATCTTCCGTCTCTTAGATTCTGTTAGAAAAGCTCACCTCTGTGTTGCTCACCTTCTTCTCTGAGGTCTCACATTCTCATTTTTCTTCTGTCTGTGTGTTTATCATTGAATCCATTTTCGTCTTCAGATCTTGAAGTGATTTTTTTATTTCTTTCATCTGATTGTTTGTATATTCCTGAGTTTCTTTCATTGCCTCTTCATAGGACTTCAGAGCTTGAACCATTTTACTTATTTCTTTCATCTGGTTGTTGGATGTTCCTGAAATTTTTCCAGTTCTACTCTATGAGCTTCTTTTATGTCTCTCACCTGTTGGCTGCGTCTTCCTGTATTTGATTACGAATTTTATTTGTTTCCTCCATTAATATGCTCCTTATTAAGGATTTGAGGTCATTTTCTTGTATTTCCATTGTATTTGAGCTCTCTGGGTTGTTTTCTTTGGGATAGCTGGAAACTGGAGACGCCATGTTGTTGTTTTTTTTTTTTTTTTTTTTTTTGCGTATGCTTTTACGCTGTCCTTTAGACATCTTGCCGGCTTTGTTTTTGTTGGGTAGCTTCCCGAGTTGCATGGCGGGAGTTTGATGATAGATTCCCCTTTTTTCTCATGATTTCCGTAGGCTGGAAGCTCTGATGCTTCACTGTTGTGGATGGCAGGAGGTTAGCCCTGTCGTTTTGGGCTCTCACAGCCAGTGATCCTTAGCTCCCCTGTGCTATGAGTCCTCAGTCGCTGCCGCTGGTGCCGCTTGTGCCGCCGCTGCTGCTTTGCTCCGAGAATATCCGCACTCCTCCCATGTGCAGGGGTACACAGGTCCTCCGCACCCTGGTCCCTCCTAACCGTGGAACACTCTTGCTGCTGTGGTGTCGGGAACTTGGTGTTCCTGGCTCAGAAATCTGTGCAATTCCCTGAATTGTTCGCTGGAGCTTCCAAACACGGTCCACGCTACTCGCCAACATCTTGGATTCCTCTGTTGTTTTCTTTTTTAATGTGGTAACTGATTTCTATTTTATTTCATTTTCATCAGTGGCTGGTGCTGGGTTCTCTTCTGAGTTTCTCCCAGAGGGAGTTTTCTGGTTTTGATTTCTTGTATTCCTGTATTTAATTAAAATTTTTATTATGTTTATTCTAACATATACATTTATATTATTACACATGAGTAAAATAAACTACATACAGCAGGAAGAAACCCAAGACAATCAGGAATTATATACTTGTTACATTCATAGTGGATTTGCTATGTGTATTTGGCAAACTTGAAGTGAACATCTTTCTTATCTTATTGACTCTAAATTTCTGAATGGAGATCAATGTCTGTCATATCTCATCTCTATTAACTTAAAACATCTATCTTGATCTAAAATCTTCTTAACCCCTAACCTACTAAGCATAATTGAAAGACTCAACTATCTTGTCTTCAAACCCATCAGAGACTTGAGAAGGGTTAAAATTTAAATACCTGAGTGAACCAGGAGTGCAGGTTAACAGCTTTCAAAATGAAAAATGACTGAGATAGTTTACTGCCTGAACAGTCACCCAACACTCTCTATAACGCTGGAACATCATCTTCAGCCTTCTGGCTCAATATATCTGAGAGACATATTTGTGAGGCAGGAACTATTGAGGACTTACCCTGTGTTGGCAGAGTTTGGACGTAGACTCTGTCTGCATCTAAATTTGCCTGTTGTGTTCTAAAATATATTCTGTGAAGAAAAAAAAAATAATGCTCCCTCAATTTTTTTGTTTGTTTGTTTTGTTTTGTTTTCCTGGATGCTGTTTAGTAGTGCTCAGGTCATAATTTCTATTCTTTTATCTATTTGTGAAATTTTAAGAGAGAGAGAGCATATTAACTAGCTTTGAGAAAATCGACTTTAGGATTCTACTAGCATGTTATTCAACAGTTATTTCTCATACATTTTCACCAGAACAGTCAGTAGATTTGTCCATATCGGTTTCCTTCACCCATTGCTTTTATTACATGCATTAGAAATTAAAATTAGTCTGGTGGCACTCAGAGGAAGGGTAACAGGTTACCAAGAAGAGACTTGATACCCTATGGGCATATAAAGGGGGAGGAAGTCCCCCTCAGTCACAGTCATAAGGAAGGGGAGTAAGGGGAAAATGGGAGGGAGGGAAGAATGGGAAGATACAAGGGATGGGATAACCATTGAGATGTAACAAGAATAAATTAATAAAAAAAGAAATTAGATATTAGAAAATTTAACGAAGTGATTAAATTTTATAGGATATATGGATACACAAATAAATGAAAATACAAATATGCCTATTGAAGATATGCATATGGTATCTAATGATATGGCTGTGTTATCGAAATATGTTGATAATGATAATGAGAAATAAAATATTTACAGCAAAACAATTTACTGATTTTAAAACCTGAGAGTAACACCCCAAATGAATTTATTGGTAAATTTTCAATACAAGATTTATGTATTTATTATGAAAACTCCAACTTAACACAGTTCATTATGAGCAAAATATTAAATAATGTTGTTTATATCATTTAACAGAAATGTGGGCACAAAAATAGGATGATAATCAACGAAAGTACTCTGCATCAAATACAAGAGAATAGCAATTGTAAAACTAGACAAAAATATTTGAAATTATTTGAATATAAGACAACTAATAAGATTGGTTTTCTAATTTGTAATTTTGAAGAAAGTTCTCAGAACGTCATGGCTGAATTGGAATTTATTGTGTAACCTGTGATGGATGTTGATATTTCTCACTCATCCCTAGAGTGCCATGATTTTAGGGATTAGCCACAAATACTAACTTAAAATTAAGTCACGCCATCCTATTATATTTTCATTTCAAAAAACCACTAGTTTTGTCCTGAAGGGAAGGCACAAACACTAGGGCTCCAAATATGTGTTGTAGTAACTTTTTAGTATTGGCTTAGACATTAAGACTATATCACCTAACAAAATATTTTTCTGCCTTTGTGTGTGCATCACCGTTTCTGATCCTTTTATACTCTGCACTAAGCTGTGTCTGTACTAATCACTTCTTTCTTGGACTTCAGCGGAGCTGTCCCGTCTGTGCTATTAATTAACCTGCCTTCTCTGAACAGTCTACACAATTGCTGTGAACCCTTGCCTTTCTTTGTTCTGTGCGTACTGTCTGAACTTGGGAGAGGATCTGAAGGCGTCTCTGCAAAAGGGCAGCAAATCTCTGTACAGCCAACCCTCCGGTTCATGGATTCTCGGTGGTCAGTGTGAGGCAATAATTGTGCTCATATGTCACCAAGGAGAACTCTCAAGGGCTTGATCTCTATTCCTTATTCCTTTACGCATCCTTTAACACTATTTGCAGTCCCCCTTTTCATCTAAGGTTTCAATTAAACAACTGTGAATTGCAATTGTCAATCAGAACTGTTATAAAAATATGTAGAGGGGGGAAAAGAAAGAGCATCAGTGGCATCAGTGGCTCTGTAGCCAGTGACTCTGTACCCAGACTGCCCAGACATGGCTGTTCCAGCCTCATAATTCCAAGTCAAAGAAGAAATAGCACAACAGTCCAGAGAGTCCCATCAATGTAAGTATTACAGTGTTCAGTTGCTATTTTTCAATCAGAGCTCCTACAATTTGACACTTACTCACTACAGGCCAAGAATAGTTTAGCATGACTGTTTTTCTTTGTCTAAACATTACTGCTGTGCTCTGTTTAATTTGTTTTAAACATCAATTATATTGTTTAAATATAGACACATCTTAAAGGTTAATTCTATGTGAGAAGAGGAGAAGAACAAACCTTTCAAGAGTGTTTGACATAAAATACTAACAGACATAAAAGTCAAAGGTCTTCTTGGTGTTAGGTCCCCTTAACCACGTGGCAGAGCTGTGTGGCCCAAATTTTCAACCTATAAAACTAGTCACTCCTCACACTTGCAACGGGCAAGGCAACCTTGTGAAAACCCCAAGAGGGAACAGAAATAATATTCACACTCCAACGACCTTCTGAGACGAGGGGTTGAGAATACAGAACACTGCAAGTCCGTGGCTACAGACTGCTCACCACTTATACAAATAGGGCACAGATAGCAGCCACAAGTAATGGCAACGGTTTGGCATGGATTTTTGCCAGTCCGGTATTAGTCTACTATATGATGTCTCACAAGGAATTTCAGCATTAGTCAGAGAAAAAAAAAAAAACACAGTGTGTCCTTTCACTATTAATATTCAGTATTAAGCAGTATAAATGACTAATGTTTTGGTTTCAATCAATTTCTCATGGTTTGTATAATAGCTATGTTTCTGTTGTTGTGATCAAATATGCTGACAAAATAGTTAATTTTGGCATATTTCATGGGGACATAGTCATTTATAATGGGGAATGAACCACATCTGGAGCAGGAGTCTGCTGGTCACATTGTGTCCACCCTTAGGAAGATGAGAATAATGCATGCTAGTGCTCAGGTCTCTCTCTTTATATTTTAACCTTGCTTTCTATTTTTAAAATTACCTATTCCTGTCATCTGTGCAAATGCTTGTGTGTGTGTGTGTGTGTGTGTGTGTGTGTGTAAATACTAGAGCTAAAATTTAAAGGTAGAGAGGTTTTATTTTTACTCATAATTCAAAAGACATATATGGAGAGAAAGAGAGAGCGAGCACTCGTGGGGCATGGACACTTTGTTCTCTCACTGTTGTTTCATATTTATATTCCTAAATAAAACCTTCTCAGTTTGTCAAGTACCATAATGTTACTATTATGCACATTCTCACAACTAGTCATTTCATATTTGATAGCTAATTGTTGTGCTCTTCCTTGGGGAATACTGTTTCTCCTGCTCTCAGCATTCTTTAGTTTGCCGAACTTCTTCAGGAGTTTCCCAGAACTGTAACACTAAACTGGATCGCTGTGGCATGTAACTTCCTGCATTAGGAGCTTTCTTCTCTGCCTCTCATCCTGAAGAAGAGAATTGTTGGGTTATACATACCTTTCCATGAAAACAAATTGAATAACACCCCCTTCATGGTTTTATTCTTCACAAGACACACCCGCATACATATTTTAAAAAGAAAAAGATAATAGACAGATGATAATACATAGATGGTAGATAGATAATAAATAGATGATAACAGATAGATAATAGATTAGTAACATCTCAAAGCTCCTCTCCTATTGTCCTAGAGCAAAGGACAGCATTTTCTATTAATTGTGGCAACTTCATTCATGATCCTGTCACACTGGACTAGGCTACATTTTTTTTTTTTTTTTTACAACGGCTGGACCAAAACTCTAATTTATTAACACACTTTTCCTCACCCATGTGTACTCTTTTTCAAACCTTTGTTCTTGTTTGTGTTCTAAATTCTTACTTTAAACCTGGATAAAACTAGTAAGGAATAGTGTTATCAAAGCCTGAATGTTATTGTCTTGAAATTGCCTTCACCAAAATAATAATAATAATAATAATAATAATAATAATAATAATAATAATAACAACAACAATACTCCTTTACTCTTTTAATTAACCTCCTTCAAATCTTGAAGATGATGAGCAAAATTGAGCCTGCACCAGATGTTGACGTGAATGGCCTCCAATTAAGTTTCTGAAAGAATTGTTTCCCTTTCATACGCCTTGAATAAGTCTACTAGCTACATTTCAGTGTTGTTCTTATCTTCTCAACTCCCACTCAAACTAAGCTCTGCTTATGATTCTAAGACTTCTCTAAGCCCATGGATCTCAACTCTTTCACGTTACACATACAAACCAGCCCCAGTACCATATGAGCCACATGGGCTGGTTTATCTATATGATCATTTCCTTTTCATATTTGATTGTGACATAAAAAAAGAGGGCTAACATGTAAAGGTAGAGAGGCATTATGTTAACTCATGATTCAGGGGATAATATCTGTCATGGTAGTAAGGCATGATGCTGGACACTTCTATTTGCAGCTGTGGGAGCCTGAAGTATGACTCTATTATGTCTCAGTGTCCAGAAATGGAGCCAGTCTTCAAGCCCTGATGGAACAGCTCATGTCTTTCATGTAGACCCATGTCTGGGTTTATCAGATGTATCAATTCTTAAGACAGTGCTAAGAAATACAGTCCAAGTGTGGAACATATGACTCTATGGTATCATTTTACATTCAAACATAACAAAACATCATACATCTTTAAAAATAATGCAATAGTAATTTTCAGCTAAACATTTTCTTGATTTTATAATTGAGCATTTATTATGACCCAGCCAAATGTGTATTTCATGAGAAGTACTTGTTTTCATTTTTTTGTGTTGATCTTCAATTGCCAGACAAGTTTCAGTCGCTGAGAAGTAACTGTAGATCACGGTTCCTTTGCTATTGTTATTACTGCTGACCTCAAAATTACAGTCTTAAGTGTTACTACAAAGAAGGATCAAGTGTATCATTCAATATCACTGTAAACTTGACTCCTGTCTAGAGAATTTAAAAAATTATATTCTATTCTATACCAATTTTAGAAATAGAACATTGCCCTTCAAAATTCATTCTGATATATGTTATTTGTAAAAATGAGGAATGTATCCTATTGTTATAATACTATGATTTTTACATGTAGACAAACAGATAAACCTGCACTATTTGTTGAGGATGGTTCCTTTCTTCCTTTGTGTGGCTTGGCTTAACTATAGTCAAAGCAGCTTTAATCATAATAGCCACAAAGGGGAAATAAATTAGCTGTCCCTCAACTGAAAACTGAATAAAGAAAACATGGTACATTTACACAGTGGAATACTATTCAGCTATTAAAAACAAGGAAATAATGAAATTTTCAGGGATATGGATGGGACTAGAAATGATCATCTTGAGTGTGATAACCAGACCCAGAAAAAAAAAACACATTAATGTATATAGTCACTTATGAGCAAATTTTAGCCACGTAGTACAGGATAGACAGACTACAATTTATAGACCCAGAGAAGATAAGTAACAAGGAGGACCCAAGATAGGATGCTTAAATCTCACTCAGAAGGGGAATAGAACAGACAGAAAAGTGATTGAAGATATTGAGCAAAGTAGGAGAGAGAGCTAAGAAAGCAATGAAGGAGGAGGGGTTCAGACATGGGGAGAACAGGGGCAGGAAGACAGAGGACCTGCAGAGACAAGAGAAATTGTGGGTGGGGGCATCTCAGGGACGAGCTGGAGACCTAAGACAGGACAGGTTTCTGGGAGGATATGGGGATGAATCGAGCTGAGACTCCTAGTAGCAGCAATCATGGAGGCTGAAGAGGACGCACTCTAACTAGACAGGATGCCTAGTGGAAAGAGGGGAACACCAAAACTTTGACCCAAAATTTACCCTGACTCCGAGACAAGCAGGGATAAAGATAGAGCAGAGGTTGAGGGAATGTCTAACCAATGCCTGGCCCAACCTGAGACACACCCCATGGGAGAGAGCCAGCCCCTGGCACTATTAATGACACTCTGCTATACTTGCAGACAGGAGCCTAGCATTGCTGTCCTCTGAGGGGCTCTGCCCATCAGCAGACTGAAACAGATGCTGAGGCTCGCAGCCTAACATTGGGAGGGGCTTAGGGGATCTTGTGGGGAAGTGGGGGAGGGGGAGTATAGAAGGACCTGGAGGCAACAACTAACCAGGGTCCAGAGGGGCTTGTGGAGGCTGAAGCACCGACCAAGGATCATGCATGGACTGGACCTACCCCCTACACAGATGTATCCAATGGGCATCTCAGGCTTCATATAGGTTTTCTAGTGAGGGGAGTGGGGCCTGATATCTCTGATATTGACTCTGTTGCTTGCTTTTGATAACTTCCCCCTTGGCAGGGATGCCTGACCAGGCTATAGGGGGAGTGGATGTGCTTAGTCCTGATGAGACTTGATGTCCTGGGGTGGGTTAGTGAGAGGAGGGTGGGTCTCCTTTTCTTAGGAGTTGTGGAGGGTGGATGGGGAAATGGGAGGGAGGATGTGATCAGGAGTAGAGGAGGAAAGGGTCTATGATCAGGGTGTAAAGTGAATGAATGAATGAATGAACAAATAAATAAGGATTAAAAGTAAACATCATTTTAAGCTGAGCTTTTTCTAATCAATAGAGGATAAAGAATTATATTCTTATATACATGGTATTCAGTTCACTACTCCCTGGGGTCTGGTACTATGATTTCCACTACACACACAGACACACACACAGACACACACATTGTATGTGTGTATATATATATATATATATATATATATATATGTGTGTGTGTGTGTGTGTGTGTGTGTGTGTGTGTGTGTGTGTGTGTGTGTGTATGTATATGCATTTCCAGAGTGTGCTTTCCAGAGTAAGGTCAGATCTGGTTGTCTAAAGCAGTTTAAATACCATCTAAAATTTTATGGTACTCAGACTGTCTAAGAGTCAGTAGAAAGTTATTCTTTGTAGTAACAACATGATAGATCTCAAACTGTGTGAGAAAGAAAACTACATTCCACCCACCACTGGGGAAGAAATGTTTAGCGATGCATTTTAAAACTTTAAAATGTTTTAGCAAAGACAAAAACACAGGTTACTCTAGCTGAACAAAATCTTGCTACAAAGAAGACAATTAGCAATAGCAAGGGATACTACAGTCAAACTTATGGAAAGTATTGACTAAGAAATATCTTGGAATGATAAACAGCATGTTAACTAGAAATCAAAATTAATATTCATAGGTAGTAGGTTTCTTATGAAAAATCACAAAGGTCAGAAGTTAAAAAAAAAAAGGGAAAAATCGACACCAAGTGCCACATTCACTGTCACATTCTTTAGAAATGAAAAGAACACTGCTTAGGTGAAATTATAATTGGTCATAAGCTATTAAAAAACAAAATATTATATGATAATATAAGCATAATAAATGCACCACCAACTGTCTTTAGGTCAACACAAATTAATTCTTCTTTGATAGACAAGCTTAAGTAGGTCAGTACTGTGAGCCTTTGTGAAGGATGTGTAGGGAGCACAGTGCTCACTGCCCCTTCCCGTGCATACATGGGAGTTACAGACTGCAAAACTACCTGCCTGAATGTACCTAATGAGCACATAAGTCATATCATAGCCCAGGAAGTCAACTGCTACTGCAGAACCCCAAACTGTTAGTCATATTGGCTTCATTCTGAGTATTTCCCAATGGGAACCAGTCCCAAAATTTAATAAGAGAGAGTTATGTGCATGTTGTTACATTCCAGAAACTTTATACCCATTAAAATAAATGAGATCTTGATAGGCAGAATATCATTTTTAAACTCAATTTGGAGCAAATTAAATGGAGTACAAAAGCTGATGAATTTTATCAATATATTTGTATTAATTTGAATAACTAGTTCTTGGTTATAAAAATATTTTGATGTTTAGAAAACTTCAAGCAATTAGAAGCATTTGAGGACATGATTTGAAAGGAAATGAAGGAAACTTCTGTTATCTCAAAAAATATTCTGACTGAGGGTTCCAGTTAGTGAATTATCCTTGAGTGTTATGTTTCAATTTTGCTGAAATATAGATTTGGTTTTAACCACGATAGGTATGAATTCTAGCCTTAAGCTAGAAATAAGCCTTAACTTATTCATTTCTGTTCTTATTTTTCAGGTTTCAGAGTTCATGTCAATCTCGATCATGTCCTGTGTCCTTTCCTAAAGAAGTACTGTTATGTAGAGCTAATATTATCTTTCAATAATCATTAAAACTAAGAAAATATTATTAATAATACCAAAATTGTAGTGGTACAGAGGCAACAATTCAATATTACTCACCAAACATTCTTTGTAAAATGTCACTTCAAATAGAAGGCATTTTACACATGAAATTGGCAACGTCCCTGTTCATACTAAATAGAAAACTAAGCAAAGGGATTTTCGTACATTTACACATCATGTGCTCAACAGTAATACTGATACTATTCGAAAAGGGGTTTCTTTTTCTGACACACACACACACACAAAAAAAAAACCTTAAATAATCTGGGCGCATAAAAATATTCTGTGCCTTTTACACACAAGTGAATTTTAAAATGATAAATATTACAGCTCAGGAAGTAAAGCACTAAAATAATACTAAAACAATATATAATCAGAGAAGGCACTGGCACTGAATCTTGTTTATTGCTTATGTTTGCTGACTTCATCTAACCCATAGTTTTAGCATTTTCCTATATGAATGAGAGAAATTTAGTAGTGTTAGGGCAGACCTGCCCTCTACTCTCCTACCCCTTCACTGTCTAGAGACTGAGTGGCTGCTTTGGAGCAAACACCCGCGGTATGCTCAGCAGCCTTTCCTCTCAAACTATGCGTACATGGCCAGCATTACACTGCAGAGCCAGATTTAAGTCATCCATGTAGGAACACTGTGTTACATTTGACATCTACCACTCTATAATTCACGTCTAGCCACTCTGTATCCTTGGATACAAGCATAAACAGATCTCTTCATATATCAGGCTGCTGTGTCTTTTCTCTATTCCTAAGTTGTCATCACCTTCTGTAAATAGCTCAGCTCATACCCCTTCTTCTATTCTGTGGGCACGTATACCTGCTCCCATTAGCCTTATTGGCTTATAATTGTGTATTTGAGTCTTCCATTTTTCTAGTCTGTGGTACCTGTGCCCAGTCCTCGTTTATCATGACTATGTTACTCATGACTTGTTATGGGACGAATTCAGTACACACAGTGGTTTGCTGTTATGGTATAAATAATTAGATTACTGATCCCTTTCTGAAAACAAACCATGGTCTTTAATTACAACGCATATGTGGGTCAGTGAATGGCTCAGGGTAAAAGCACTTTTCCCCAGGCCTGGATTTTTAAGCAACTCTTCATGAGCCTACATGGTAGAAACTTAAAAGAGACTCAAAAGAGAGTTGTTCTCTAACCTACACACGCACACACTGGCGCAAGTGCACACACACACACACACACACACACACATACATAAAAAGGTTTATAAAGCACACCTACCTAACATGAAACTTTTCTGTTGGAGATCATGCTAGTTTGCTTTTCTCATTTCTATAAAAAGAACTGAGAAAAATCCTTTCTTCCAATTCTAAATCAAATCTGACATTTATGACTAGAGGTGACAAAAATCCCAGATTTCTGTTCTGAAAAATAATAAGGGTGTCAGAACACTTTCTCATGCTTCTGGTGAGGCTAAACAGCTGAATTCATAAAAGCTGTCTTTGTCAATGGGAAGCCATCCTGTCAGTCTTCTCCGTGTGAACCGTGGATGCTTCTGTTTCCAAGAAGACCCACTGACGTTCTTGAAGAAGACAGGACAAAAAGGGAAGTGAGCTATATTAATTTGGGGGTGTACATATTTTGAAGAGGGAAATTTTATTTTTTCACATTTTTTTAAATTAACTCAAAGCACGAAAATGCCGTCAAACTAATGGAGTGGCAAGAACAATAGTTTGGCCAGTGTGCATTCACTGACACAGGCTTTATGCCCATCTCTGTAGTACCCTTGATCTTAGCTTAAAGGCCCAGAAGCAGTGTGTTTCACTCCTGTGATGAGTAAATATCTACATGGGGAAAGTAAATGTAAAACGTTTTCCTTTGAAATTGTCTGTTCTTCTGACCATATGGCTGCAACTGTGACCTTCCCGTGACTGCCAACTCTGTTCCAGACTGCACAGGAGAGAGTCGTTGAAGAAGAAGACCCAGTCATGCACATCTGGCAGGTTTTTGATGATGTAGACACAGATAGATTCCATTTTAGGGTTGTCAGAAATAGGTGACTGAGAATTTTGCCACAGATTTGTAGACTTTCAAATAATAACTTTTTAACAGTAAGAGGTATGCCTGGGCCTCATCAAGGTGCATATAAACATATACAAGAAAACAATGGAGACATATGTCTACTGTGCCACACACAAATATATATATATATGTATATATATATATACATATATATATATATATACACACACATTGATAAGTAGTGTATTGGTTATTTGATACCAAATTGTCAGCATTGGGAACACATGCATATACATATTTGTATACATGTGTGGTGTTTGACATCATTAAATAGATTCAGAAGTTAATATTTATATATTTACTTGTGTTTTTAATTTGTGGATCTTGTTAAGCACTCACTGAGCATTGCATAACAAAAGACTGACACTAATTATTGAAGTGTCAAAATGTATAAAATGAGAGGGAAGAGCATGAAAAAGATAAGGAGAATTTATTCTAAAAAAAAAAATCTCATTTTTTTTTTTTAGTCTTTCTGATACTTTATAGGCCCATTTCATTATAATATAAATGACTACAAGAATGTCAACCTAAAGTACATCTTGGCCCCCAGAGCCCTGCTGCATAGATGTATCAGCTATTTGGGGATTTCATATGCCAATGAACTGTCATATTCCACATACTAGCCCTCAGTACTTGACTTTTAGTAAAATTTAGAACATTTCAGAAAAGTACAAAAGGGTTTCAAAGCACCCTGAAACTTCAATATAGGTTATCGTAAATGGATTCTCTCTCATCAATATCCTTCTATCCTTCTACTCAGAGACAGTGTTGGATTATTAATTCAATGACTACATTGTCAGATAGTCAGTCTCCTTTCATGCAAAGTTCAGCAGTCAGTCTTAATTGATATCATCCTTGGATGGAGTTGTTTAAGTATTCAGCTTGATATTCTGTTTGACTAATCTATTGTCATAAGCTGAATGAGTGACATTTCTAAAATTCAATTTTTATCATAAATTAAAATTACTAATAGAAAACAATCTCCCACAAGCAGGTTAATTGTTTAAACTGAAGCGTAGAACCTTTCCTTCCAAATGTCTATAAATATAAACTGGGTTACATCATACCATATTATACTAGACATTCACTGGTGGAGAGCTTGTAGTGTCTTTATTTCTCAACTAGTTTGCTACCCTAAAGTTCACAGGGTGACTAAGCAAAGAACACAAAAGAAGAAATCTGGCAGCACTTCATTTCTAAACTCCCATTTGGAATATGTAGACAAGATGACATGCTTATACTGGTCTGTATGGCAAAGTTGATTAGTAAAATGCTTCAGGTAAGCACACATCCCTAGAGGAGATGTGTGCAACACACACACGTGCACAAATACTAGTGAGAAAGAGAAAATGAGAAAGAAAAATAAAAACCCACATATATATAGAAAGCACAGAAAAACAGAGGATAGGAGATAGACTGACAGAAAGAATGACAGAGATGGAGCTATGAAGAGAAAGGCAGAATTGGATTGCTATTCTTGCTTGTCAACTTGACTACGTCTTGAATTAAGGAAAATCGCAAGATGGAGGGCCTACCACTGAGCAATTTTTTTGCTTAATTTGAAGTAGGAAGATCTACTTCTAATCAAGAGTGGGAGGTGGGAAGACACAACTGAAATCTAGGCCATACCTTCTACTCCAAGCCTATATCAAAGACGTGGAAGAGGAAAGCTTTGGCTTTTCTGCCTGCTTGCTCTCACCTGTTAACAACTCCATTCTTTTGCTGACATTAGAGCCCACTTCTTTGGATTGTAGCACATACTGAAGACCAGCTGCTCAGTCCACATCCAACCTTGTGGATTATTGGGCTCTATTCATAGTCCTTGTTGGATTAGCTGGACTGCAGCCTGTAAATCATTCTAGTAAACTTTCTTAATCTATATATTGTATATTAATCTTCTCTATATGAATATATGGAGAGATTTATTGTATGTTTTGTTACTTGAGAGAATGCTGACTAAAACACAGATAAAATAAAAATTTAAAAACCCTAAAACTAAAACACAAACAGCAAAGCAGCAGAACCATCAGTTCGTCTGGTTAAATCTGCTTGATTTGTTCTTCTGCTGTGAAATCTGAATCTATTCAGATTAGAATTTTTCCATGGCTTAGTTTCCATGTAGCTTTCTGTTTATGCCCAATCAGATATTAGTATTCTACAGCTGTGAATGGCGCTGGACTTAAGCTTAAAACAAGTTTTTTTTTTTGTTTTTTGTTTTTTTGTTTTTTTGTTTTTGTTTTTGTTTTTGGCTCTACCATGTGTGACATATGGGTATTTAGCAAAGTTGGAAATGTTTTGATTCTGAGGAAAGTTGAGAATGTTTATGTCAGCAACCTGATTTCAGAAATTTTAGCTCTTGGTGGAATTTCATTTTTAGCTGGGGTAATCTCTCAGAACCATCTAAAGTTGAAGAAGCTATCTTTTGAGTAGAGGATCTGAGGGGATTGTCTTTTCCCTTTTGTGTTCAACTATCAGTCAGCATGTTCACAGGACTGGGATCTTGGGGAAAATTAATTTATAGATTCAAGGAAACCATGTGAATAAATTTCAATTAACTCTTCGATGATGACTGTTACTATAAATGTGTGAAAAAAGAGATTAGAGTACACGCTGTCTTGGAATTCAATAGCCTGTGTTAATGAACATCTTTGTGATTTGGTAGTTTACTACTGTTTTCATTACCAATACTAACAAATAGTCTGCTACATATTTGCCAGATGATAGTGTTTATACATGTTACTACAATGAATTATATTTCTTATACACAATTATACATTTTAGCAACATTTGTATCTATGTCCAAATGTATCAATCTCAATCTATAGTCTTCTTTCCCTGATTTAAGCAAAATTACTGAAAAGATCCTTCTCTCATACAATACATCCCGATTATAGTTTCCTCTTCCTCATGCCTCCCAGCTTCCCTCCCCTCCCCTCCCACCCAGATTCACTTGCTATCCATTTCTTCTTCATAAAAGAATAAACCTCTTCATAAAAGAATGAGATGGCAGCCAAACAGGATGAAACAAGATACAATAAGACAAGGCACAATACCTTATATCAAGGGTTGACAAAGCACACCAATAAGAGGAAAAGAGTCCCAAGAGCCAACAGGAAAGTCAGATAAACAAAAACTCCTATTCCTAGGAGTCCCACAAAAACACCAAAATTATAGCAGACCCTGTGCTTGCTTCTTCAGCCTTTATGAGGGCTGCTTAGTTGATTCCGTGGACCATGTTTTCCTGGTGTGCTCCATCCCCTTTGACTACTGCATCTTTTCTCCTTTTCTTCCATCGGGTTCCAGAGCTGCTACAGGAGGGACTCGATGGATACCACTAATTTAGACACTCTTTGCATCATGTCTGGCTGTAGATCTCTTCTTCTGCTCCCATCTTCTTCGTTTTAAAGTATGACCTCATTTATTACCCTGAATGATAGGAACAACAGCTTAATAATTTCTTATCCTTCTATTATAAGACATCAGTATATAAGAGGTATTAATCAATTTAGAGATAAACATGGCTAACATAGTAAAAACAGGTTTTAAATTCCAAGACTACTTCCATAAGAAATACTATTATATAATGGTATTTGTATAATTTTTATTAGACTTCTACTTTTTGATGTGTCAAGGACCAAAGAAGTATATAATACATTGAATTCCCACTTTCCATGCAATACTAGCATATTTCTGATAAGTATTTAGTATTTCCCATTTAGTGTTTGTTTTGCATGTACACATTCAATGGTTACCACATTGATGAACACTTTAGTTTTTGCAAAACTCAAAAAAAAGAGGCAAAATTACCATCTCTAACTCACATTTAGTGAGGATACCGAATATTGCAAAGTAAAGTTTAAGTATACCAGTCAGAATGCAATGTTAGCAACCTAGATCCACAGATGTCCATTATAACTTTTATATCACATTGTTCCTCACCTCAAGAATAGGAAAATTAGGGATTCATTAAAACATGCTTTTAAAAACTGTTACATAAATACTAATGAGTGTGAGTTTTAAAAAAATATTTTGCACTTTGGTTTTAATCTATGAGAGATAAAAAGCTTAATGATACATTACATTGTTTTGAATAACAAGCTGGTCAGTGTTATTCTCAACTCTGCTGAGATGATTTGACTTCTAAAGCTAAATTTCCGAGCAGAAGATCAGTACCAAACAATAGCAAATTTTTGAGGTGAGAAATTATGTTCTTATGGATATGTAATACAGATAAGCAAGCCCACAAATGCTAACTCCTAGTAAGAGGACTGGATTGATTAATTTATCCTGCAAAGATTTACTGAATTTCTACAAATACCTTGTACTTTTCTAGTGGTAAATATGCATTACTGCCTAAAGCCTTCATGTTGTCTACAGATTAGCAATTGGGAGGGCATATGTGTACATGAAGAAGCAAAACAAAGCTATGATAAATGTATTAAGTTATAAAGCAATGATAAATATAAAAATATAATTAAAACATAGTAAGAAGGAATTTGAAATCTTAAGTGGTTGGTAGCACTGTAACTACTGCTTTTAAAATCAATTGTTCCTCTTAGAATTGTTATTTTTTAAGAAAAAAGGTGGTACTCTGGTGCCTCACATTTGACCATGTCCCCTGGAGGGGGAGACCTGGTGGCACTCAGAGGAAGGACAGCAGGTTACTGAGAAGAGACTTGATACCCTATGAGCATATAGAGGGGGAGGTAATCCCCCTCAGGAACAGTCATAGGGGAGGGGAATAAGGGGAAAATGGGAGAGAGGGAAGAATGGGAGGATACAAGGGATGGGATAACCATTGAGATGTAACAAGAATAAATTAATAAAAAATGCAAATGATAAAAAAAAGAAAAAAGAAAAAAGGTGGGAAATTGACAGGAATACAATACTGAAAATACAACAGAGTAAGAAGGAATTTGAAATCTTAAGTGGTTGGAGGTGTTGTAACTTGTGTTTTTAAATCAATTGTTTATGTTAGAATTGTTATTTGAAAAAAACAAGGTGTGAACTTGACAGGAATAAAATATTCCAGAAACAAAGCAATAGAACAAACATGAAAAATAATTGATCCCAATGCAATGGCTCATGGTTCACTATCATCCCATCACTTGAGCCTCTGAGGCAGCGGGTTCAGAAGTTCAAGGTTACCTTGAGTTACATAGAAAAGTTTAGACCTGCCCGAGCTTTGTGGAACCCTTGCTCAGAAAATGTAAAATAAAACAATAAAACCAAAATAAAAAACATTCTGTATTATTAGGAAGGACTGAAATGGCCATGTCATAGGAATAGATTATGTAATTATACAATCAAATAAATGCAGCCATACAAATTATATAATTTATATGGATAAACATTATTTTGAAATATTATGACAACAGAAAATTAAACATTTACAGCATATTCTTTAGCACCAGGAGTTAATGGCAGTGCCATTGCACCAGTCCTTCAGACTATATACTGGAACAAATGGCATTATACTTAATATAAATTTGAAGAAATGGAAATTCTTAGCATTATTGGATTTTATTCAGCGGTCAGTATTCATTGCAATCATCTAATGAACAAGACCATGTGAGTTGTTCCCCCAAATCATAGAGTAAACCCCCCAAAATAAGTAAACATGTGTGAATAATTCTGCAGATTCCATAACTTGAAAAACAATGGAAGCACAAACTTCAGGAAGAGATTTGTAAGAGCAGCAAGCAGGAACTTGAGGTCTGGAATTAGTGAAGTCCACATGTTATCCGCAATACTTGCCAATGCCACCTTGGAAAATAACCTAAAACTGAGAGGCAGTGTCTAGCAACAATGAGTGAGTAGTGAGTGAATGATTGTTAAAATAAAGAGCCGACAGTCCAGTCTTCTTGAAGTCTTGAACCAAAGAATCCAAGTTCATATATAGAATGCCATTCTCCATAGAACAGGAACTTCAAAATATGATAGAACGAAGTGGAGAAGAGCAGGGCAAAAAGAAGTTCAGAAGAGAGATATCTCATAAGGCATATAGATATAGGTTGTATAATTTGGGTTGACGGCATTATTAGTCTATTGCTATGAAGAGATACTGTTACCCGGGGAGTTTAATTAAAAAAAAAAACATAAAAACATTTAACGGGGGGTTGCTTACAATTTCAGAGGCTACGTCCATTATCACCATGGCAGGGTGCATAGCAGCAGGAAAGAAGGCTTGGCCAAGGAGGTGGGAGCTTACATCTTATCCACAAGATGGAGACAAAGAGAGGGGGGAGAAAGAGAGAGAGAGAGAGAGAGAGAGAGAGAGAGAGAGAGAGAGAGAGA
>OU015756.1:75162581-75173831 GCA_907169655.1 Acomys percivali
AGAGAGAGAGAGAGAGAGAGAGAGAGAGAGAGAGAGAGAGAGAGAGACAGAGAGAGACAGAGAGAGACAGAGAGAGACAGAGAGAGAGAGAGACACAGAGAGACACAGAGAGAGACAGAGAGAGAAAGAGAGAGACAGAGAGACAGAGAAAGAGACAGAGAGACAGATAGAGACAGAGACAAAGGGACAGAGAGAGACAGAGAGAGACAGAGACAGAGAGAGTACAGCATTAGATAAAGAGACAGAGAGACTGCAAGAGACAGATATAGGCAGAGACAGACAGAGATAGAAACATAGAGACAGAGAGACAAACAGAGAGAAACAAACAGAGAGAGAGAGAGAGACAGACAAAGAGAGGGACAGGCAGACAGAGACTGGGGCTGGGCAGTAGTTTTTGAAGCCTCACAAAACCACCCCAGATTATACACCTTCTCCAACCAGGCCATTTCTCCTAATCCTTCCTAAAAAACAGTTCTAACAACTAGGGACCAAGCACTTAAATATATATGCCTATAGTGACCATCTTCAAATTGCAACAATTAGCCAATACTTTTTACCTAAAATCAATAGACATACCATCACTTACAAATGGCTGAGGTTGAATTTTATAGATATAATTACCAACGGGTCAGTGTTACTGTTATAGGAAATGGGAATAATGACTTAAATTGCTTAGGGAAGTAAATTGAAGCTAGTATTTTATATTTAGTCTTACTGTGCCAAGATATTAATGAGTGCCATATAATATTTGGAGATCATTTCCCATTGGTGTTTCTTTAACATTGTAGTAGGAAAAACTTCCTATTGTGAATGCTAAGGTTGTGCATATATTTAAACAGATGCTGATTTTTATCACATTGTAACATTTATCTCTTTGCATATATTACATTTTAAGGGTTACTACAATGAGCTAAATGTTGCAGTATTTTACTACTTAAATCTTTAGAAATTTGTATTAGTTTGTGGAGAGTCACCTAAACCCTGTTTTGGTCAAATTCATTTTCTTTCTCAACTCTTCCCTGGTTCAAGCCTTTCTTTACTTTCCCAACTTTGCCTCTTTGTGTTCATTTGATTTTCACTTCTGTGCTTTACTCTTCAGGACCAAAGTCTGTTGCTCTTACATTCTGGCATGTGTAGAGTTTCACTTGAGCACAGTCAACTTACTAGGGTCTACACTCTTAGGGAAAGTTGTCTCTTCTGCTTTCTTAACTAACAATTACCAATATCCTCGAGGTTAGAGCAGAATTACTTGTCTAACTGCCACGTCCATGTTGATGTTTAGTCTGTCTTGGGCTTGCACAGATTTTGTGAATGATGGCACAGTCACTGCCATTTGTGTATACAGGTACCATGCTATATCCAGAAGCTACTGTTTCCTTCTAGTGAGCTCTGGCTCTTACACTTTTTTGAATCCCCTTCCACAAGGATCCCTAAGCCTGTGGAGACACGAGCGCAGTCTCATTTTCATCACCTTAGGCAGTTGGGGATCTCTGTGCTGATCATCCTCTACTACAAATATAAATTTCTCAGATGAGGGTTGAAAGACCTACTGGTGTAGTGATAAGCCAAATTTTCATGAAGAGTTAGAAAAGTGTCAAATGTAGGATAGTGCAGGTTTCTTTTTAATAAGGCTCTCTCTCTCTCTCTCTCTCTCTCTCTCTCTCTCTCTCTCTCTCTCTCTCTCTCTCTGTCTCTCTCTCTCCACCCACCCTCTCTGTGTGGTTGTCTACATGTGTTGTGTGAATAAGAGAACAGAGGACAGGCTTGAGTGTTTTCTCATGTTTTGCCTTGCTTTAACAGCCTCGTTTGCACTCTTGAGTATAGACAAGTATCCTGCCTGCCAGGCCTCTGGGGATGGTTCTGTCACTTCCTGCCTTCTCCTGGAAGGAGTGTTAGAATGAAAGATGAGATGAGAAGCTACATTCTGATCCTCAGGCTTGCAAGCCAGACTTCACCCACTTGAGTCACCTCTCCAAGCCGAAAATGGGTATTTCTCCCATGATGATTTGAGTTATCGAAGTCTATTTCTTTTGAAATTCATTGCTTTGCTCTGGCAAGTTGTTAAAGTTACTGATGTATTGAATACGTTATCGACATAATTAAAATAAAAGAGAAGATATGAATTTTAGGCAGGTATTTTTAAGTAGAAGGAAATGGTACATACTCATACTTCTGGTTGACATGGAGACAAATCAAATTTCAACTTATTTTTGAAGAGATTAAAATGATCCAGTGACAAAATAACATGAAATTAATGGATGTATCTGATTGGAGTTGAAGTATTGCAGACAGGGACCCTAGAAAGCCATCCAGAAAAGCCTTAGTGACAGAACTGGGTTAGCTAGAAAGTTGAGTGCACTTAGGGCAATAATGTGGAGAAGTTAAATTTTGCATATACTCTGAGATGACAAGCAAAACCTCTAAGTGGTGACAGACTCTGCACATCCAGTTACACATCTGTTGTCAGGACTAGAGATATGAATGTCAAATATTTCCTTGAGAAATAAAAGACTCTGTGGATGAACTTACAGATTCAGAGTGAGGACATGAAAAAAAAAAAAAAAAAAAGGATCCTATTTCTAAGATTAATCACCTTTCCATGATTTACCAGCAGCTATAGTCCTTTTCTAGGAGTGAAGAATTGATGGAGGAAATCTTGATATTCCTGGACATGGTGGCCGTGTGTCTTTATCTCATATGACTATGGTTTTTTGTAAGTCATTCTTAACAAATGAAAATTTCATGAAGGTTGCTGCAGGCACACCATATAAAGGTCCAGCTCTCAGTTACATTTTATCTTTTCAGCAAGTAATAAAATTATTGCGGGGTAGATTGTAGGCTCTGCGTGTTCAGGAGGAACAAAATGCATTTGAGTGTGCAAAGTAATTTATCTTTATACATAATTCTAAGAAATCCAAGTTATATTCTTCTATTATTGCATCATATCCAGCCTATAAGAAAATAAGGAAAGAGCCTAAGGCTGTGTCAACCCAATGTGAAAACAGATTGATAAATTCACTATGAAAACATTCAAGTTCTGTAGTTACTTGAAATAACTTTAGATAAAATTTTAACATTTTTATCTCAATCTTAGGAAGATTGATGTGTCAAATATACATGTTAATAATCAATTCATCATATTAATTTCTATGACATATTAAATATGGGGTTCTCTAAACATTGTGATAAATTGGTTCGATTCCAATTTTTTATGACTTTAAATATAAAGAAATCACATACAATCCAATTTTGAATCTTTGAGCTTCTGTAGTGTAGTTACTACAATATAATCACAAGTAGAAAATCTTCTATAAGATTTGAACACAATTTGCAAAATGATTACGTAAAGGAAGGTAGGCCATGATCTTTTATATGATATAAGGCCATCAGGTAAACTCTCTTTAATTATCGGTACTTTTATTTTTTATTATTTTTTTAAACAAATATTTGTTTTTTCTTTTTATTTTATAGACTACACACACAAAAATAGTCAAATGTTGACATCTTAAACACATAGGCTAACATGTTGGGGGAAATGAAGAAACCATTGTTTTTCCTTTGCATATGTTCAACAGTTACCTGTCATATACATGAAAATTGTTTTCCTGAGTGACGTTTGAATGTTACTTTCTTTTTTTATTAATTTATTCATATTACATCTCAATGGTTATCCCATCGCATGTATCCTCCCATTCCTCCCTCCCTCTCATTTTCCCCTTATTCCCCTCCCGTATGACTGTGACTGAGGGAGACCTCCTCCCCCTGTATATGCTCATAGGGTATCAAGTCTCTTCTTGGTAGCCTGCTATCCTTCCTCTGAGTGCCACCAGGTCTCCCCATTAGCCTCATATTGGTACTTTTAAAAGGGTCTCACTTTGTTACCTTGGTGAACATTAAACTAATTATTTATCTCCAGCTATCATCAAACTTGCTATGTAGCCCAGGCTGACTTAGAACCTATCATTTTCTTACCTCTCCTAGTAATGCTGCTATAGACATAAACCATTATGTCCAGGATTCGCAGCTTCTAAAACCTCCTTTCCACAGCTAAAGTGAACGATAATTCTGTTTTCAAGTTTAGTGTGTTTATTTCTAGATAGCACTATATCATATTAAGTTGTAGATATAGAATGAAGTATAGTATATTTAATCTCGGAACTTCAGATCCCACTAAGTTCATTTCTTTACTTTTTACATGACAACATAAGTCAAGATATTCAAAGAATATGAAAAAAATTCATTATACTATTAGGAATTTGAGGAAAATGTATTAACTTTCTTCCAAAATAAATAACATACATGGATAATAGATACATTGTTTGTTATCTGTCATCTGTCTATCTCTCTATTCAATTATCCATTTTTCATTCATCTATCTATCATCTGTCATTATTCTATTATTTTACTGTGTATTAAGTTTCTGAATTCATGTGTAAAAGTTCATTTCCCTTTACTTATTAGTTATATTTTTTAAAGAAATAGAAATCAAAAGTATCTTTATATATATATATATATGACAACTGTGTAATATTTATAATATTTCTGTATCCCTAGACCTTATATAAATGCTATATATAATACTATGTCCAGAAGTATAATTTTATCACATATATTCCTTCCACTGTGTTTTTAAAGTTATTATCCAGGGCTGAGGTTACAAAACAAAGGGAAGTACATACAAAGACCTTGGATGTAGGCCGAGTTGACGACCAAACTCTGCCAAGACAGACTAAACAAGTCCTAATTAGATCCTGCCTCACAAATATGTCTGTCAGGTACAGTAGGCAGGAAGGCTGAAGAGGATGCTCCAACATTATAGAGAGTTTTCGGTGGTTGTTCAGGCAGCACACTGTCTCTGTCATTTTTTTTTTTCATTTTGAAGCTGCTAACCTGTACTTCTGATTCACTCAGGTAATTAAGTTTTACTCTTTCTCCTGTCTCCGATGGGGTTGAAGACCAAGCTTAGTTGTTTAAGGGTTAAGATGCTTTTAGGTCTAGATAGAAGTTTTAAGTTGGTAGAGATGATATATGATAGATATTGATTTACAGTCAAAATTTTAGACTCACCAAGTAGAAAAGATGTTTTCTTCAAGTTTGTCAAGTACAAATAAATGGCCAAATCACTATGAATGTAACATTTATATAATTCCTGATTGTTCTTCTTGCTGTATGTAGTTAATCTTATTTATGTGCAATAATATAAATGTATATGTAAAAAAGAAATATAATATAAAATGTATATTAACATTCCAGCAAGGATAAAAATTCATTGTTTGTAGAAAATTGTTATTAAATTAAATTGCCCTGAAGAAAAGAGTGTTTTGAAACCATTTCAAATAGGTGAAGTGTTAAGAGGTAGCTGAAGTTGTGATAAAAATACATAAAAATAGAAACACTTTACCAAAACCAAAATCAAACCAAAACAATAACAATAATAAAACCAAAACTCCAGTTGCTTATTAGATTATTTCCTTCTATTATTATTCACTGGATAGAATTAAGATTTGCTCGTTGCCTTCCACTGAGGGAAGTTATCAAACAGTAATAGGTACAAAAACCTAGGTTTAATAACAAACTCAGTTGCATAAATAGTGCAAAGAGGGAGGAATGTGAAGGTGCTTATGCACACAAATAAGCCCTAGAAAAGCCAAGAAATTATTTAATTTAATTTTTTAAACAATAATTTTTATTTTTACACATACATTTATATTAATACACATATTTACCATAAACTGAATACAGTAAGAAGAACCATGAAGCAATCAGGAAGTATATTAATGTTACATTCATAGTATTTTGGCTATTTGTATTTGGCAACCTTGAAGAAAACATTTTCTTATATTGGTAATTCTAAAATTCTGAATGTAAATCAATATCTATCACATCTCCTTTCTATCAACATAAAACATTTATCTAGACCTAAAAACATCTTAACCCTTCAATAACTAAGCTTAATTGTGAAACTAAGCTATTTGGTCTTCAACTCCATTAAAGATTTGAGAAGGAATAAATTTAATTACCCGAGTAAACAGGAAGTGCAGGTTAGCATCTCTCAAACTGAAAAAAAAATGACAGAGACTGTATACTGCCTAAACCCATAACTCTATAATGTTGGAGACTCATCTTCAGCCTTCTGGCCCAATTTATATGACAGACATATTTGTGAGGCAGGAACTATTGAGGACTTGCTTACCCTGTCTTGACAGAGTTTGGCTGTAGATTCTGCCTGCATCTAAGCTTGCCTATTTTTAGGCAGAATTTTGTCAGTGGTCAAAACAATGACATTTTCCCCAGTAGCTGATATGCCACATTTAAAGCCATTACTATAAGTGGTTCTTTGATGTTCATCATCTTCTTAGAGATAAGCTGGGTGTTGCCAGGAGTTACCAAACATCTTTCAAAAGATCTTTAACCTGTTTTCCTGCTGGAATGCTGAGGATGGATGTGGATTGGTGATCCTGTGCTACTAATTGAGCCAGACTCCATCCATATTCCCCAGAATATTGTGTTTGTTTATGCCAGACTTTCTCCCACTCCCTAAAACATTGGACATTGCTTCTAGAGCAGAACACCCACTCTTACGAGGGACGCCATTTGTATATTACAGCAGCCTAAGTGACTTCTATGTTATCTTAAGGGACAGATCACATTCTGATACCCATGGGCATTATGTTTCCTCCAGTCATTATACCTTCACCCTTATCTTGAGTAGTCAACAGATCCCATCTTAACAGACAACCCCTTTACAAAGTACATTGTAAAGGGTTTCAGTGTAAACATATATTAAACTCTGTTTTACTCATGAGGCTGAGTTAATTGTTATCAGTAAATCCCTTTTTTAATTTTAATTTTTTTTATTTTCCAAAACTGCTGTGCTTAATTATGGTCAAAATAAATAAACTGATAGACTCTCAAAGTTTTGGCTCAGCACCAGGACTATGAGATTAAAAACATATTTTATCTTGTTGGGAGTTGGTCTGGTGATATGTATTCTAAATCCTAATTACTGGCTCCTGAGATCTGATTGCAGTTAAGAAGAGGACAACCTCTCTTATACCTGGTTTTTCTTCTGTACACCTTGCTTTACCTAATTTAAAGTTAGTTGAGGGGAGGGGCATTGCCAGAGCCTGTAACTAAGCAGAGGAGAAGTAGGCATGGTTTAGGTTACAGGGCTTGGGGTCTCAGAGTGCCACAGGTTGAGAGAACGAGAGAGGAGAGAGAAGCATTAGACTACAGAACACCAGACAACACTCCAACAGCATCTATGTCCAGAAAAATCCGTATTTTCTCTATCAATTCTTCACTTCTAGAAAAAGTATATATATATGCTGATAAATCATGGGAAGTTATTTTATCTTAGAAATCAGCTCCATTTTTTCATGTCCTTATGAATCTATAAATTTATCTTTAGAATCTTTTATTTCTTTAGGAAAAATTCCACATCCATATCTCTGGTCCCTATGCATTACATAATGCAAACACTTCATAACACAAACAACTTGAACCTGAGAACTCTAAGGAGAACCATCCCGAAGCCAGAGTCCAACGTTAGATCACACTCCACAAATCATCAGTTTTATGCAAATCAATGTACACTCTGAGAATGTATTTGCTTGTGGTAGTTTTATCTACCCATAACATAATATAGCATTGAAAGCATAGAATTCTATTCTACTCATATTCACAAATTTGTCCAACTGACCTAACAACTGACCTAAAATTATCTTCAAAGCCTTGTACCCAACAGCATATCTCCTCCCTGCATTCCCTCCAACCGTTTTTCACATACTCCAGACAATTAAAGCCTATTTGTTATGGAATTTTACCCATTCTGTGCATTTCACAAAGTGAAATCTTATAAAATGTGGTTCTTTGTAAATATCTCTAGTACGAGTCATCCTTAAGGCTAAAAGACATCAAAGAATGTTCAAGACCTCATGAGTCTGTATGAAAGTCAGACCTTTCATATGAACTCTGGTGCCCCATTTTTGACAATGTCCCCTTGATGGGGAGACCTGGTGGCATTCAGAGAAAGGATAACAGGTCACCAAGAAGAGACTTGATACCCTATGAACATATACAGGGGGAGGAGGTCCCCCTCAGTCACAGACATAGAGGAGGAGAGTAGTGGTGAAGCTGGAAGGGGGGAGGAATGGGAGGATACAAGGGATGGGCTAACAATTGAGATGTAATATGAATAAATTAATAAAGTATTAAAAAAAAAGACCTCATGAGTCTCACTGCTACCTGATATCCCATTGTTTGGATTAACTGTTAGGGTTCAGGTTATCTGCTGAAGAAAGACTCCAGGGCAGTATACAAAAACAAAAACTGTTTTTATCCTAGTATGCTAGGGTCGCCTCTCTCCTCTGGAGGGCACCCCAAAATGAGCACGCAGGCTCAATTTATAGACAGTTGGAGCAATCTGTGACAACAGCCTTGAGTCAGAGTGTACCAGGGGATTCAGGACTGGCTGTTTGTTTGGTTATTGGGGACTTTTGAGTCACTGAAGTTTTGGCTCTTACTCAGAAGATTTACTTTAATTTGATTGGACGGGGCCAGCTGTGTTCTTTAGCAAGGCCAGGAAGTAATAAAAACATGGTATCTAGTCATTTTGTTCTAAAAGCTGATTAGCTGCCATGAGCTGTCTATAACTTATGGATTTTTTTCCCCAGATATTGTTAGAAACTTGGCCTAGTTAGGCAGAGTGAAAATCCAAAGCCTGTCATGGAGTTGGTCTAGTCAAGCAACTGGGGTCTTCAGGGGTTTGGGGTCCCTGGGGTCCCTGGAGTCAGATTCCTTCATAACTCCATTCAGAGATAATGGTTATTGTAGAAGCTTTATATGTAAGATATGATATTCCTGTTATGAACATCCATCCATTCCCCTTATTTTGTGAGAATATATGTTTTTGTTTCCGTTAAGTAATCTCTAGAATTGAAATCACTAGGTCACGCGAAAAGTCTGTACTTAGTGTTTGAAGAGTATACCATGCTATTTTCCAATGTTGCTTTACTATTTGACGCTGAGAGTCACAAGACAAAAAATTTAACACTGAAACAGTCCTAAAAGTTTGAACGAAAAAACCACCTATGTTCAGTGAATGGTATATTTAAGTATAGATCATTTTATTTCAAGAGAGTACGAGAATGAAAAAATATGTTAGCAAAAGAGATGATCATTAAACATAAAAGGAAGATGAATCTTCACATTTGAATGAACAATAAAATATTTAACTCATTAGAAGAAAAAGTTAGTTTACACATTCTATAAATATACAATACACAATGATTATTTAATCATAAAGTAAAATATAAATTTGATATAACTATTTTATTAAGTAAATTTTAATCTAAAACTTTATTTTAAAATAACTATTTTATATGGTCAAACTTTTTTTTTTTTTAACATGGTCAAACATCAACTTATTAGGATGTGTTTAAACCAGAAACAAGTTAAAATAATGAAACGTGAAGGTTTTGTGTGATTGAAACTTTCTGGAAGTGACAATTCCTATTTTCAGTTCATTTTGTAAGTGGCTATATAATAGAAGACCTGTTGGTGTGAACCAAAGGGAACAAGTTTATTCATGCACTAAAAATTATTTCTGAACTACTGCATGCTTCTTCTCCTACCATTCCTATTAGAGATAATTACTGTAATTCGTGTGTTACTGGGAATTCTATGAGCCTGCAAACAACATTGCAATTATCACCTCAATTTTCAGAAAAAAAAGAAAAAAATCTTTATGAAACCTGACAGCCTCCTACAATTTGATATGTGGCTCCAACTCAAGGTTGATTGTTTTTTACCACAGCCTCAGTGGAGAGTGCGTTACTCAGAGGGATGTGATCAGCTCATTAATTACTGGGACCTTTTCAGGTTAAAGTATCAGACACATGTTCACACAGTAAGTATTAAAGACATGAAGATTACAACTGCAGAGACTGAGGTGAATCCGGAGATTTCTATAGCTAGCTAGCAGAAACATATTTTTACACTTTACTTTGTCTGATCTATGAGCATCAGAGATATTTCTACTATCTATTGTCATTTTTTTCATTCTCTTTATTCAGTGTTTAAAAAATATTCATTGTAGAGACCTTTCCCTTACTTGAATAGCAACATACTTTTCAATTTTAAATATGTTGTTAATGGTAATGTTTTCCATGTTGGTTCATCAGCACAGTTTTTTTTTAACTTTAAAGTATTATAATTTATTCACATCACATCCAGGTTGTTGTCCCCTTGCTGGTACCACCTTCCCCCTTCCCATCCCTCCCTCATCCCCTCCATTCCCTCTCCTAGACCTCTGACAGAAAAGGACCTTCTTTCCCATCATATGACCACAGCCTATCAGGTCTCATCTGGATTGCACAAACCAAGGACAATCATGCAGTAAACCTAGACCCCTATTCAGATAGAGCCAATGGACAGCACATTCTCCATGGTTGTGAGGAGAGTGAGAACTGCCTCTGGCATGAACTCTGGTGCCCCATTTGGTCACTTCTCCTTGGGAGGGGGCAGGAAGGCACACAGATGAAGAGGAAGCAGGCTCTCCTCAGCAGAGTTTTGCTAAGACTATAAGAAAGCGGCTATAAATTCCGCTTGAATTCTACCTCTATGCTGAAAGGGTTAGATGTAAGAATGTGTGTGTGTGTGTGTGTGTGTGTGTGTGTGTGTGTGTGTGTGTGTGTGTGTGTGTGTTTGACCTGGAAATGGAAATGTCTTGACTTATTTTCCAATTTAAAATATTTTTCTTTCTTTTATCTTGTTATGATACCTAAGACTCTGAGGTCTACAATGACTAAGAATAAAGGAGTGGATACTTTTGTCTTATTCCTCATTTTGGAGTAAATAATATGAGTTTTCCCCATTTAAAATAATAGTTACTATGCTTTGTCATGTACCACCTTGATTATATAAATGTATGGCTCTTCTACTTCCATTTTTTTTCAGAGATTTTTATCATAAAGGGAAGTTGGATTTTGTCAAAGGCATATTATGTAATTTATATCATAGAGTCATTGCATTTACTAATTTGTTCATATTGAAGAACTCTTCCATAGATGGAATGAAGCATACTTGAGCATGGGCCATGATATATGTGTGCTATATTGTTGATTTCCAGTTACAAGACTTCTTCTTCTCGTTGTTGTTGTTGTTGTTGTTGTTGTTGTTGTTGTTGTTGTTGTTGTTGTTGTTGTTCTTCTTCTTCTTCTTCTTCTTCTTCTTCTTCTTCTTCTTCTT
>OU015756.1:75178490-75212908 GCA_907169655.1 Acomys percivali
TCTCTCTCTCTCTCTCTCTCTCTCTCTCTCTGTCTCTCTCTGTCACCCATGAACTATTCTCTTCTTTCCTTTCCCTTTCCACTCCTGGGGTCATTGTTTCCTCTTGTTCATTCATTGGCAGTTGCACCCACTCTGAACTGACAATGCACTTTGGAGCTCTGGGATAGAACTTGGGCTCTTTCCCTTCTGTTTTTCCGTCTAAACTGGCATTTCTTTTGTTGTTTTTGTTGCTAACATGAGTATTTTCTTGGCATCACTATCACCCATCTCATGGGATAGTTACTGTCCAATTTTCTCAGTTTGTTCTACAGTGTATATTTGTAGTATTGATAGACGCCCCCATCCTTGAGATACACTTGTGTGATTTTAAACCATTAATTTTTTTCTTAAAATCTTTAAGCATTGTTTCATTTTTTTTCTACTTACTTAATCTACCAGTTTGGGGTTTATTTTTTTATTTTGGGAGTTTTTAAAATATCCTATATTAACATTCTATAATATCCTCATGTAGCATAGAGCTTTGCTTCTTCTGTGTCTTTAGATATTGTTTTATTGTTCCTGTTGGAAAATATTCTTTCTTTTACTACCATGTATATGAACTCTCTATGCATTATTAAAGGACTTATTCAAAATAAAATTTTCTGAACCTACTACTAATAAACTCCATTTTTTATTAATGCTTAGTGTAAACTTTCTACTTCTAAATTACAATATCATGATATATTGTATCATTCTCTGGAAAGTAAAATCCTTTTTTATTCAATAATATCAAGTCCAAGTAGACAAAGTATTTATATTTGATAATAATGCATTTGAACTAATATTTATGATCCTTTGTACATTCCTTTTCTATTCATAGTCTTATATTATTACCTTATCTTTAACTTAAATGAATATTAATTTTTCCACTTTGCTTATTCCCTTCTCGTATGAAAGACACATACAGAGATCTTATTCTGTTTGTCACATTATCATTTATTTGTTAAAGCATATTTAATCTACTATTTTCCAGTTGTAATTTTTAGTAGTAATAGGCCTTCAATTTTAAATTTTATTTCTGTAGAACCTTGTAACAATGACACAAGACAGATGAAAAGTAAGTTGGGTTTCTTTACTATTATCTTAAACAAATTAACAGAAATCTGGGAAACGTATATATATGCTAGTGCATGAGGCAAGCTTTCACTCTGGTGAGGCAAAGGAGAAAATCCATCTTCTTACACCCTAGTCAGCCCCTCCTAGCACACACACGTGCTCCGTATATTCTTAGAATCATACAACATAGTATATATAGAGTGTTTTAAGCCACTGTGTTGAGGTGGTGATATAGATAAAGCAAATTGAGAGAAAAATGTTTGTCTCATCATCATATTTATCTATCTCCCAGACAAAATAAAGAGACCTTAGAACATTGTTATCACATCCTTGTGAGGTCTTCACTTTCACCTTCCTGGCCACTACTGATGAGAATAGTAAACCCATCTTGTCTTGTGGGTTAAAAGCTTACAGTTAGTTAACAGCTTGATTAGCCAGATGGTTTTACTAAAATGTTGCTTAGCCTCTGTCCTAGAATTTCATTCCCTCTCTGTGAAATGTTTTAACTTTTGATTTTGCGTGTATATTTGTGTTTAGTGTGTCTGTACTTGTGAGTGTGTGTGTGTGTGTGTGTGTGTGTGTGTGTGTGCCTGTGCATGTGTGTGGGCAGACTTGTTTATGTGAGTGTGAATGCATGTGTCTCTTTTCCTTAATCACAGCACATTTTGAGGTAACGTCTTTCCCATGCACGCGGAGACTGTTGAAACTAAGTATGTTAGTCTAGCTAGCTATTTTTCCTCAGGTGTGCCAGACACCAGAATCCAGGATGCTGGAATTATAGGCAGGCAGTTATACCGGCTCATCATTTATGGCATTTTGGTGACCACTGAGGCTCCAATCTTCATGCTTACCCACGAAGCACTCTCCATGACACACCTACCTCATCCTGAGGAAATTTCAAGATATAGTTTCATTTTCTGGCCCCATTCACAGCCATACAACCTTGGATACTCACTTTTCCTGATTGAGATTCTCCACAGAGGCTCATTCAAATTTCTGTTTCATAAGAGCCACCAACTGAAATACATTCTCAAGCAATTACAAGAAGCCAGGGACTTTTAAGTCACACTCACCCCAGCAACTTTACCACATCATTTAATTTCAATCTTATATAAGGAAATGGTCACCTTAGACCTTGATCCATTTTTTTTCCCTTTTGAAGGCAAACCGTCTCTTCATGAATTTTTCTTTCTGTAGAATAAATATATACACTTAATTATTCCTGCTTCTCCATCTTTGATCATAATCCATAGAAGAGTGAAAACAGAGTAAATGAAATTGGTGTTATAGTGCAAGATTTGAAAAAAAAATTAGAATATTCTCCCCTTAGACGGAACACAGAATCCTTTTCTTCTGTTTTAGGTCACCAGGAAATGGTTGGTTGATGTCTTTCATCACTACAGGATTCATTCTTTTCTGTAATTTTAATGTGAGACAGGTGAAACTGCAGAGATGGAAAATGCCAGCCTCGGGAGCGAGCAGCTATCCAAACTCTCAGCACCACTTTGAAAAATTTAAGTGACACAGAGATGAGCTGGAGTTTAAACAAGATGTATAATAAAACTTGCCACAGTATCCTTTCAGGTATAACAATGAAGGAGTCAGGGTTCACGGGAGTTATCTGGTGCTAATGTGGGAGCCAAATGCTTTTACAAACTAACATGGCCAAGACTGTATGTCACATCAGATTTAATCCATGTTGTTTCCTACCTCAGCTGCCCCTCATTACAATAATTAAAAGAAAAATTTGAACCCTTTGAAAGTATTTTTGAGACATAAAAAATTTAGTAATGGTGGATTAGATTTCATATGGTCAAATCTATTCCTCTCATAGAATAATTTCTGAATCAATCCTCTTATTTTAGTAGACTTCTTGTCTCCTGCTTTTAGTAACTACCAAACAAATATGAAATCATCATTATATTCCTACACTCTCAATAAGTTACAATTTCTATAGAAATATCTATCTTTAATTAAAATTATTCATCCTATAATTCCTTCGATTCAGGTGTGGATAATTAGAAAAGGACGGGCTCATTGTATTGGAAGCAGATGGAGACTTATTGCAGTCTACACAGAGCATGGTTAGAGGAAAGATTATTTGCCTTATGATTGAAATGTACGTGATGCAGATTAGTTACGTTCAAGCCCTAAATTCTAAAGGTTTTTCTGGTTTTACCAGCCTGGAATTAAAAAGGAGGTACAGGGTGATTGTCATGGCCCACCTTGACAGTCAGTTTAGATGTTTCTAAAGCTGACTGACTTTAGTGGGGACCATTCCTCAAAGCATTGGTGCCAGATAGCTAAAGGTCTACAGAAACACAGTTTCACCTCCCCATCTTTACGTCTTCTGGCACATCCCTGCTGCAGCCCTTCATGAGTCTCTGACTACAGCTTCATTGGCTTTCACTCATTAGCAATATATCAGCTACCCATGAGGAAATCTTGTAGGACTTCTGTGTAATATTAGGGATCTTAAGGCATCTGGCATTATAGACAAGGTCGCTCTCTATTCTACTGTCAGTGTGTCTGGTGTGCAGACATACATTGTTGGGCTATTTATCAATTATTTCCATTCCAATCCAATAAATCCCATGTATACACAATCTATCTGTTCAGTTATAGAGAGCATTTCTTAGAGCTTAATCTGTATTATTCAGAAGGTAGATGCCATGTTGATATTTAGTATCTTTTAAAATCATTGTCATTCATTCAAGAAAATTTTATGAAGTATCTACTTTATAACAAAACAAAAACAAAAGCAAAATTCTATTATTTATCCATGAAGAATGACAAAAATATTTGATTCTCCAGGAACTAAGCACCAGGCAGTAAGGTATAAGTGTAAAAATTTTATTGTACAAATGCTGAAAAATAATATGAAGGCATCTTGGAAGGCAAAAAGTCAGCCTTGGTACAGTATGAATCTTTACAGAGCTTGCCACATATAACAGTACCATGGAGTATGGCTTTTTGGTTTAGAAAAACTATTTACTTTAGGGTTAAAATGATTTAACTTAAAGGTGAAAAAAGAATTGAGATAGTATCTTTGTTATTTCTTTTCATTTGGTTTCATATTTTCTGCTCCAAAGGCCTTTAGGGATATGTAAATTAGACCAGTAGTTTCACAAGATATCAAAACAGTGCATGAAAAACTTCTCTATCCATTTTTGCAAAGAGTAAATCTATTCTGTACCTGGCATGCAAATATTTGCAATATCTGGTATCAATAAAATGCTCCTTAAAAGAGAAAGAGTGATGACTAATTCATTATTTACACATTGTTTCCTGTTCAATGATATAGAAAGTTTGAGAAGACTATTACAAAGTTAGCAAAAAGTGGGAATGCAATCTCTAATAATGCTGTGCCAATAAACCAACAGATATATGAACATATTAAAGGTAGATTCTCACCATGTATGTTCTTTTCTAGTGGGGGTTATTAAATTCCAATTACTCTCTCAAATTGATTAGATTATAAGTCTTATACTTACTTTTGATGAATACCTTCTATGAATATATTTTGTAGAAAGTAAAAAAAAAAAACAATGGGCATTGTTTAATATTATCTTTATTTCCAAGATTACATATATCTTAAAAGATATTACATATTAAAATTGTGAAACTTTTTACTTCCCAGGTAAGAGAAAAAAATCAGCATTTGTGTCACTGTTATATAGGGCAAGATATTAAACTACGTCTAATGTGTTCGAACTAGGTCAATACAAGTAAATGTCTTTCTATTGTATCAAGAATGCTTTGGAACATTAACTATTGCTTCAATACATATTCACAGCTTAGAAGGAAAACATCTTCAGAAGAATGCTTATTGAGATATAGTTACCTGTGGTCTAGTTAATAAATACCAATGTGAAGCAATATGGAATATTAAATTACTTACTCTGAATGGAAATTTATTTTGCTCACCAATCTGTATTACCAAAAGCCCAAGGTTATGAAACTAGTATCTAGCAATGACCAAAGAGATATGTCTTTCATGATGAAGAACAGAAGGGTAATAAAAAATAAAGCAAGAGCAGGAAAGGCTTCCCTCAGTTTCACAATAGCACACTCCCCAAAACCCAAACCACTCCAGTAAGAACAGAAGGAATCTGTTCACGAGAATGCAGGAAGATGACTCTGAGTGAGACTGGCAAGTGTTCGAAAACCAGACATCATGAAAAGAAAGCATGATTTTGTTAATGGATTATCTACCCTTGACTTTTTGCTCATTGCTTCAGAAAGTTCCTGAAGGACAAGATAACATTAGAGATACACAAGATAACAATGTGTATGGTCTTCTCTCATTCCTTGGTATGGAAGGCAGGGATAGTGTCACAAACTATTACATCATTCCTCCTGACTAAACCACCAATGAGTAGGCCCCTACTCTCCAACACGATTGCACTGGGCATAAAGTTCCCAACATCAATTTTTGGGGATGCACTCAAATTATAGCAGCTCTCAACTGGCTATTAGGAAAATAAAGTTATGTTGACATGCATTCAAAGAGACAGTTAGAAGCTGGCTTGAGGGGAGGGATAGAAGGTAATTAAACAGAAAGGCCGTTAACTCGTGACAGGAGAGAATAATTAATGGAGCCATACACTTGCCATGTGTGTGCTGGATGGATGGCATCAAATATGAGTCCACTGCAGGTTCCACAGTTTCAGAGAACTCTTGAGCCTTCTTTCCCTGTGTGCCTATGGGTCACACATTTCTCTAGAGACTGAGTCTTGTATAGATTACAAATGTCTTCAAATGCTTGGCTCTGTTATATCACTGATAGAAAAAGAAACTCAATGCCTGTATCAAATGATAACTAAATTAAGTAGTTATTATTTATCCATCTATATGTTTTTATTTCTCTTCTCGAATTAAATCTTAACTGGTAGTATATCTGAAAAGAGAGATAACAATTGAAATGGAAGTTCCTTTAGATTCCACATTGGTGATGATGCTATCTAACTGCCACTTACCAAGGTCAGTGCATGCTGGGAGTTCTTAAACTTTATTGTGCTGGAGTATCTCCTGGGAGCCGCTACAACTGCCTGACTCTGGTTCCTCACCCATAATTACTGTCAGAGATCACAGAGGTGGGAGATTCTGGTTTGGCTAGTTTGGCAGAGAATTCTTACTCAGGTTATTGGGAAACTACACAGTGGCTAGTTAATAAGATCACTCCAATTTGTGCATTTAGCTGAATCCACTCATTTAATAGTCTCACAAGAAGCTAAATAAATAAATGCATTAATTAATTAATAAGAGTTACCTTGTGTGTTTATTTAAAGATATTTTTACTTAAAAACTTTGCCCTCTGTTATTGTGATCTGAAAAAGTCACAGTCACAGTCACTTCTTCCATCTATTTTCTAGCTAACATCTGTGTGCAAATCTTCTTCCCACACTAACAGCCTCTATGCCAGCCAGCCACAGAGCGACCACGTTTGGAATGCTATTCTTATATAATTGCTGCTTGTGGAAGAGGCCACCGCTGTGCGCGATGCTAGTTCGTTAGTTACAAGTTAGACTGAGGCTTGGAGGCTTCAAACAAGTAGCTCTTCATTTTCTCCCATCTAGCCAGATCCTCCACTGCTTTCTGTAAGTAGGAGGCAGCTTTCAATCTCAGAATCAGAAAAATCAGGTGAGCCCACCTACCCAGGGCACACTCGTTCTCTGGCAGCAGGTCACCTCCTCCTGTCCCTGCCATCTCAGCTCCAAGGCAGCAGCCAGCTGCAAAGCAGACGGCCCCTTGCCTAGAAGAACCGATTTCTACCAAGTGGGAAATTGATGAAGATTGTGTGATTCCAGTCAATTTCACTCACAATGGGTAAGAAGTGCTCGTGCACACGCTGCTGTGGCCCATCCAGAACAGCTGCAGCCATTTACCTGTGTCTATACTAGACCGGGCGAGAAGAAGCAGCAAGCACCATGGGTAATAGGAAAGCTTATGTTCAAAGAATATTAGGTCCTATGTCTTTCCAACAGAAAAAAAATATTGCTTTACTTACAGATTAAGTTATTTAAAAAGCACACGTGTCTAGCTACATATAAATGTTGTAGCTCCCAAATGCACCATGCTTTTCCAGAGGATACAAGGTTTATTTTCAATAGGCTACACATGAGAACACAGGTTTACTTTGGTTGTTTGTTTTAAGTTTGCCCTCAGGGGTTGGAATGTGCCCCAGTGTATACAGTGCCTGTCCAGCACGCATGAAGCCATGGGCTATATCCTTAGAGCCACAGACTCTGGGGAAAGTGGTACACAGTTCTGATCTCAGTGCTTGGAGAGGAACTCAGAGAATCAAAAGTTCAAACTCATCCTCAGCTATATAGAAAGCTCTAGAGGAGCCTAGTGGAATAAAATCTTTGACTCAAAACAATGCAAATGAGTTTGTTTCATTGGATTGCTATTCACAGTCTCATGAGCTTCTCAAGTTCAGAGAGCAATATCAGTCTAACAAGTACCCCCAGGCATCTGCAGATGAGAAGGTAGGACCTGGAAATTCTACTTCACGTTTAGGACAAGAAACACATGAAAGTGTTAGGTAAGGCATCGGAAATTCACACGACCTTCTGTACTGCCCTGTGAACAGAAGGATATGATTAGCCGAGATCTACAGAAGTGTTCCAGCACTCAAAGTTTCTTCACCTAGTTTAAGTCTGTGACCCTACATTTGGCAGCTGCACACACACACACACACACACACACACACACTCCTTCTGAATATAATGGAATATAACTTATTTTACTTTACATGAGATTACAAAATGAATATATAGTTCTCCAAGGTAGAAACATAGTACAAAATGGCCAATAAATCTCAGAAAATGTGTCTAAATATCCTTAGACTTTTAAGGAAATGGAACAAAAGCATGCCTCTGGATTTCACATTACCCAGGTTAGATGCTGTTCTTAAGAAAACAGCCACAGCCGGGTTTGGTGGCACACACCTTTAATCTCAACACTTGAGAGGTAGAGGCAGGTGAATCTCTGTGAGTTTGAGGCCAGCCTGGTCTACAAAGCAAGTCCAGGAGGGCCAAGGCTACACAGAGAGACACTATCTTAAAAAAAAACAGAAAAAAAGAAAGAAAGAAAGAAAGAAAGAAAGAAAGAAAGAAAGAAAACAACCACAGATTCCTGAAAGATGTGGGGAAAGAAAAGCCCTCACTCAGTTTCAGGATGTCAACTCCTACTAATGCTATGGAGATTATTGTGTACACATAGTATGTGTTATAATATATATTTATCATATAAATTTATGTAAATATTTAAAATATATACAATAAACATATTTGTTATTACCAATTTGTTATTACCAATAACAAATATAGGATGAGGAATAATACAGGGATGGTAAAATTATGCATGTGATATGAAAACAAAAGCATTTTACACAAGAATGTAATATATATTTTAAATGAATATCTTTTCTTTCTCAGATTTGTTCACTATTGACCTCTAGAAAGTGCTTTTGAATCTGAAACTAGACTGAGTCTTGCTTCGTGACTGACCTGAAATAACACAGAAAACATCATAAAAATTTTCACAAGGAACTCACAGTGCTCTGCAAAAATATCATATTTATCACTAAATATGTCTGTAGCAGAGAACCAAATGCCATCATTAGCATTTGGAAGAAAAAGCAGTTGTAAAATCTGCCTTGCTTTCTCTAGTCCCTCAATGGGATTAAAAAGAAATACCTATGATTTTTAAAGAATTTTTCTGGAGCAAAAATGAAAAGTATACACCAGTGATTTTGTAATATGTGTTTTAAATTTTGAGGCAGATTCTATCTGTGTAACTTGGATTGGCCTCACCCTCACTATACAGGCCAAATTCATCCTCCAGAATGTTGACAGCTGCTAAGCTAAGAATATCATTCTATTAAATATATTTTAGAATGATATCTACAGCTTTATACATTAAAAAATCTTACTGGATTAAGTTTGGTAATTTGTAGAATGGGATTTTTCCCACTATAACATACATGTACATCCTGTGTTAAAATGAAAATGCTTTACAATTTCTAAGGAATCCTTCTGATTCAGATCTGACATGAGATGAAGGTAGAAACTTGCATCTTTATCATTATGAGAAAAAAGATGTGAGATGAGGATATAGCTGAGTATTTTAGACTTCAGGTCGCTCTTCAGGAGTCCAGGGTGTGGTTGCCAGCACCCACATGGAGGCTAACAAAGACCTGAAACTTCAGCATTGGGCTCATCCCTTGTTGTCTGTGGGAAACAAAAATGCAGGACACATATCTTTACACAGAAAGTGAAACTAAAATTAGAACTTCAAAAACAGAAAAAAAAATAAGGATGGGAAATTAAGACCAATGAGCCTATTTATTCGTAGGCCAACCCAAAATCTGTAATAATATTGTCAACCAGTGACAATGGTTGACATATGGGAGAGATATGTTTACTCAGAGAAGATGATAAAGACATAAGGCATGAGTAAATAGATAAGACAATGCTTTTAGGTTGCTTATGAACTTTAGGTTTCATGTGAAGAAACCCTGGAGAACACATCAAATGTAAATTATTGTGGGTCTAAAATCCAGCAACGCCTCCATCTTCTTCTTATTAGTGGGTCTTTGACATAGTAATATTGAACCAAAGTATTCTAGACCTATTCCTTTCTTCCACACTTTTCTATTATAAATAAAGGCTTAGGATTGATATCATAGATTGTTGTTGAAGAAACTCTGAGGTGCAGTCTCATTAAGGAGGCATACTTAGGATAAGTCGTGATCAAAGATAACAGAGAAACCAAGTTTAGGAGAGATATAGTACCTTTTAGCTATGTCAAATTTTAAATGAAGTCTACTCCTATGTAAAGTGTTAACCTTTCTGCTTCCTGGAGAACCAGAAGATTAGAGACAAAAACAAAGTGTGTGTATGTGTGTGTGTGTGTATGTATGTGTGTGTGTGTGTTAAATGCATTGTATTCATAAACTGACACTAGCATAAATGAGTGAGCATATAACAAGAGACAAATCTATAATGAGTGATAAAATATTTCATAAATATATTCTTAAAATGTGAGATAGGCAAAGATAAAATTGGCTTCTGAATAGTAAATCATTCAGACATTAAGTAAAAAAAGATAGGAAACAGCCCCAGCATCTACATTGAACATACACATTTAAAGTCTGTAATCCTTGTGTGTTGTGGAAATAATAGTACTTTCTTTATATAACAATACAATGACTCCTTCCATCAGTATAATAGAAAAATAAGTAAATCACATGATATCAAATATTGGAGCATTTTACAAAACAACTCCAGCCCCTGTAAAGTTGTTTTTTAAAGGGTGAATGATACTGTATGTAGATACTTCAAGTAATGACCAAAAACACTACCAGAACTTATATTTATTAAGCTTGCTGTGAAACCAAACCAAACAAAACCCTGACACTATCTATAGCAATAGTGGTTTATCCAAAATTAAATCAACGAAACTATCTAATTTGTGGTAACACCCATAAAAACACATATTTAGGAGTGTGACTTGCTAGGAGGGAGAAAGCTTTCTACACAGAAAGAGAGACCTTCAGACACAGAAACTGCAGAAACACAACTCCTATGCACTATTCGAGTTAGTGCCTTTAAAATAAATTGACAGATTTGCTAAATTAAACATGAAATTACCATGTATTTAACAGAAATTAGAAAATTAATTCTCTATTTCCAGTAGAATGATGAAGGACTTTGACTAGCTAAGCTTAAGTAAGAAGAAATTTTGATGCATCATATTTTCTGGCATCAAGTTGCATCACGAGCTACAACCATTAAAGTGTCATGGTACTAGCATAACAAAAGACAGAGCCCAGCGGAACAAAATAAAAAGCCCAGAAAAAGATACAAAGACATAGAGTCAACTAATCTATGTCAAAGGCAAATTAAGGAGAAAATTCTATAATATTGAAGTGGCTGTTTAGATATAATTCCAAAGCACAGTAATTAAAAATAAACATAAATCACTATATCATATTAATTTTTTGAAACATTGAAGAAAGGGAAAAGGTTCCATGAGATGGGATATGGTATTTGTAAGTCATATATCCTGTAAAGATATATGTAAAGATCCAGTAAGTAAGAACACATATATTCAGTAGCTAACATCAATAAGAATAATCTGATTAAAATGAGCAAAGAGTCTAAATAGCATTTCCCAAGGAAGCAAGTGGTGAACAAGTATGGAAGACTATGTATAGGGAATTGGAAGGCAGAAGCACCAGAGTGACCCCTCCCCCCACTTATCAGCATTCTCTTTCTAGAGTTGAGAGATAAGAAATGCTGCTGAAGAACAGGAAAGGGGCAACATATGGGCTCTGCTGACTGATATTAATGTAAGTACAATTATTACAGGAAAAATTTTACTGGTTCCTTGAACTACTTAACATAGAGTTAGAATATGATTCAACAATCCTGCTTGACTATGCGTCTAAAAAATATAACCACATCCAGAAGATACATCTGCACTCTTATTTTCACAGCAGCATTACACATAATAGATAAGATATGAAAACAACTTGCTTGTTGAAAAAGGAAATCATGCTAAAACGTTAAGTTCACACAAGTCTATGTATATATAATCATTACATAATATATGATACATTACACTCACATGTTAGCATTAAAAATTAATGAGATCCTGTGATTTCCTACAATTTGTTTGAACCTGATGGGTGTAATGAATAAAATAACCCAAACACAGAGGTGAAAACCAAAGCTGAATATAAAATGTTTAGCTCCAAGAAGCAAGGGCTCAGGGTGACTGTTAGAGGTTACCAGGTAGAAGTGGGCGGATGTTGATTGAAAAGCAGACATTTTCCTTTAGGAAATAAACAAGCAGTTTTATAAACCACGTAGAGCAGAATGTCTGTATTTAGTAGTAAATACGACAAAAATTGGTAAGAGAGGAAAAAGAAATCTCAGGGTTTAAGGGAACTTGCTTCTGACCCAGAGAACCTGAGTTCAGTTCAGTTCCCAGAACTCACACCAGGAGGTTCACAACTGGATGCCCCCCCAAGCACAGTTGCAGGGGATTTAGTGACTTCTAGCCTCAATGGGCACCTGGACTTATGTCTGTCTGTCTATCTGTCTGTCTGTCTGTCTGTCTGTCTGTCTGTCTGTCTGTCTCTCTCTCTCTCTCTCTCTCTCTCTCACACACACACACACACACACACACACACACACACACACACACACACACACAGAGAGAGAGAGAGAGAGAGAGAGAGAGAGAGAGAGAGAGTTATAGAAAAAGAGTGAATCTTAAATATTCTCAACTAAACAAAAGCATTAAATTTAGAAAAGGCAATGACATTGATTGGCAATTTTTTTTATAGCGTATAAAGAAACCATCATGATGTATACCTTAAATATATTCCATTGTATTGACTATTTCACTCAAATGAAGTTCGAAAAGAAGACTAAAAGGAGGGGAGATAGGCCAAGAATATGTAATCTTTTTAATGCTATAAAAAATAAAAAGAAATGGAACACATTAATCTATGAATATTTTAAAGTACATTTTGTAGCTGTAGCATAATGTGAAAACTATTGTCAAACATCTGTGAGGCTGACATTTTTTTCTTCATAGTACCAGATGCTAACACAAACAACACTTACATATTTCAAGTTCCAAGGTGACTTTGCCAATACTATGAGATACTACTGTACAACATACCCATGACTTCCTTGGCATTAAAGTTAATTCTGGCTTTCTTTATTTCCTGTGATGAAAAAAAAACTTTTCTCGATTTCCGTATTAACATGTTCAGTCCTTGTAAGTACCTTACAGCAAACAGGAAATCCTCTTTCATAGTCTGTAAAACTTTTTCCTCTACCTTGTAGCATTTACATCACACACAAACAGAAGCACACATACCAACACCCTAATATTAAACACCTTTGGAGTGTGAAAACTCATGAAAAATGCAGAGAAGCCAGAGATAATGCAAACTGCTACAGGTTTATGTGAAAACGTACAGATGACCAAACAAGACAAATAAAACAAAAAAACCCCACATCTTTCTGGGTTAGGATTTGTTCACATCCCAAGCCACTGGAACTTTAAAGTAAGACGGCTTCACAATCCAGTAATTAAAAACAACGTTCAAAACCTTGACATGAAGTCACTCAAATTTACACCACAGCAATGAGCTAATGTAGAATATGTCACTTGTCCATAGGCCAGGGGTAAAGAAAATTTAAATTAAAATTTAATTAAAATTGAAGAGAATGACCTTTTTTCATTTAAAGTAATGAATAGATGTAAAGAATTTGCAGAAATGCTAGTAGCAGCAGTCTATTTTGGTGGTGCTGCACTTGAACTCTGGGCTTTGTAGGTACTAGCAAAGTGCCTTACTAAGGAGTCGTATCAAGAATTCTACTATAGTCTTAAAATAAGCAGTCCCTTTGAAAGAAACAAGTTAGTAAGATGCCACAATCACCCCTTTCACTATATAAATAGGGAAATATTTCTTGTGATAAAAGGATTATTAAAGAAAATCAATTACAGCTTACCACCATTTAAAATCATTTCTATCTTGAAACTGAAGCACACATTGATCCATATGTTGAATGAGAAATTAAAATATTTTATTTTAGCTTGTATATAAATTTTATAGCAAATAAAAAAATATTTCGTGTTCACTTTACATTCTGGTCACAGTCCCATTGCTCTTCTCTTCCCAGTCCCACTGTCCTTCTTTCTTATCTCTCTCCCCTCCCCTGTTCCTCAAAAGGGGAGCCCCCTTCCCATTCACCCCAGCTCATCAAGTCACATGAGGACTGAGCACTTCTGCTTCCCTTATGGCCTTGCAAGGCAGTCCCACCAGTGGGGAGTGATCAAAGTGCTGACAACAGAGTCCATGTCAGAGATATCCTCTACTCCCACTCTCTATACTAGAGACCCCAATTGAAGCTTGAGCTGCCCACTGGATATATCTGTGTATGGGATTGCCTAGGTCCCGCCCTTGCATGGTCCATGGTTGGTCCTTCTGTCTCAGCAAGCCATTCTAAGCCCTGACTAATCAGTTTTGTTGGCCTTTTTGAGGAGCTTCTGTAACTTCCAGGTCCTTTTCTCTTCCCCCCACCCCTTTTCCATAAGAGCCCCTATGCATCTCCCAATGTTTGGCTGTGAGTCTCAGCATCTTTTTCAAACATCACTGACTTCAATCTATATTACAGAGCAATAATAATAATAAATGCATGGTACTGGCGTAGAAATAGACTGGTTGGTCAATGGATGATCCAGAAACAAACCCACACACCTACAGACAGTTGGATTTTCACAAAGGAGACAAATTTTGTAGTATTTTACTAAGGCCATCAATAGACTTTGGGCTAGATATAAGTGTTTTCCATTCTGTTAATTGCTTTACTTTTGAATTGTTTTTGAAATATTTGTCTTGTATATAGCAATTATGTGTATGTATGCATACACACACATGTCTGAATGTATGTAAATGCAACATATGCATGCAGTGCCCTTAAACGTCAGAATTGGGTGTCACCTCCTCTGGAACAGTAGTTACAGGAGGTTGTGAGCTACTAGGTAGATGCTGAGAATCAAGCTCAGGTTCTGTGCAAGAAGTGTAATTGGTTTTTCACTGCCTACCCATCATTCCCACAGCCCCAACAGTTTATTTAATAAATTTCAAAATAGCTTTAGTTTGTCTACAAGAAGTACTTATAAAAAATATAAACAAAATATGTATATTTTTATTAAAAACCAAATAAAGCAACAGCAATAATAACAGAATCAGTAGCAAAGAGTCTTAGAAAAATGTCATTATTTCCTCATTTTAAAGAGTGGGATCAAGGAATGACGTGGTGTCTACAGATCAAACTGGAGAACAATAGGTGGGTTTTATTTCCTTAAATTAATAGCAGCAGGACTGTTTTTGTAACATTCATGAAATTTGTAATGTTCCCTTCATATGCCATGGCTTCTAAATCTTCTTCATTAATTATAAAGTCAACCAGATAGTACTGTTGAATAGAAACAGTTGTTGAAGCTGTATAGCAGGTCAACAACCAGTTGTTCAAGGTCACATAACAGCACTGATCTAATGTATATCACACATTTAAAGTTAAAACCTTCAATTTATATTATGGCTATAGGAAGTGATTTGATATTAATAGTATGAGTGCAAGAAGTAATAAAATGAACATAGAAAGTAATAGAATGAAACAATGTATCTCCAAGTCTCAGGACATAATTTGATTCATTGTCTTTCATATTATTGTAATCAGGTGTGTAGATGAGGGATTGGGGTGAATGACTGTGGAGCCCACTCAGAGTCCTGGGAGCCAGATTCCTTAGACTAGACTCAAAGGTACAGACCTAACTGTATTGTCCAGTGTAAAGACCTTTACAAGGTTAAAGGGCCAATCAGACTATCACATGCTATCCTCTAGCTCTAATAGCAATCAATCAGGTGGGTGTGGCTTTGAGGAAATGTGGAGGATGTGGCTGGGCAATGTCTCTTTAGGAGACTTCCTTAAAGAAAGGGGAAGCAGTCACCACCCTAGCCTCAGATCCATTTTGAGACTTCACTATTGTGCTAGGAGTCGATAGTAGATCAACACTGTGTGCAGTGGTCAGGACCATTCGAGGAGTCTTTTTTTAAAATATATTTTATTAATTTATTCATATTACATCTCAATGGTTATCCCATCCCTTGTATCCTCCTATTCCTCCCTCCCTCCCATTTTCCCCTTACTCCCCTCCCCTATGACTGTGACTGAGAGGGACCTCCTCCCCCTGTATATGCTTATAGGATGTCAAGTCTCTTCTTGGTAGCCTACATTCGAGGAGTCGTAAGAGCCACTCTCTGTGGCCCTCCAAAAAGCTTATCTTGAAACTCCACATAATTGGGTATATGTGTAAAATTGTCTATTGTTTCCTATTTTCCAAAAGACAAAATAAACTAAGATCAAAGTTTACAATATTTCTAGAGCATCAATAACCCATCATAAGATAACACAGTTTTTAAATAAAATAAAAACTCATTGACATTAAGTTTTTCTTGTAATTCTTTTACTCAAATATTAGTTATGCATCAACAATTGAAGATGCACTTTGTATTGCTGGCACATTTGAGCTATGCATTAAACTGTACTGATTGTTTTAAAATATACAATACTTATTTCTTTCAGAATCAGCACTAGTAAATAATTTTGGAGATAGAAATCTTCATGAGGTTGACTAGGTTTTCTGAATTGGTTTTTTTTTAATGTTTTATTAATTTATTCTTGTTACATGTCAATGGTTATTCCATCCCTTGTATCCTCCCATTCCTCCCTCCCTCCCATTTTCCCCTTACTCCCCTCCTCTATGACTGTTCCTGAGGGGGACTTCCTCCCCCTGTATATGCTCATAGGGTATCAAGTCTCTTCTTGGTAACCTGCTATCCTTCCTCTGAGTGCCACCAGGTAGGTCCCCGCCTCCAAGGGACATGGTCAAATATGAGTCACTAGAGTTCGTGTGAAAGTAATACCCCACTCTCCACGCAACTGTGGAGAATGTTCTGGACATTGGCTAGATGTGGGTATGGGTCTTATTTGGGTTTTTGCCTTTGCTCTCTTAGTTCACATTTGTAGGGTACAACCACCTTCAGGTTATAGCCCAGGGCTAGTTGAGTGGCATTCCATATGGCTTAATTTTTTTTCTTAACAATGTTACTTTTAAATTGAATAATCACTTCATCATTTAATAGAATTGATTCAACTGGTTATATGCTGTAAAGGAGTTTGGAGAATGTAACTATACTAAATACCAGGCAAATCACAAGATATTCCATTACTGAGATGAGGAAAGTCAGATATGCAAACAAACTACCTTCGGCATAAGTCAACTTCTTAATGATTCTAAACATAATCTGACTTTTTATTTTGTCTTGTTGATTCATAAAACATTCATGACATTCGGGTTCATGCTTATTAGTTTTTATTATATAGTATATTAAATTTATTTCATTTGAACTTTGTGTATTTCAATTCTTGGAATTTCTGTGCATGTGTGTATGCATATGCATATTTATATGCATGCATGTATATATATATATTATTGTTTTGACAACAATACAGCAAACTATTCTTTCAATATGCTAATATTTTCAATAAATTTTAAGTTCTTATAAATCAAAGTTTTAAAGCTACAGGCCAGTTTGAGTAAAGTAGGGGAAATTCATTCTGATGCATCACAGTGCTTTCCATAGTCACAGAGGCTGAGGGTTGCAAATGGTAAGTGGTACACTGGAGGAACAGAGATGGTTATAATCTCAAAGCAAGTATGCGGCTAACGTTATAAAGAAAGATAGCACCCAAGGGGATAAAACCCAAGAAAACCACCTTGTATTTTCATAGACCTACACGCAGATTAGAAAACTAAATGTTTTCATAGCATCTGTGTGTCAGTCAAAACTCTGATCATATAGGATAAAAATCCTTATAAAATACTACCAACTATAAGGCATATACAAAATACAGCTCAGAGCAATGAAGAGCAGATCCTGCTCCAAGTATTTATTTTACATGCATCCAAAAGACTTATGAAAGTCATCTTTATTTCCTTGATATTTACACCTGTAAGGCTGTACTGTTAATATGCCAGTAAAAATTAAGAAATTATACTTTTAAACACAATTATAGTCAGAGTATACTTTAGCATTCACATTGAAGTATGCCAATCTTTTTTTTTTCATGTGTTCTTGCAAATAATAGAGGCAAGCAGAAGTCTTACAAAGAGGAAAGACAAATCAAACTGGTGACTGGTGATGGTTCTGTATGAGAATCACTGCAAAATCAGTTCTCACCAAGGTAAGATAAGATATCACAGCTATCAATAACTTTCCTTGTCTTCAGAGTCCACCTCTGTGAGGTAAACATTGCCCGACAGACTTCTCCTGCTTAACCAAAGTTTCTGAACAGTAAGTTCTAAGGGTGGGAAAGTGGTTTTTCTGACGGACTGTGCTCAGGTGCAAATTGTTTTTTTCTTAGCAAAAAGTACATTTGATATCATTATCTTTAATATGTAAATGATGGAAACCTTTCAACTATAACCTCTAAACCATTTAATTTTTGGGTTAATGTACGTGGTTTTATTTTTATTTTTTTTAATGAGTCAATCAATGGATTTAAGTAAGTGAAAATAAAACAAACAAATCAACTTAATGAGATGTAAATATATTTTGAGGGAAACTTTCATTTTCCTATAACATAAAGTATTCTTTTTGTTAGCATAATTGACTTAGGCAAAGGTGAGTTAAAAACATGGGGTACCTATATGGCACCTTTTATTTGTTCTTTTTCTTTCTATTTACAAAGTCACTGTTAACTGAGATGGTCGTGCCGTACCTCTTCATCAGTGGTTGGACAATTGAACAAGGTTGCATTAAATTGTCCTAAGCAAAAATTCTCAATTGTTCAATATAGGTATGATATCACACTAGATTTGTTGTCAGAAAATCAATAACTGATGCAACATTTATATTCTTTTTCCACCTTACTACACATTTCATTTCCAATTTTTGGCTAACAGTGGTCAACTACAGTCCAAAAACCTTACATAGAAAATTCCATACACGAGACATGAGGCTGGCAACTTAGACCTACCAATGACAATTCAAGAGGGCTTTCCTTCAAATGAAAAAAAAATTCAATTCATAGATTTATATAGGAAGCAAAGTTATATGCTGAAGGTCCTAAGATCTTGAAGAGGAAAAAAATCTTCCATCTGTGAAATTGTAAAAAAGAGTTGGGGGAATAATCAAGTATGCTATTGGACATCATTCTGCAAAAGAATAGTTACAGGTCAAGATGAGTTCTTAGTTCTGATTAAAATACATTACATTTAAATTTGTCTTTAGAAATAGGAGAAGATTATATTGAAAAGTACTTAGAACTGGAACTGTTTATTGCATATACCTAATGAAGGAGCTACCTCCAGATGCCACACAGAGTTGGCAAACTTTGCAAATAAGATCCCGGTATCAACATGTCACTAGGCAATGATCCACAAATGCATATGTTAATTTCACCACATTGTTATAATTGTATTTATTATTTTGAAGGTATTCTGTTACCAATAATTGGTAATGTAAAGCCTCCTTCCCCCCCTCTCTCTGTGTGTGTGTGTGTAATAAATGGTTTCAGGAACTTAGTGGGAGCTTTAAAAGAAACTACACATGAATAATGGCAGACCTCTATATGGAATCTCTGACTTTTAAAGCACTGAGTATATACTCTATTATTAACTGTCTAATTCTAAGACTAATTCTGCCCACTGTGCTTTGAACTTTGAATATCATATCAGATTGCTACCCGAAATAAATTACAAGATAATTACAGCAGGCTGACAATAGTATATAAGTGGATGGATGGTGAATGGTTAGCTCATAATGAAGTTCCTATTTATGTTGCATAGTGGGTTTAATTTATGCTACTCTATAAATAGCACCAGAGAATATAGTGTTACTGGAATTTCATTCCTATCACATAGATAAGTATATCTAGAATATCAGTACTGATGAGATTGTTGAACTGTGTGCTGAAAATGCCTAACTGCCTATGGAGTGCTGCCTGATGGAATACAGCCTGGTGGAACACCTCCTGTTGCAATGCAGCCATTGTGAGTAGTTCCCACCTAAGCTAGTCTTCCTTGGCTCCTTGATTACATTAGCCTTTCATCAGCCATCAGAAGAGTGATTTTACTGACTTCTCTCTCCCTGCATCTGTTACAATGGATGTCATGCACAACAAATTAAGGATCTAAAACGCCAACCCTCACACAGGTGTTTGGGTTACAAGTCTTCCTTTTAAACTAGTAATTAAAAGATTAAAAAAAAAAATGATCTAGGTCCACACAGAAATGAACTAAAATGCTCAACTGTATATTTGTTTATTTCCAGAACAGATTTTGTTATTAAAGTTGTTTGTTTTGTGGATCTTTTATTAACAAAATAATTAGATAAACTATTTTACCTTTAACTTTTACATTTATGAACAAAACCACAGAAGAAATACAGCAGAAGATGAGAATGGAATTTAAGTGTGTCTCTATCCTACATTAGAAACTAGAAAGGCAAGAGGGAATGGCACTATTAATTTTTAGTATAAAATAATCAAATTAGAAAGTTTAACATTTCTGCCTTATTCACAGATTCTGTTTTTAAGGATGATAGAGAAATTTGAAAAGCATTGCAATGAAAAATTACAGACTATTTCTTTTGCTACAAGAAACTCTCAGGATTCATTTATATACCAACTATCATTTTAGAAACACACATTTTACTCTTTCAAAGAGGTTATTGATTTTTTATGGTTTCATCTCTCAATCAAAGCCTAACATAAAAATGTGTTTGTTGACTTGAACTTTGATGTAAGATTTAGTTTAACTGCTTTTTTTTTTTTTTTTTTTTTTTTGTAATATGTTTGTCAGACGTACAGCAATTTTCATGTCACTGAAACCAGTGGACTCCTTAAATGCTTTGCTCACCAGAGTTTAAAATTATTGTTTACTTCATCTTGAGTCAACAAATGTTAATCTAGAGAGAGAGAGAGAGAGAGAGAGAGAGAGAGAGAGAGAGAGAGAGACTGTGTATGCGTGTGAGAGAGATCTGTCTCGAGTAAACAAAGCACATTCTAAAGAGTTAAAACAGATTTTTTTCTGCCATAATAGTTCTTTCACTACTTTTGAAACTCAGACTCTTATGCTGTAACAGGGAAACAAAACTCCATGGACTGCTTTCCTGCACAATCCACTAAGAAGCAAAAGACACTGGGCATCCTGGAAGCCTGTGCATGTCTTGGTAATTTATATGTACCTACTAAGAATAGTGACATGGTGCTTGGAATTTGGAAGGAATCAGTTTTACCCGTGAGATACTTGAATTTGATATTCTCATCCCATTATATATACTTCAGATGCTGTAGTCCTTAGACACCACTGGAAGCAGAGGGAAAAAGGAATGTTGTGAAGTAAGCCTTTCCCTGCACATTTCCATGAGGCCAGACTTTGTTGACCCACCAAATGACTTTTCTACAAGGGTGGTTGTGTTATTAAGTGTTATTCCACGAAACGTTTGTTTGTGTTTCGTTAATACATTTCAAGAGCTTAAGCAAATGTGTTACGAATTTTAAAACAGTAAGCACATTGTAAGATTGGCAAGTTTCATTGAATACTTATTCTTTTGTTTGCATTTTTATATTCAATCTGCCATCATACTCACTAGAAATCAGAGATTAGTTTTGAAAAAAATAAAAAAAGAAAAAAGAGAAATGTCTTAATTCTTTCATTCAGCTTCACTTTTTTCAGCTTCCTGTAGCCCAATGAAATAAAGATGTCCTCTCTTCAAGCTCTAAGTGTTTTCTGACAGAAGATATTTTGATACTATTTATCGCCTCTCAGCGAGCTTTGTTTCTGTATCCTTCTAACTTCCAACCCAGCATCTGAGTTCTAGGAAAGAACTATTCATCATCCTTGGAGTTCTAATAGATTTTATGTATAGACTGCTGCTAGCAAGCTTTTGATTGGACTACCAAAATTTAACAGTTGGTAATCCCTCTCATTTCTAGCCAGCGGGAGCCATTAGCCTTAATGAAGCAGCCATCCTCACATGCTTGCCTCAGATTGGCAATCAGCTTCCTGGTAATTGAATTAGTAGAATAGTGTGAGTTTCAAGTTTCTTTGTCAATTTGCATATTCATAAAAGTTCTGCTTCAGTCTGATTTATAACTCTTTATGTATATTTACATGACTGGTCTTTCATTTTACAAGTGAATAGCCATCCCAAAGAGAATTTGATTGATTTGCGCTAGCTCACATTTATATGAATGTTTAAAATTCATAAGTTAAAGATATGGATAAATATGATGTCTTGTGTTCATACATTTATACAAATAAGCTGTATTTTGTATGCAAATACAGCTTATTATATATACATTTAATTCTGAAATAAATCAGAGTGTTCTTTCACAGTGTAATTTTTGAATATGCATATTCTATAAAATCTTGTTTCTGTGTCTAGCCCTGAATACTGAAAAGCAGTTTGTAAGTCCTTCTGTAATAAATGATCAATGCAGTGATTTGGGGCTTAGAATTTTAATAGTTGTTAGCCTTAGACTGCTGTCAGCACATTTTTGATTGACGTAGTCATTTGAAATAAGCTAGCTCCCTGAAGCTCACATGTTCCACTGCTTAAGTTCAGTTGGTGGAACTGTTTGGGAAGGATTTGAAATTGTGACTTGTTGGAGTAGGTATGTTCTTCTTGGATGAAGTGTTTGCTTGTGGTGGCCTTTGGGGTTTCAAAATCACACGCGAGTCTTAGAGTCTCTCTTTCCCCGACAGCTCCCAGTGGATCAGAACATAAAGCTCCCAGCTGTACACATGTCTGCTTTCTATGATGGTAATCATGGACTGACCTTCTAAAATATTTACTTTTATAAGAATTGCTTTGGTCATGGTGTCACTTCACAGCAACAGAACAGTCAGACAATTAATCTACCAAAATGACCTAAAAGTGCCCTGTCTTCTTACCTCTAATTCCCTAATTTTTTTTTCATTTGTAATTCCTTTTATTTGACAGAAGATGCAGCAATTAAATGTAGTGAGAAAAAGCATTCTGGACTGGGCATCACTTAAACCTCTTCTAAAAGCTAGTTACTTCTCAGAAAAAGTAGACATGCTAAATCTCTGCATGTTATTATATTATTAAGTCAGTTGCTATATATATAGCATATATATATATATATATATGAGACTATTTTATGTTGTGTTTGCTTTATATTTGTTATATATTTCTACATAATAAATTATCCTTAAATTTAGCACTTTAGAATAAGTCACTCATTATTTCAGGAGGTTTTCTTTTTGTTTTAGGGTATGAAACCTGTGGGCTTTTAAATTCCTTAGTTCTGGTTTAGGATTTCTCCTGAGTTTTCAGACAAAATTTCAAATGTGTTGTCACAAAATAACTTGGCCACTCAACAGGGCAAACCCATGTCCACTCATATGGCTTCCTCCATACCTATATCTCCAAAGTGACGTCTGCTGTAGTGCGGTGGTTAGCTACCCACTTAGTGGCTAATCTGGCAGAAGGTCCTGGAAAGACAGACTGTTTGGGACAGTTTCTGTGACACACTGATTATTTCTGTTTTACTCTGTTCTTTAGAAGCTGGAAGCAAAGTGCAGTTCAAATTTAGGAGGTGACGATTCCCCAGGAAGAGGAATACTAGGAGAGGGAATCATTGGAAGCTATGGTGAGGAACAGCTGCCCCAGCGAGGTCCCTTCGGCTATTTCATACTTAACATACTGTCACAACATTTAAGTGTGATGCATTTAAAGAGATAAATGAAAGGAAGTAAATATAACTTAATTGTCACTATAAGTCAATACATGTATAACTAACTATATCATCAAAGAGGCTTTTTGCTGTTATGTTACTTGCAGGGAAAAGGATAAAGGATTTAAAGTTGAAAAGTATAAACAGTTGTAAAGTAGGCACAAGAACAGAAGTCATCAAATAAGATCATTTCAACTGTCAACATGATTGGTGAAAAAGGCTCTGTTAAATATATGGCATTATGTATTACAATCAGAAGAGACCTGTCATAAATGTTGAAATTCTTGCATGACTTTTGATAACAGGTACTGATGCTACATTAACTTGGAAATTGACAAGAGCAAAGTAAGCAGGGATGCTAAGCTCTAGCATAAGAAAGAGAATAGGAAAGAAGTTAGATCGATGTTTTTTATATTTCTCAGGTCACCACCTTCAAAGAATTGAAAAACAAAACAGCCGAACTATGATGAGTTTTGAATAGCATCTCAAAGCAGAGATAGAAAATTGATAATTTATGGTTTTGTTAAGCATAGCATCCCTGGTGAACCTCCACGGGCAGTGCAAGTGAGATCTGTAAATGTTTGTGTAAATACAAGGGAGTACAGTGCTCCAATACTGAAAGATTTAAAGTATAATGAGAGTGGAAGACAATGTTTTCACAAGGTGGGGCTACCCATAAGAATACTGGAGCTCTTTTCATTAAATTTTATTTTCTGTTTTATCAGAGCTAATCTCAATGTGTAGTGTTAAAATAAGTGTATGCTATAATTTTATGTATTAATTTTCTAAAGTGTATCACATATTCTGTTACTATATTCTGATATACTACAGGAACATCCATTTCAGTGCACCATAATCTCCACTTCAGAATCTCTTCAGTTGTATAAGATTCTCCTTATATTTTGCTTTTTGGCACACCACTTCCTTGCAATTAAATCACCTCAAAGGAGGGAGAACTGAAAGTTCTTCAGTGAACCATTAGGTTTGGAAGTTGGGAAAACTTGATGCTACGAATGAACTTTGCTGACGTGCTTACTTGTGGGGCCGACTGAACGCATCAGATGGAAATTCTTTGATTATGTGCCAAGAAAGAAAATGCACCACCCACACTTAGATTTGAACACTTGAGTATGTAGGAGGGAAATAGAGGGCCCATCTTCTCCAGTATATAGACTAACTTGACAACAAGCAAACTCATGCTCCCTCTGTATAAATTCTGCATACGTGGCATGAAGAAGTACATGATAAAACAACTGCAGAGCCATTGAGATGGTTGGAAATATTAATTAAGAAGGTTGGGTTTTTTTCCCCCAGATATGCTCATTTCACCTTTGTTCTCAAAAAGGCATCACAATGAAGTTAAGTAGTACAGAGCAAAGATAAAACACATCAGAATAGCACACAGCTGGTAACCCTTAGTTTAAAGTAAACAGTTTCTACTATATTCAGAGACCAGTGCTTTGCTCAGGCGTCATCAGAGAAGCTTCCTCTTGCATCAGATGGGTACAAATGCAGAGACCCACAGATAGACAATGTTCAGAGAGTGAGAGCCCTTGGACCACTCCGCCCTAAAAGGGATGTCTCCAGAAATGTCCTCCCACTGCACTGAGCAGGGAACTCTGTAGCAGAGGAGTTGGAAGGAGTAAGTAAGAGTCAGAGGGGATGGAGAACACAAAGGACGTGAGGCCTTTTAGAAGATACAGAACACGCAGACATTCTCAGAGACTGTGGCGGCCTGCACAGCGCTTCATCACATGGGGTCCCAGAGCTGAAAGGAGAAATGGACTCAAGCTTCCATCCCTAGCTCAAAGATATCTCTAGTTGAATGCAACTTGTAAATGAAAAGCAGTTTTCTGCAAAGGAGAACATGACACTCACACTCTTAAGCTTGGACTCCATGCGCAATTGATAGCTGCCACAAAACAAACTCATAACTAACATTAAGTCTGGACATCTCTCTCTCTCTCTCTCTCTCTCTCTCTCTCTCTCTCTCTCTCTCTCTCTTTCCCTCAATGACACTCATTTTCTTTACAGACATTTCTCTTTTTAAGCTTACAGCTCTTTTGTGTATCTATTACAGCTTCAACTTCAGGCTGGTATGGGATTTCTCCTGTGTGTGCAAATGTTTGTGTCTCTATCTATATGTGTTTTATTTTTGTGATTTTTCTTTGGCTCTTTTTCTTATTTGCTTCCTTTGTCATATTCCAATCTGTTTTTGGTTTGTGTTATTTTATTTTATTATTATTCCTTAGAAGGTTCTCTTTGTTGTTTTGTTTCTTTTTTCAACCAGTGACAGAAAGGGTGTTGGTCTGGATAAGAGGGAAGGCATGGAGGAAGGCAGGAGCTGGCCGTGGGAAACAGACAGGAAGTATAATATGTAAGTGGAATATAATGTAGTAAAATATCCTCTTTCAATGAAACAAAAAAGTAAGTAGCTCTATGACTTCAATATTACTTTAGAACACATTAACGATTGAAAGCTCCAGCGGGTGAACAATAAAATTAATAGCCATATATATTCTTAAAGCTTGGTAATTTGCACATATGGCTCTATCTGCTCCACACGTATTTTTTCATTGTGCATTCTAGTACGTAGCAGGTTCAATATCAAATTTTCAAATTTTACTGACACGTATTCTCTGTTCCTGTGACACTATGTTTTGTAGTTGTTCAATGAAAATTATTGTATGGTGTGATGATGCGACATTCTCTTACATTCTAAGAAATTGAACTTATGCTGGAACTTACAGGCAAAGTTAATAATAGACCTTGCAGTCACTTAAGACATAAGGCTGCTATCCCACTGTGCACTCAAACCATTTGTTTAACTTGACTTCAAGAGAACAAAGTAACAATCAACCTTGCTTGCCTTGGATTCCCCAAAGCAATCAGCTCTAAAAACCTAAGCCAATGCTTAACAATAATTGTGCCCTTGACCCAAGGTAATGCATGTCTAAAATGTGCTGAAAGCAGCAAGTACAGACATTGAAAGCATCTTCCTAAAATGTAGTAAAAGTTTGAACATGATTAGTTTTGTACATTGGTTGATAAGCAATGAAGTTTCTTATCTGGGTCAGTTGGGATCAGTTAGAGCCAACAGCTTCATCTTTTGTTTTGTTTTGTTTTGTTTTTTTAAAAAAAACCTACTAAATATTTCTGTAAAGTATCCCATTCCATCTTCATGTGATGCTTTTTGTGCTGCTCAAACACCACTCACAGACACGTATAATACATACAAACACTACTCACACATGCTTATACATTAGACAAACGCACATAGGAGTGTATACATACAGACAGTCTCTCTCTCTCTCTCTCTCTCTCTCTCTCTCTCTCTCTCTCTCTCTTTCTCTCTCTCTCTCTGTCACACACACACACACACACACACATTCACTCACAGAGACACAGACATGAACAAACAGACACAAATAGTTCAGATTCATACGATAATGCAGTAGAGATTTCAAATCTGGATTAGCTCTTGGTTAAGTGACTTCAATGGGAGTTGCTTTTATTTTTTCCTTAACTGTAACACATACAGTATTGGTGACTCAGACTTAACCACTAATATATTATAATCTGTACAATAGTAGCCATTTCTTCATTATAATGAAACGAACCAATGACTTTAACTGATAAATTGAGTTAAAACAGTTTAAAATCATTTGCCTTTTATACTATTACTATTATTCCCCTTGTTCTCATTGTTTGTGCAGCTATATTTCCCTCAAAATCCAATTATATTTATTGTGCAACTATATCTTACCATGGCTTGCTTAATTCACTATTAATAAATTAATCCCCCTGCTTTGTAATTAGCAATTAGGGGTGGGAATTGGTGGTAGATATTTTTACCCTTTTTATACAAATCATCTTACATTTGTAAATTATTTTTATTATTACTTATGTGTAAACTTGGAATATTGTGATAGATATTATAAAAGTTTGCTAATTGTGTTCTTTTGTATAGTGAAGGTTTATTTTAATTTAACAATAAGTAACAGTTAATTATGAAACAAAATAATGTCAGTTCAAATATGTCCTAAAAAAGTTAATGCCTAAAGTCAAATATTCCCCCTTATTTTCCCTTTGATGACGACTAGGCATAAAATGATAGCATTTTGTGTTACAGCACTACATGCAATACAACACTGTTAGAGTCTCATTACCAACATTTGTAACAGAAATGGGACAGCACCATACTCATGTTTAACTGTTATTTCATCACAATAGCAGCTGTATCAATATCCAAATGAACATTTGCTTTTGTGCCAATAAAGCTTATTCAAGGACATTGACATTTTACTTTTATATAATTTTCACCTCGTGCAAATTCTTCTTTTATTTTTCAACCTTCTAGTTAAAAATGATACAACTTCAAGTCTCATTTATTAAATTGTGGTCATGATTCAATCAATAGTGCAGTCAAATATCGATCTAATACTTAAAAATATTATAACTATACTAAATCTCCTTTAAATGATTTTAGCCATTTCCTCTATCAATATAGTATAATTTAGATAAAATTTATATTTTATTTGTTATTATAGTAAACTAGAGCTGATTTAAAATATATAGAAAGACATGTGTAGGTTACAATTAAATAACTTCATTTTATATAAGAAACGTAAGCACATTTGCTTTGGATATGGATCATGGAGCCCATCCCTTAAAGATTTGTAGGAATGAAAACACATAGTCAAAATAGTTTAAATATTTATTACAGGGTTGTTTAAGCTATGTAACATGTAAAAAAATCATTAGTGGTAGTATAAAATTGGCAAGTAAATTCAAAGTCTATAAACATTTGAAATGAATTTATGCATAGTTCCTGTTTTAGAAATACCTCTTCTGGGGGGCTGGAGAAATGGTTCAGAGGTTAAGAGCACTGTTTGTTCTTCCAAAGGTCTTGAGTTCAATTCCCAGCAAGCACATGGCATCTCACAACCATCTACTATGAGATCTGGAGACCTCTTCTAGGGTGCAGGCACACACACAGGTAGAATGTTGTATAAATAATAAATAAATACATCTTTAAAAAAAAAGAAACGCTCTTCTAATACTGTTCAGCTTTCTTTCACTAGGGTGATTAATGAACATGTATACAGAGGGTCCTGAAACTCTCACAAGAATCATTGAAAGCCAATAACAAAGGAGTGTGTACACAATATTTATTATCAAAGGGACTTTAAAGGAATTTATGAAATAGAAGATATGAAGTCCAGGGGTATCTAAGAGATCTATCACTGGGTAAGATATATTATCAAGCAGAGGGGTAATATTCACTCAGTTAAAGCATAAAGAGGATATATGCCCTATTTTAGATGTGTTCAGCTAAAGTGTGTTGCTTTTGAAGGTGCAAGTGTTTGGGATGCTGCTGAGCATGCCTGACAGCATACACAGGAGTAAGTCTAAATCAGCTTGTGGCTCAGAAACAGGCGTTGTCATTGGTTAAATGAGCCCATAAAGTTATGACTAAGGAGAGAGCCAAGGTCAACGTTTTGTTGACAACAAAATGTAATGACTTAAACTGTTTTACATAAGGACATTTTGTTTTGTTACTTAAGGCCAAAATGAATTGAAATGGATTAATTCAGACAATCCAAATGTATCAATTCTACTTTCTTTAGGAAAACAGTTTCAATTAAAGGCAGGTTTCCAAGGAATGCAAATTTATAAATTCTTTTTCAATAGTAGAAAAAACTACCTTTGCTTGTATTTGGTTTCTATAATTAAGGTAAAATTTAAACATGTATTTATTAAAATTCATTTTTAAATTGCATTTGTCTGCAATTTTAGCAGATAAAATGAAAATATAATTGTCACTTAAGTGCAATTCCATGGCTCAAAAAGAATAGAGCTGTGAATGGCACTTACTGAAAATTTCTTTCATATTATAGAGGGAAGGTCTCTTTAAAGGACATGAGTATTCATGAATAATAATGGATTTTATCAAAGGTCTATGTTTCTGATCTCCAAAATCGCTCCAGCTTTAGAAGTTCCCTTGATGAAGAGTGAGGACCGCACTCATCTCTAGACATACAGACCAATGTGAAATTCAACCCTTGATTGCTCATTCAATAACATGTGATGGAATACAGAAGCTTTATTATCAACAGTGTGTTCAAACAGACCACTGCTTGTTAGGGTTAGTGAATCCAAGTCTCTTGTACAAAAATAAGAATTATTGCTGATTTAATGAAAGCTTAATTTTGGTGATACTAAGTGAACTCTGATTCGGTTATTTATGATTAATCTATAGTTTAATTTAGTTATCCAATAATACTGCAGACATACATCCCAATGAATTCATGGCAGTTGAATTTATGTGCACTCAAAGTGTCAGAGAAAGTTGGTTGAGAATATTGCTAAGTTAAAATAGACCAAAAATGAAATGATGCCTATGAGCAGGAGAAGGTAGAAGGATGAAGAGGAAAAAAAAAAAGAGGAAGAACAACATGTGGAGGAAAAGAACAGCAGGAGAAGGGAGAGGAAGGGGAGAAGGAGGAGAATAAGAGGAGAAAGAAGGAGAAATAACTAACGGTTAGTATCATTCGCACTTTCCGGATGTTAAATAATCAATTCATTAACACTATGATCATCTGTTCCACAAATTATGAAATAAGCTCTTTTTTAATATTAAGAAAACATTTTTAATGTATGTGCTGCGGAAGTGAGCCAATAGCCAACATCAAAGTAAATGGAGACAACTCAAAGAAATTCCACTAAAATCACGGTCTAGCCAAGGCCGCCCACTTTCCCCTTTCTCTTTAATAAAGTACTTGAAGTTTTTGCTGGAGCAATAAGACAAGAAAACGAGATAGAGGGATTCTAGATCAGAAAGGTGGAAGTCAAAGAAACACCATTCAAAGAAGATTTAACAGTGTACACAAGGAACCCCCAATATTCCACCAGAGAACTCCTACAGCTGTTAAACACCTTAAGTAAAGTGAATAGATCAAAGATTAATTCAAAGAATCACTAGCCCTCTTGTATACAAATGATGAACAGTCTGAGAAAGAAATTAGGGAAACTCTTCACAATAGCCACAAATAATATAACTCTAACCATGCAAGTGAAAGACTTGTATGAAAAAACTTAGAGTCTCTGAAGAAGGAAATTGAAAACGCTATCAAAAGACAGAAATATCTCCCGTACTTGTGTATTGGGATGATCTACATAATGAAAATCGTCCTATGATGGAAAGCAATCTATAGATTCAATGCAATTCCCATCAAAATACATACCAAATTCTTTACAATCCTTAAAAGATCAAATCTCAACTTTATATGGAAAACAAACAAACAAAATAGCTAAAACTACCCTGTACAATAAAAGATCTTCCAGAGGAGTCTTCATTCCAGGTCTCAAGCTGTACTATGGAGCAACAGTAACAAAAACAGCAAGGTACTAGCATAAAAATAAACTGGTCGATCAATGGAATCAAATAGAAGTTCAATAAGGAAACTCACACACATACGAACTCTTGACTTTTGACAATAAAAGCTAAATCCATACAATGGAGAAAAAGATAGCATCTTCAACAAATGGTGCTCATCTATCTGGATGTCTATAAGTACAAAAATGCAAATTGATCCATACTTATCCCCCTGCACAAAATTGAACTCCAAGTAGATTAAAGACCTCAACATAGAACCAGACACGCTAAATCTGTTAGAAGAAAAAATGGGGAAGAGCCTTGAGCTCATTGGCACAAAAGACAACTTTCTGAACAGAACACCAATAGCTCAGGCTCTAAGATTAACAATACATAGGTCCTCATGAAACTGAAAAGCTTCTGTAAGGCAAAGGACACTGTCAGCAGAACAAAATGACAGCCAAAAGACTAAGAAAACTACTTCACTGACAAATAGGTAATATCCAATATATATATATATATATATATAAATTCAATAAATTAAACACCACCTAACCAAATAATCCAATTAAAACCAGAGGATTCTCAACAGAGGAACATTGAATGGCAGAGAAACATGCAAAGAAATGCTCAGCATCCTTAGTTTTCAGGGAAATGCAAATCAAAACAATTCTGACATTCCATATTATACCTATCAGAATGGCTAAGATCAAATACTCCAAGAGACATTTCAAGAGACAGTACATGCTGGCAAGGATGTAGAGAAAGGGCATACTCCTTCACTGCACACAGCCAAAGTATACAGCCACTTTGGATATCAATCTGGTGCTTTCTCAGAAAATTGGGAACAGTGCTACCACAAGAACAAGTATACCATTCCTGGACATATATTGGAAAGATGCTCCACCTTACAACAAGGACATTTGCTTAACTATGTTCACAGAAGCTTTTATTCATAATAGCCAGAAACTAGAAACAACCTAGATGTCCCTCAACTAGAGGATGAATAAAGATACTGTGGTACAATTACACAGTGGAATACTACTCAGCTATTAAAAACATGGAAATCTTGAAATTTGCCAGCAAATGGATGGAGATAGAAATGATTATCATGAGTGAGGTAACCCCCAGACCTAGAAAGACACACATAGTATATACTCACTTATAAGTGGATACTAGCCCGACATAGATGTCCTCTGAGAGACTCCACTTAACAGAGGATATGGCAAATGCAGGGACTAACTGCTGGATTCTGGACAGAGCACTTAGAGTGGTATAGGAGAATCAGGAGATGAAAGGAACAAATGGGTTCAGGAGCCCCAAAAGGAGACCATCAATGGTGGTAGGTCTGGACCTGGAGTGACCTACACAAACTGTTGCACCAACCAAGGACAATGCATGCAGTAAACCTAGACCCCCATGTTCAGATATTGCCAATGGACAGCTCATTCTCCACAGCTGTGGGGAGAGCAGTAACTGCCTATGACATGAACTCTAGTGCCCCAGATTTTATTTCCTTGCTGGGGAGGCCCAGTGGGCACACAGAAGAAGGGGAAGCAGACTCTCTGGGTGAGACCTGATAGGCTGGGGTCATATGATGGGGAAGGCTGTTGCTTCTGTCAGAATCTAGTGGAGGGGAAGAGAGCAGAGAGGGAAGGAGTGTGGGAATGGGAAGATACAAGCAAGAGGATTACAACTAGGATGTAAAATAAATAAATAATAATAACTTAAAATTAAAAATAGAAAACATTTTAGGCTAACTCATTCAATAGTTGTCAGACTTTGTTTTAATAGCAATAGATTAATTGTCAAACAATTTCACTATCCAATCTTTATACCACCTTGTACTTTTGGAGACACTAGTAATAAACCAACATGAAGGAATGCATTCGATGCCATTGGTAATAGAACCATGAATAACATCATTCAGTGGGAAAACAGGATCACAATACATAGCATTCATGAATAAAACTATTAAAATATTCACATAACAAGATTTACTTTGTGATCTGTCCAAGAACTGGAAATGTGGGAGGAAACTAAAATCTTTCAGAATAAGGTTAGTCCAGGCACAATTGAATTACATAGTCTGGTTACGTTGTAGAAAAAACACCTGGAGATGAGACAGCACTTGCATGACAAAAGAGCAGGGGAAACTACCTTCCCACATCATTTTTTCCCTTTTGCCTCACTTGCAGAGTTCACCAGTCTCTTTAAACCTAGGACCAGTTTGAAGCACATTTAAGATTGCTTTATTGGAATTATTTAAACTAACTGGCACTTATAAGAATCAAATCACTTTACATTTGCTGTGTGAGTAAAGTGACCGGAGAAAGTAATTTTCTTCTCCAAAGGAATTGCATGAGTGCTGGTATTCACAGCTCAATCACGTGACACACTTCAATAGGAAAGCACTTCTGAGAAGCAATTTCAAATTTGGCATTTGTTTACCTGTTGAATAGACTCTAATATATAAGTTTCTCCCGTGCATGTTTATAAGGCAAATGTATTAGAGCTCTCCATGTACATCTCAAATTTAATTTGGAAGCATAATGTTTTATTTCCAAGGTTTATTTTCTAAATCCCTCACAAATGATGAACAATAACTCATATTTATGAGAAGGTAAAAAAGAGACAAGAAAAATAATATACTGTGCTATTAAAATATCATAGATCCCAAACAACTGAAGAGATTATATACAAACTGAGCTGTTGGTAAGAGAGCATCACTAAAGGTATACACCGCAGTGCACATCCTTGCTTTTAAGGGAAGAAAATACTTACAGAGTGTAAAAAGTAAGAGAAAAGATGCGAAATAATAATATGCTATAGCATAAACATTAAATCTATTTTGGAACTTCTTATCGTAGATCTGAAACTGAAATTTTCTTCTAGAAATACATATATTTTAGAAATGGTGGCAGATGTCATGGACTAGGGTTTTTTATAGTTATGTGAAACAAGTGTTCTTAACTCATTAAGTTATTTGCAGTGCTCAGAAAATTAAAAGGAAAGCTACAGTATATATTTGGGGGGTGGGGGAGGGCTTTGTACTATGTTAAACTGTAAGATACATTTTAAAAATGTTTCCTGTTTTCTATCTTTTATTGAAAAAATTCTAATATAATAAATCCTGATTATGGTTTCTTCACTTCTGCTCTCCCCAGTTCCTCCCAACCTCCCTCCCATCTGGATTCACTGCATTTTTATCTCTTATTAGAAATAAGCAGGCTTCTAAGGGACTATAACACATAATAAAATTTAGTATTTATTATGTCATAATAAGACAAAATAAACCTAACAGATTGGAATTGTGTAAAAACTAACAAACAGAAGGAAAAAGAGCTCAAGAGAAGACACAAGAATTACAGACCCACTCCTTTGGGCACACAGGAATCCTATAAGAGTTTGTAAGCAGATTCTGCAAACCATATGCAGAGGACCCGGTACAGACCAAAGAAGGTACTATGCACACTGCCTCAGGTCTGTGGGTTCATATGAGCTTTGGTCATGTTGACTTAGAGGTCCTAGTCTCTTTGGTCTCCTCCATATACTATGGCAAGAGTTCTCTGATCCCT
>OU015756.1:75214920-75234510 GCA_907169655.1 Acomys percivali
TTTCTTTCTTTCTTTCTTTCTTTCTTTCTTTCTTTCTTTCTTTCTTTTTCTTTCTTTCTTTCTTTCTTTCTTTCTTTTTCTTTCATGTCGGGTCCCAGCCCGTGGGAAAAATCGAATCAGGGTGAACCTGAAAGAGGGAGTGGGGATTGAAAGTAGGATATAGAGACGCGAGAAATAATGAATCAAGTCAGGAAATTTCTGATCAAGATTCACTTTATTGCCGACTAGCAGGAACGTATATAGGGCAAGGTCAATAAGATCTATTCTAATCCCATTCACCCTAGCCCCCTGGCAAGAGTGCAATAGCCTAAATCCCTCCCTGTAGAACTTCCTAGTTCTCTGAGTAGTTCCTTGTAAGAACTTCCTAGATCCCCTGGGTGGTTCCAAGTTGAGACTTCTCTACTTCTTTCAAAGGTAAATAGTCCAGGGATGGCCTAGAACACAAGACCTCATGGTGAGGCAAAGGTCAGCAACTCGAAGGTCACAGCATACAGCTTAAGCACAGGATTTCTGACATGGCAGAATTTGTCATGGGTCCCCACATGTCTGTCTTTTCTTTCTTTCCTTCTTTCTTCCTCCTCCTTCTCTCTCTCTCTCCCTCCCTCCCTCTCTCCTTCTCCCCCTCTTTCTATTTTTCTTTTCTGTTTCACAAGAAAATCTGTCCTAATCTTAGTCTCTCACTCTGTTTAATGAGTTGCACATTAATCCTATGGAAATATTCTACTTTGTTTTTGAAATGTTTTAGGATTTTTTTTTCCTTTTCCTCTCTATAAATCTGAAAACTTTTAAAGTGCAATTTAAAAAAAAAAATGTGTCTTCTGAGAACTGGTCATTTCCCATGAGCATCTCTGAGAGGAGACGCAGACACACTTTTAAGATTCAACAGCATCTTTACAGTTTTAGGCCATGCAAGAAAGTTTTGGATATCCATTTGCTCTAAGGAAATCAATCTGTTAATTTTTTTTTTCAGAGAATATAAGTGTTGGGCTAGTCACTTTGTGACTCATATTATTAGCAGTGAAACAGAGCTAAGAATGTGTCATTAATTTAGACCAAGCTGGTCAATGCTTGATTTCTGGCTTGTACATTGAATCATAACCTGAGCAATCCATTGGCTTATTGGCATTTAGCTTTTCTCAAGTGTTACTAAATTTCTCATTAGAATATAGAAAAAAAAATCTAAGAAATTCTTTCAGGGTTCCTAAAACATATGGAAACTATCAGGATGATGGCGCCCCTCAGCATTACACAGTGTTATACCATGTAAAATCCCAATGAATATTATAAAAATTTGAGAGGCATAGTGATATCAGAAATTGACCCTGTAATAACTTGGGGCAGATATAAGAGAGTTTTGTCTTTGATTCAAAAACATATGACTACAGCTTTGGTTTAGTACTTGCAAATATTTTCAATTTATCTTATGTTTATCTAAGATTTAATTGTAAATGTCAAGGGCATTCAGAGTGGAGCATGATGGAACCAGTAGAAAAGAAATGAAATGCCGAAGGTGTTTACTCTTCCTACTTTAGAAATCCAGAGTTAATCAGGCAATAAAACCCTATGGAGTAATTATGAAACTCCATTTGCAATGTTCAAGTATTTTTAAGATGGAAAATTCTGTGTTCATTCACTTCAGAGCTCTGAGAAGCTTATTTCATTTTTCTAAGATTTGGTTTTCCTATTTTGAAAAAAGGGAGTTTTCCTCCCCATAGTCAACCTACTGAAATATAAAATCACTTAAGTATGTAGATCTCTAAGCAAACACAAAACTAAGACGATAGCAGAGGCAGAACTGTTAGGCATGTAATAAGATTATTAGTACTCAGATTTCCCATGGGCCACCTGTTCAGATGCTGCCACTAGTGAGTTATTAATTTGTAGATGATGTGCACTTAGAGGGTTTATACCACTCTCTCCTCCATTTTATATACCATTACACTTAGTCACAACTCAGTTTTAATAGTATAATCTTTTAAAGAAATGTCAACTTACAGAATAAAATTGTGCTCACTATTTTTAAAGAGTTAATAATATTTTACATATATATATATATGTTAATAATGATGAAATTTAAATGAAGCTATACAATTTGCTCTTTTCCTTCCTTCCTTTCTTCCTTCCTTCTTTTTCCCCTTCCTTTCTTCTAGCTTTGTCCTTGGATAATCTAGCTGGGGTTTGACTGGAGCTCATACTAACATGTGCGTATTTGATTTCAATACTTGTGAATCATACTCAGCACCATCGGGCTGTTTATAATATATTAACTGATACATATATATCTGTTGACTATAAAACTATATTAGGTAACAGTCAGACTCATAGCTAAACCAGTTTTAAAGACTGGATAATTAAATACTACCTTGAAACTGGCCATGACATGAGAAACTTGTTTCATGACTACCATAGAATCAAAGCAAATATTAAAAAAAAAGAGAGAGAGCTATAATGAAAATCTGTAGAACTAAATTGAAATTACAATTCTTTATCACTTTTTCTATGAGTCCCACATTCTATTACAGCGAATTAGTAATTCTTGCATTAACAAAGGCTATGAGGGAAAAAATGAAACAATGACTGTAAAACTATGCTGCATAATAGAAAATGGATTACAGACATGGGTCATTAAAATTACCATAAATTTAAAAGAGAATGTAATCATTTCACAGTATTCTGGTTCTTTCTAAATCCTTCATATACTTAAGGGAGGAAGACATTAAATGTACTGTTTATGCATTCATTTGCCAAGTGCAAGATTAGGAATGACCAGGTTTGTATTCTTGGGGAAGAGGTTACAGTCCATTTCATGACTCTTCAGAGTCACAGACAAATGCCTAAGAGACATGAGGAGGGATCCATGTGTGTTGAATTGTAATGCCCTCCAAGCCAGGCTGCAAATGAAAGTCTACATGAGATTGCTGTTCTCAGACCTCCCTAGTCAAGTTGGCAACAAACATAAAACTAATCTTTGAAGGAGGAAACAACTAAGACTTTTCTTGTTTTCCCCAGATTTTGGTATCATGTTTTAGCCCTAGAAAAGTCATGAGATTACAGATGACATGCATTACTTTTATTTGAATGTGTATTCCAATAATCAAACAGCAATAAGTAAGAAAGGGCCATGAATCCTACTCTAAAAACATACAACTAAAGCAAAAATAAAAAATAAAAAAAATAAAAAAAAAAGGGCTGGTTTCTGCTAAGATAAATACAAAGTTTCACAGTGGAAATCATGCTTAGGTTTTATTTCTATAAGTCTAATTAAATCCTGGAATCCCTGAGGTAGCCATATTTATTGGCAAAGATAATGATATCTTTACATCTCCAATAAAATGGATTATAGTTACACTCCTAAAAGTTTCCTTATGTAATGCAGAATATTATTAACTTTCTTTAACTTGTATGAGAGATGATACACAAAGGTCCATGAGAGTCCATTCATTGAAGTTGCTCTTTAATATCTAACTTCCAGTCATCTACTTTTATCTTGTTTGTAGTTTGTACCATTTTCCTTTTTATAATAAGATGCACACATGGCAGGCTCCAGGTAGAAAATTCAGCAGCATGACATTGAAGAAAACACATTATAAGCATTATCTAGTTACTAATTACACTCTTACAAAACCCTCATCTGTGATGATTAATGTACTTTTAGCAAAAGAAAAAAAACGAGTCTTCCTGCATATGAAGTAGATTTGGCCAACACTGCAATTAATCTTTCCATTTATGCATGAAAGTGTTCGCTAGAAGTTTTACTTACTTAACAAACGTAGATGAATTATCCTTGCTGCCAGTCAAAACAAATTCAAGCTATCATCTCCTTGTGTTTCACTGTTGATTAATTTGAGCTAATAATTTCTTGGTATTTGTCATCTTTATACTCAATTACCATACATATGTGAAACTTTGCATTATACACCAGCAACATTTGTAAGAAAATTTTGTATATACACCACTTTTCCATTTTGTTATATACACTTTACACTGCAATTAGTTAATGGTTACAAAAGAAAAAGTTCTAATTTTACATATTTTTTTGACCTTAAAGAAGAAAATGAGTGATAATGATGGTCAATGTGAAGACTTTGCATGATCCAAAGGTTAATATCAAATACCTATTATTTCAATATGATTTCAATAATTGTCATAGCTACTTATTGGTTCTTGTGATTAAACACCATAACCAAAGCAACTTATAGAAGAAAGAATTTACTTGGGCCTATGGTTCCACAGGGCTATGTTAATGAGAGCAGTGAAAAGACAGCAAAAGGCCAATGAGAAGAAGCTGAGAGATCGTATCTTGAACTACAAAAAAGTGTGAACAGCACATTGAAAATGGTGAGTGCCTTTCCTTGGACTGCACTCTTCCCTCAATTTCATACTTCTTCTAGTAAGGCCACACCTCCTAAACCTATGGAGACACTGTGACCAACTGAGTATCAAGTGTTCAGATTCCTGAGAATATTGTGGGCATCTCATTAAACTCTACACTCCAGTTATAATTAGCTTATAATTCAAATTATACACACACATTTATGTATCTATGTATCTAGATACACACATACATACATATACACATATACATATATGTATGTACACACATACAGATGTATACACATATATGCATGTACACACACATATATATACATATACACACATTGTATATATATTTATATACACAGATAAACACAGACACACCCACACATATATATTTATATGTATATTTATATAAAATCTGGCCACAACAACCATGCAAGCAAAGTACAAGTTAATTGATGTTTCCTCCCTCACCAAGGTTGAATGATTATCCACGATTGCCACAACAACACTGCCACAACATGATGTCGGCCTAGAGTCAGCTTTAACATTCTCTTGGCAATGAGGTGTATATTAAAAGAGAATTTCAGAGCAACTAAGACTTAATAGAAGGCCATAGGAACATTGTATTTCTTGAAGAATCCAATGATATCTTTTTCAAAGTGAAATTATCATGGGTTATTGATGATATTTAATTCAGTGACAACCACATGTGCCATAAAATTATTATGCTCTAGGAAGCTTTCTAAAGGTACCTTGGCCATAAAAATTCTTCAGCTCAAACCATCATTCATGTGTGGCATGTTCCACTGATCTGTGAGAAACATGTAAGTACATATTAAAGACAATTATGAACAGTATATAACAAATAACAACAGTAAGAGATAACCTTATCTGTTTATATACTAGCTATGAAGAATTTTAAAACATCATTTTAGAGTTTGTTACTGCTATTTATATATGAAATATGATAAAGCAGTAAGGCATACTTTGCCAGCAGAAGCCAGTAAGATCTGAGTTTACTGTATCCTTAATTGCATTACTTTCTCTGGTGTTTGATCTAATCTGGTATTGGTTTTGCTTGCTTGTCAAGGCCCAGGGACAATAAACTATAAGTATATATAAGTATATAGCCTAAGTGGAAATTTTGATATATCATCCAGATTTTTCTAAGTATAGTCTGTTTCTACAGTGGATTGCCAAACAAGACACTACAATGTTCTGCCTCCAGCACAAAACAAGGCATGACTGATGCCATTGTTAATGTGTTACAAGTGAGGAGTCTGAAGGAAATTTGTTTCTTTTCCTCTGCTTACAGAATTGTTTCTCTCTCTCTCTCTCTCTCTCTCTCTCTCTCTCTCTCTCTCTCTCTTTCATTCTTTGGAGCCCCCTCACCCCCCTTTATACAGTTATTAAAGGATGTTGTAGTCCTTTTGTTAATGTGTCACTTAGTGTTATGTTCAAAGCTCTAACCTTACCTAGGAGTTCAGATAATTAAGATGACACCATAATGTCTGTCTTAATTAGGGCTGTTATTGTTATAATAAAACATCATGAGCAAATTGAGTTTGAGGAGGTAAGGCTTATTTCACCTTACAGCGTGTAGTCTACAATCCACAGCTGTCAGGGCAAGCACTCAAAGCAGGTGCCTGGTGACAAGAGCAGATGCAAAGGCCATGGAGGAGTGTTTCTTAAGGTCTTACTCAAATTGGCTTCTTCTTCCTATTTATACTATGCAGCACAATTTTAATAGGGTTGCGCCTTCCACAGGGAAGTAGGACCAGCCACATCAATCTTTAATTTAAAAGACAGTGCAGTACAGACATGCATATCTTATGATAGCATTTTTTTTTTCAATTAAGGGTTTCTCTTCCTAAATGTTCTAAATTGGGTCAAATTGACATGAAACTAAACAAGATAATTGACCCCTTGTCAATTTGATACTCAAACAAATTACTAATAACCATAACCTTTTCTTTCTTGCTCACATCCAAAATCTCATGTTAGTATAATCATAAAATAAAGCTTAAACTTCTTTAAAAGTACCATGGCCTTTACAAATTCAAACGCTTTCGAAGCTCAGTCTTTTAAAAATCTACAAACTCATAGTTCAAATGATTTCTAAAATACCCAAACCCCCTTGAAAACATTTCAGTCTCTCTAAAATTTCAAGATCTCATGACTTGGGCTTCTTTAAAAATCAAACATGTTGCATACCTTTTCTTTCCCAAAGAGCAAGAAGGGAATGGTTATGGTTAGATCAAAGCTAAAGCACAGTTCACAATGCAAAGGTCAGAATCAAAGTTGTGGCCCTGGTGATCTTCTGGTTTCTGAAAGGGCCTGGTGAACTCCAGCTCCACCCTCCACAGCACGCATAGGTCAGGCCACCTCCTCTCTCTGCCTGCTGATCTCCTTGGTGGCCGTTCCATGTTACTGGTATCTCCAAAACGTTGGGAGCTCTACTGCAACTGACTTGCCCCTTCTCCAATACCCTTTCCTGGCTTTTCTTTAGATACTATCAACCCGTAGCTACAACCATGGTTCAAGTCTTCTACTTCTTTCCATGACACACTTGTGCCTAGGCTCTTCTACTTCTGTCAAGGTGGCACATGACCCATTGACTTCTCTTGACCTCTCACCTCACCTCAGATGGTCTTCATGACTCCTTCACATACTTTCAAACAGTGCGACCTAAGAAGCTCTTACACATTTCCATCTCAATTTCTCATCTCAAGATAACCAGCATCCGCTGTCTCAGTAAAAAAAAAAAAGGTTTTTACTTCAGCAGTCAGTCCTCTTTTTATTCCACCCAACGCTACAGCTCTGCCCAACCAGACGCCACAGATTTTTGACACAAAACATAATACAAATGTCTCTGGCAGAGTGTTCCCTTTCCTCTGATGCTTGACAAGCCAGGCCCTCAGTGGCAGCAGTACTTTGAGATTTATCTTCTTGGTTCCTACAAAACAACCCACTGGTAGCTCACTCACTGAGCTCTGTCCAACCACATCAGTCATTAATCAGGAAAACACACTGTACACTACCTACTAGATGAGTTCTGGAGAGCGCTTCTTCATTTGAGAGTCTCTGTACACAAATGGCTCTAGTTTGTATCAAACTGACAGAAATCTAGCCAGGATAATGTCAAAGATAAAGAAATGTATGCATGCCATTAAAGGTTTGGTCTAATGAACCTTTGGTGCATTGTTCTAAATGTCGATAGTTGTAAATGGAAGGATCTAATGTCAAGTAGCAACTATCTTATAGACAACTAATGATAAAACTAGGAACGAATAAATAAAATGATGAATATAAATAAATCTATCCAATTAATGACATAACTCATAAACAAAATTCTAGATTACACAACATAAAGTGAAATTATCTAAAGCAGTGATAATTTAAATGAACATTTCTCAAAACCTTTATGAGCTCTCTTTAGTGGTCAGAAAATCAAGGGAAACATTGTATCACTGCCAGTCAGTCAGTCTATAACTGAGTAAAGTCTGAAATTATTCTATTCCCATTCCTTTATAAGTGAGGTGGTCAGCAAAACATGACTTTAAATGTGATACAGACTGATACAAGTAAAAATAGCTGGAAACTAATCTTTACTTAACTACATTGAGAAATAATTTTAGGTTCAATAATTTAACTGTTAGCAATTATAATCTAAACTTAGTGCATTAAAACTTTCCAACTTAGGCAATTACAACTATTATTTTGAAAACTGTTTTGTTTTTTTTTTTTTAAACTGGGACTGGAAAAAAAAACTTACACTAAGAAGCTACCAAGTTAAAAAAAAAAATCAAAGTGCAAATTTCAGCCATGAAATTTCCAGGGGTTTAAATAGCAATAAGCAATTTATTACTTACTAAATTATCTCTGACAATGAAAATACATAACAGTACAATTTGCATACACTTTGAAGTTTAAGAAATAAAACACTATTTAAGACCCTTACATCTCATGAGATACAGGAAACCTCATGCATCCCACCTCCATTGCCCCTAGTCAGAGGAAAGCTTTGTCATAAATTGATGTCTTCCTTATCATGAACATTTTAATACATTATTTTACATGTTACTTTCAAACTGCACAAAATATATTTGGATGCATCAAAATTATATTAAAGATAATATATTTTAAGGTAAGTCAGGAATATACTTATTAATTTTTAATATAACTTCCACATTAATACAAAGTACTCTTTAGCCTTTATGTGAGAAACTGTATATTCTTCTAGCACATAAATAAAAAAATTCCTTGATTTAGTCCTGAGAACTGCGCAACTCAGACTGTGCTTCCATCTTTCAACAATTGTAGCAGTGTTATAGCGAACATCTCTGCATGTGTCTCTCTGACCACATGGGGCTCTGTGGCAGTGTAGTCTCTTGATTTTAATATAAGCGCATCTTACCCTTCACTAGAGAGTATGAAAAGTCTTTCTAAATAAAGCGGCTGTGCGAATTTATATATCTGCTAGCATAAAAACGAGTTCCAGTTTTCCATATCTTCGCAAGAGCAGTATTTTAAAAATATCTTAATTGGATGGATGTGAAATTGTAGGTAATTATTATTTAAAATTTAAAATGACAGTTTTGCATTTCTCTAATTACTAATGAGTTGGCTAATTGTCTGTGTGGCCATGGCCTTCTTGGATCTCTTTTTCTGTGATTTGCTCTAATTTGTTATCAGTGTAGCAAATGTTCAAAGGCATGATTATATTTTTTACTCAGAATGTAGATTGTAGAAGATAAGTCTCTCTCTCTCTCTCTCTCTCTCTCTCTCTCTCTCTTTCTCTCTTTCCCTCTCTCTCTCTCTCTGTCTCTGTATCTCTCTTTCTCTCTTTCTCTCTGTCTCTGTCTCTGTCTCTGTATCTCTCTCTCTCTCTCTCTCTCTCTCTCTCTCTCCGTGTGTGTCTCCTCTCTCTCTCTTTCCTCATTCCCTCCATCCCTTTCTTCCTACTTCTTCTCTCCTTCCTTCATTCCTTCCTCTTTCTTACTTTTGACCAGTCCTTAAAATTCAAAGTCTCTTTATATACAATCCATACAGTTTTAAGTACACTAATATATAGGAATACATAGAATCTGTTGTTCTTTGATTGTTAATATCCCCAACAGAAGTCAAGGATGTTTTATATTAGACTGGGATAAAGAACAGAAATAATTCAATTGATAAATTAAAATGAAATGGGATTTTTTGTTTTGTTTTGTTTTTTGTTTTGTTTTGCTTTTATGTGCTTAAGCATCCTCTTGCCTTGGGTAGATAAAAGGCTTAATCTGACAACACTGAGGGACATAAAATTTGAAGTTTTCTACTAAACATAGAAGAAATGTTTAGGGAAGAAAGGCTACCCTTCTAACACAGTAACGGTTGTTATTGTGAGAAAACGAAATGTTAGGACAGATAAGCACATGTTCCTTTAAGCTTTGGCTCTCAATGGAAAAAGCACTTCTGGCAAGCCAAATTTCTGTTTGAAACAATGAAAAATCTCGATAATATCACAAAAGGACAGTGACCCAAGCCCTGAGTTCCAGAAGAGTTCTAGGGAGGAAGGGAACTGAAGCAAGAATAACCAAGGATGCTCCTCATGCTCCACTGGGATTCTTACCACCTAGGCTCATCACTTCACCATCTGGTCAGTGTAAACAGAACGCCTCCTCATTGCATTCTGAAGAGTTGCAGCACCTCCTCTCAGGTTGAGACTGGTTGTGTATCACTTGCTCAAGGTTGATGTGCCAAAGCCTGCTCTGACAACAGATCCTAGATTAGGCAGTGAGGATTAAGAAATAATAAAGGAACACAAATAAGAAACTGAGGCAAGCTGTAGTCAGAAACAAAGAGTAGACTCTGGAGAGCTTGCAGTCAATGCTGCAGCAGCCATGGGATTGAACTCATGACCTCAAGCATGCTAGCCTAATGCTTTACCCATCTCCCTATCAGAGTACTTTTTCTGAAAATCTGAAGACCTTGAGTGTATACTTGGCCGAACATCTTGTTTAATCGCAGCCTCAGCAATTTGCGTGATTCTTATGTTGGAGCAGAGAGCATGAGAGCAATGCCTATGTACAGAGAGCCTTAACAAAGGGCTCCTGACATTGATGTAATTGTGCTGTATGCTGTATCCATCTTCTATTTTGAGGGCACTCATACACTTTTCTGAATAAAAAGATGCTCACTTATTGGCAGATGAACAAGGCTCAATATTATAAGAAATGAAGGCCAACAGCCTTTCACTTGCCTGCACAGTTAATCCTGCAGCAGCGAAAAATACAAAAGATTCTGGGACACTAAAGAAGCCTATATAGTCACTTATGATGAATCCAGGAGGTCATTTTACCATCCTGCAATACTTGCTTACATTTTGACTTTTTTTCTCATTTTAAAAATTACAGATATACTTTGCTTTCTTGTAAAAGCCAATGACTTAAAATTTTTAATTGAAAATTGTAGCCTGTGGTTTTTTAATGCCTTATTGATGAATATTTCAATGGATTATACCTTAATGCATAGTTTGAATATTTTCCAAGACAGGGTTTCTCTGTGTTATTCTGGTAGTCCCAGGATCACTTTGTATACAAGGCTGGCCTCGAACTCACAGTGATTCACCTGCCTCTGCCTCCCAAGTGCTGGGATTAAAGGCGTGCACCACCATGCCTGGCTAGTTTTACTTGTTCTTAAAACTGAGGGTTAATTGTAAAGTCCTAGAAATGTTAGTAGTAGAATGAAGACTTCCGAGATAAATCCCACTCATCTCTTTGCTAAAAACATATACGTACTCAAGAAATAGCTTTTTGTTTAGGGCTCCATTTGCTCAGAATTAATGCTAACAATTGAGAAAATGAAACTTCAAGGAACTAAAAAGTTTCTGAGCAACTTAAAGAAATAATCAAGTGAGCGAATCAGATTATCAAAGAAAAGGAGAGGCATATATTTCATTTATTGCATAATTAGATAGTCTAAATAATCAGCTAATATCTGACAGAGGAGCAATATCCAGAATATACAAATCTTTTAAAAATGTCAAACAAACTTGTTGAGAGCCAGGTCAATCCAAGACATTTTAAGAAGCCCTTTTGAAAGGAGAAACAAAACCTAATATACCAGGGGCAGACTTGGTAAGGTCCAGTCTGGGACTGTGGTGAAGGTCTCACAATTGTTAAGGTTTCAGGAACTTGGCTTTTCCTCTGAAAAGATGGTAATTATTAAGGCTACTGTGTGGTCTGTGATGTGTTTAAGATAAGCTGTCTTCTCCTTGTGCACCGTTGTTGATTTTTCCCTGCTGATTCATAGTTTTCTTCTGACTTTGTCACAGTTTCTCTTGAAAAATGTATACAAGAATCCATATTTCTTTGAGAAGAAAGGCTGGGAATTGAACTCAGGACTTCTGGAACAGAAGTTCCTGCTGAGAAGTTAACTGCTGAGCCATCCCTCCAGCCAAGGTTCCATATTTCTTAATCAACTTGCTGTACATAAGTCATCAGCTTAAGCAAGATGTCTTGGTCCTGCCTTTATGATTTTCTTTATTTTCTCATCCTCAGTCCTTCCTCCTAGGAACTTGGAGCTAAGAAATGATCTGCTGGTCCAGATTACAGATTACCCAATTAAAAAATGGGCCAGGGGTCTAAACAGAGTGTTATGAATAGAAAAAAAAATGAAAATGACTAAAAAATACCTCTAAAATATTCATCATCCTTTAACCATGAGGAAAATGTAAATTGAAACAACTTTGCAAGAGAGTGTGACTTACCTCAGTTGGAATAGCTAAAAATCAACAGAACAACTAAGGACAAATGCTGGCAAAGTTCTGGAGAAAGGAAAGGGAAACTACCATTTGTTGTTGTTGGAAAGCGCACCACTGCAGTTGCTCTACAAATAGAAATGGAGAATTATCAGAAAACTAAAAACCAACAACAACAACAACAAAAAAAAAAACCAAACCCAAAACAACAACAACAACAAAAAGAAACAAAAAAACTTCCCTAAAACCAGCTATAGTACTACCATTCCTCAGAGCTTAACCATGTTTATTGCTGCCTCATTCACAATAGTTAGGGCATGCCATCAGCCTGAATGGACTTCAACAAATGAATGAAAATGAAAATGGGCTACATATATACAATGGACTACGGCTGTAAAGAAAAACGAGATCATAAAATGTATAAGTAAATGGATGGATATAGAAAAGATTATATTGAGTGGGGTAACCCAGACCCAGGAATACAAACCCCACATGTTCTCTCTCATCTGAATTTCCTAGCTTCAAAAATCTCCAAACGTGAGTATATAGCATGCAGTGATCTCAGAACCCAGGACATTAAAAGGACCATGGGGGATGTGAGTGTCTGAGAGGGTAATATTAGGACAGATGAAAGGGGGAGGGGAAAGTGGTAGGCTTTAATTGGTTTAATGATGGTTGGTGAGGAATATTACTACAAATTAAGGAGGGAGGTGGGTTAAATAACAGTAAGGATGTCTTAGACAGCCATAGGGAATCATTGGCCTAAAATTACATATCATATATAAAGCATATATATATATAAATACACATAAAGCATGTCACATGATCTACACATGAAACTATGCCATGTGATCTCCCAAAGCCACACACTAACAAAAACCTTAGAACCAGGCACAATAAACCTCCTTTCAAGTGTTTGGCCAGGATAATCAAAATGACCCTCAAAACATAATAGGTTATTGCTGTTGCTCTTGGTTTCCTCTTAGAAGTTGAATGTCAGTCCCTATTGCTGAAGACACCACATTTAGTGCACGGGATGTGAATAATAAAGACTGGGTAAGAAATGAAGGCCCCCCCCTTGTATATTTTCTAGTGGTTTTACCACTTGAAAATACTTTGCAATGTTTCAAGATAGAGAAGCAATTCACAGCTCTACCCAGCTGTGATATAGTGATAGTTTGAGTAAGAATGGCATTATATGTTTGACTGCATCAGTGAAAGACAGTACCTGTGAGAGATTAGGGGTGTGGCCTTGTTGGAGGAAGTATGTCACTGGGGGGTGAGAGTTAGGGTTTAAACATGTCAGACCAGTTCTTCCCATTTGCCTGCCAATTTCAAGATGAAACCTAATAGGCTGTGGTCGTATGTGGGGGAGAAAGTCCCCTTCTGTCAGAGATCTAGGGGAGGGTGGAGAATGGAGGAATGGAGAGGTGGAGGGTGGGAACAGGAAGATATAAGCTAGAGGGTAATGTTGAGGGTGTAATCTGAATAAACTATATAAATAAAATTAAAAAAAAAAGAATTTTAAAAAATCTCAAGCCAGGCCTTTTTGGTGTCTCATACTTTTCTGTGACCCAAGGATCCAGACATAGAACATTTAAACTACTTCTTCAGCACCACGCCTGTCTCCACGCTGCCATGTTGATAATGGATTAAATGTCTGAAACAGTAGACAATCCCCAATTAAATGCTTCCCTTTGTAAGAGTTGCCTTGACCATGGTGTCTCTTCACACCAATAGAACTTGACTATTGACTACTGACTATCAGATCAATAGAACTGATCCCTATGAGCCAAAACAACGACCAGCATGATGAGGTGCCTATAAAGCTTCAGTTAGTGGCGCTCACATGTTGGTGATTACCAAAAGCTTTGTAATTGGGCTTGAATCACAGATCACACTCTATGGGAAAGAAGTCATACCTGCTGCTAGAAACCTTGCCAAGTATCCGAGGCTAGTGGTAAGGTCATGGGTTTCAGAAAGGAATGTGCTACTACAACTTTGTTGAACCACATATTTCCCAACTACATTGTGTGTCCTATCCTTAGTCTCATAGCTATGTGTAACTATCACCCCCTAAAGCTAATGCAAGCCATTACAGAAAACCGCCACTGGACAAATGTAGAGATTAATGGATCCTGGGATCCTAGCTCTAGTAGATACCTCTGTATGACAGCTCCAGCAACTATAACTCAGGGGACATGGCAGAAGAAGTGTTGGCAAGATTGTAAAAGCCAGAATGCCAGGAAGTCTTCTGTGAGACTATCTCTCCTCCAATGGTTGCCTAATGAAGACCTAAAAAATGGCAACAGTAATAGATAATGCAAAAATGGAAAAGGGAAAATCTCAAAAGGTCCACTCACAGACAAAGAAAAGTAGGCAACAAACACCTCCTTAGAAAGGAAGATGGAATTTCTCTCAGGAATGGACTCCTAATTTATTCAGTGCAAAGTATTCATTCCTGAAACCATATACACAAGCCTCAGAAAGGGACTCAGCAAGTTATATGTATGTGTAAGTTCATCTATGTATGCAAATATATATAATAATTAATAAAGCAAAGGAAGCAATCAATTTAGAGTGGAAAGAATGTGGTAAGGGAGGAAGAAAAGAAAGTGATGCAATCATAGTTTAATTAAAATTTATCTAAAAATTTCAAAATAAAAACAAATAGTTGTCTAAAATAATTTGATACAAATGAAGAAGCCACCAACTCTTTGTTTTACTTTCCTTTCTTTTAACTTTTTGTATCAAAATACATGAAATGGGGTATTTTAGTATATTAAGTCTTGTTGATTTTTTTTAATCAAGTAATATGTAGGTGCATCAAAAACTAGGAAAATCTCCAGGCACAGTGGCACATGCCTGTAATCTCAGCACTTGTGGAGGCAGAGGGAGGAGGATCTCTGTGAGTTCAAGGCCAGCCTGTTCTACAAAGTGAGTCCAGGACAGCCAAGGCTACACAGAGAGACCCTGTTTCAAAAACCAAAATAAAAAACAACAATAAAAAAGGAAAATAAACCCTAATGCAAACAAAACAAAACAAACAAAAAACAAAAACAAAACCCAAAAAAACAACCTTCCTTCAAATCATGCAATAACAGAAAATTCATGCCATTCTATTGTATAATTAATAAAGCTGGATAGATCTTTGCTAGTTTGCCCCATCTTTTCCCCTAGCATCCTACCATTCTTGACGGATCCTTTCCGAAAACTGCAGTTAGTTGCTTACTTGCCTTTAGTGTACTCATGTATACAAAGACTTCTCAGACCTTCCATTCTCTCCTAGCTAGATACTATTTTGAAGTAATTGATTAGTGAAACATGACTTTCTTGGGATCAACAGCTTCTGAAGAGTGACACAGAGAATTGTTATATTCCTTATAAACTTAAGCGTTACAGCTGGGAAGTTTCTCACCTATTCTAACCTGATAAAACTGCCATGACCTAAGGCCTACCATATTGCTTGTTGCCTCTCAAGCTTAGTCCTTACATTTTTTTTTCTTCCTTCTGGCTGGCTGGCAACTCTTTAAGTCTCAGATTCCTTCCCAGAAATCCCATCTCTTCAGGAAGTCTTACCTACATTCTCTTGTCTCAGCTATTGGTTATTCAATTCTATATTATACAGTCAGAAGGTATTGGAAAAAGGTGTTTAGAAAACCTGATGCACCCTTATGAATAACAATACCAAAGTCTGGCCTGTACTCCTATAATCAGCTTTCTGCTGGTACATAGCATTTGAATAACACAAAGGCGATCACAGTGTAAAAAAAAAAAAAAAATCACCTTGACAGATCAATCATTTTAGATCAGTTAAATTTCCCAAAGCTTGTAGTTGTCCATTGTTTTCTTACAATATATGTTAGGTAAAAATACTAAAAGATAATCTCAGTCCTTGGAATACATCAGTCTATGATACACACAGTATGTTGAATGAGAAACATTGTCTGTTTACAAACAGAACTTGAATTACCGGATTGTGGGAGATACACCAGAGGAAAGTAACCCTATGCCCAGAAAGGTTTAAGATTATGATTAATATAATGTTAATTTATCTACAGTGGAGCCAAGAACAAACAGAAATATCATCACCATACTAGAAAGAAGTGAAATGCACAGGAAGTAATAAATAAATAAATAACGCTGAGCAAATGTTTCAAGTTTTTTCTTTTTTTTTCTTTTTCTTTTTTTGAATGTAAATATGCCTAGATATGGATATCTCTCAAAAGGAAAATTCTTAGCAACTATTTTGTAGAACTAATTTTCTTTTCATAACAATTTAAATGAATCATGTAAATTGTAAAGGAAACCCATTAGAATGTCTTGCAATTTTAAAAGAAATCTTGGTGGTTTCTGGAACAGTATAATGCAAAGTGCACTCAAATGAAGATACAGATAAGTTTACACTAATTTTACTTTCAATTCAGAATTTAGCCATCAGGATGGTGTAGGTGGAGAAATGAGGTCATCTACTGTATCATAGGCTAACAGTAGTCACAAACCACAAAACCAATAGAAAACTGTCATTGTTCTTCTGTATTTAGTTCTGAATTTTTCTATCAGGTATTATTATGTGTTTCTTACTTAAATGGGTGCAAGGAAATAGATACAATAACCGCCCTTCCCAAATGCACCCTAGTGAAGCACATAGTAGCCAGAGGAGAGAATTTTAGAGGAGTACATACAGTTGACACCTGTGCTTATAATTTATTTTCATAGAGTTCGGACTTTCTCTAAAGTGTTTATTTTAGACCTTAAATATCTAGAGTGTACATCACAGCTGGGATCTTCTAATGATAGACAATAGGTAGTTCAGCGATTGAACACACGCATGCGCACACACACACACACACACACACACACACACACACTCACACACACACACTCACACACACACACACACACTCGCGCACACACACACACACACTCACACACACACACTCACACACACGTCACACACACACACTCGCGCACACACACACACTCACACACACACACACTTGCACACACACACACACACTCACACACAGTCACACACACACTCACACACACAATGCTTAGTGAGCAGAGTCTTATAGAAAAAAAAAGTTTGGCAGTGTGAATGAGAGACAGATGACTAGTATAGACTCCCCAGGAGGGTATTATTGGACATTTAGTACAATTTAGGGACTGTATTTTTTTCTGGCAGTTTCTTTTAGTCTTGCTACCTTTAAGCTTCTGCCTTTCTTTGTAGTTTTTTTTTTTTTAACAGCTGTATTCCCACTATACATTTCTAATTTCTAAGCTAGAATATTTCACTTTAACTTTTCATCTTTCACATGCTGTTTAAGACCATTAGTGTACCATTTTTCATGTCTTCAATCTTCTTTTGCCCTCTGAGAAGTCCTTTCATCTGTTTTTGTCTTTTCATAGTTTTGATGTTTAAAGGCACTATTTTGGATAAAAGTACATAAATGATACAGGTTACAACTTTTTCATTTCATTTGTGTTTTTAGTAATGATTTTAAATTTAATTAACTTGTTAAAATTGGGTCAATGTTTTTCTCTACTTGAGATTTATATAAACGGTTAAATCTATTAGTATGGGTTCAATGATTTCTAATATTAATATGAAACTGGAGAAGACAAAGATCTATCATGTTTTGAATTGCTCATCTCAAAAGCTCTAGTTACCTTAGTAGCATTGTGTATATGTAGATGAAACTTCCAGTGTTCTAATTACTTTTATCTAAAGAAATATATAATTTTTTTCAGGGATGGACAGGGAAATGTAAGGAAAGGGATGCATAGCTTGAGCTGGTTTAATAAACAGGCTACCAAGATGAGACTTGATAGCCTATAATTATAAAGTGGGGCAGGAGATCCCCATTGGTTGTAGACCTAGGGGAGGGGAATAGGGTGAAATAGGGAGGGAGGGAGGAATGGGAGGAGACAAGTGATGGGATAACAATTGAGCTGTAATCTGAATAAATTAATTGAATAAAAAAAATAGCTTGAGCTGGCAAGTTTGGACATGCTCAAAAAACAAGACAAGGCAGTAAAGACAAAGAAATCATCTAGAATGGTCCTAGTTTAACAAATTTAGCTAGAGAAAAATAGATGTAATCATGGATTATAAGAAAGATAATAGAAATCTTTGAGGTAATAGTGCTAATAAATATATATAAAGAAACAAGGTTCAACAGCTTTGTGTTTCAGAATTACATTGATTCCCCCAAGTGATATATTACAAAATTCTCCATGTATGCATAACTAAATTTTGAGGAGCAACAAAACAATCAAGTATGTTCAACAATAGGACTCTTTCTCACATGCTTCATAAAACAGTTAAATAGTTTAATAGTTAATATAAACAGTTAATAGTGCGATGTTGCCTGTGAAGATCTCTTCTCTGCGTTGACTCTATTTCCATTGCAAGTGGAATGGGACTGAATCTTTTAACTAATATTTACTACCACTTTGTCCTTTTTCTATTTTATCTTTTGCTCTTCTTTTTCAGTACTTCCACTTTTATACTTCTTTTTTCCTGTACTCTTCTTAACTCTAGGTTACGCAACTAACTTTTTTATGCTATGGGCAATTAGAAATCCAACGACCTTTTGTACGTTATTGCAACTTTGTATTAGTTTATTGAGACTTTTCTTGCATGTTAGAGTTATGTTTACCACACTTGCCTCACCTCTTCCTGTATCTACTCCCAATTTTCTAGTGTTGTGTGGGACTCTACCTAGAAAGATATGAACAAATATCTCCTCCCAGATAGAGAACTGATGCTAGAACAAAGCACGGATATCACTATATTCCAACGTGAAACATTGAGTCTCACTGGGTACGTCTATAGGAATATGGGTGAGAGGTGACAGGTGTGATTCGAAGAAAGCAGTATCACCGTAGCTCATCACAGCATAGGTGACAGTTCACAAAACCTAGAAGCCTATAGCACACAGAATAACTTACTACTCAACAGGTTAGAGAATATCCTTTCTTGGCTGCTCAGTTGGTATGAGTCTTCTTTCAGGTTGTTTAGCTGATCTCTACCTCTTCTCAATGTCTGGCCTTTTCTGAGATTCTTTTTGCAGCTTGGGTTAACTTAGGAAGATGGTCATCAGTCTTGCCTGTAGGCCTTAATTTTTAAAACCTACTTTATTTGGTGTTCCTTAATGCCTCTCCCTCCCTTCCAACCCATCAACCACAGTAGGAGAGAAAGAAGGTTAGTAGAGACAGGGGGTGTAGGTCTTTTTTAGACTCAGTTCCTTGGAGTGAATTTACTCTTCATCATCAGGATTTAGGCAGTTCAGCAAAGCAACAGCAACCACAGCAGCAGTGGGAGCAACAACAGAGACCAGCAGCAGTCTCTTCAACATTTTCTCTGGAGCAATTCTATATAGGGAGCTTCTTTTTTAAAAATATATTTTATTAATTTATTCATATTACATCTCAAGTGATATCCCATACCTTGTATCCTCCCATTCTTCCCTTCCTCCCATTTTCCCCTTACTCCCCTCCCCTAAGACTGTGACTGAGGGGGA
>OU015756.1:75234520-75252386 GCA_907169655.1 Acomys percivali
AGATGTATGCTATACATATTCAATTTAGCTTTGATAATTCTGTTGTATCTTATTTTCTACACATTTGATATGTATAGGTCTCTTTATTGGTCATCTACTGCACATAGAATGTCTCAGATGAGGGTTGAGAAATGCATCACCCTATAAATATAATCATAAGACATTGGGAACTAGTTTAATACTATAACCATTCAACTAATAGTAATTGGTTCTACCCTGTAACCATGATCTGTTTAGCCATAGTTATCTGCCTGAAAATGATACCCAGTATGAGTTTCCTCATGTGTAGAAGATCTTAAACCTAATCAGGAAATGGTTACTTACTCCTATAATAGTCATGCCACTATTGTGCTAGAGCCATATATTAACAGGACAGTTATTATTGTAGCTTGCAGGATTCACAACTGGATATGAATGATAATTACTATTCTGCTTCCAGAAGGGTGCATATGACCTTCAGGGTGTATGAAAGATGACTAGTAAGATTTACAGTATCACCCTAATTTTTTCATGGTCTATGACTTATATGGTTTCCTATTCTTTTAGAAATGTTTTGTTGATATTAATTGGTATTGTGGGAAAGTGTTTTGTATTACTAATTGCTGAATTTTCCCTTTCTACATAATAGTATCTAGTTCAATTGTCAATAAACACGTCACATAAAAATTCACTTGATGGTTGAAACTAGGAAAAGTGTATGGTATGGGAAAATCTTTAATCCTTAAGTAATGAGATATCTAGTTAAGTAACTAAATAACTGACCTTGTGTTTTCTCTCTCTCCTCTCTCCTTGAACTTATTTGGCATTAAAGAGAAGTTGGTTCACTCTTTTCTTTATATTTAATTTCCTGTGGAGTGCATATGAAGGCTTTTGTCTTATGTTTGTAGCCATTGGTTTTTCTGTGTCTCTAATTTTTTTTTTAGCTCCAAGTCTGTCATGTAAAAGAACACACCCATTCTTTATGTCCTTAAGAACTTCGCAAGTGTGACTTAGTTTTTGTTTGAAAATCCTCTTATGTGTTTATTTTCAATATGACACCCATGCTTTTAAATTTTACGCATGAAGAGGAATAAAGGTTAATGTCTGTGCTCTGTGAAAGTAAAAGCTGAATGGGCATTAATTCATTATCTTCCAAGTTTAACAGATTGATTCTTAAGAACTTTTATATGATAAAAAGTAACATCTCTAATGACAAAATAATCCAAAAAAAATTAACAAGTGTTTTTTGTTATGTAAAAACTATCAAATATGTCTCAGAGCTCAGAAAATCAAGATATGGACTCAAATGTGAAAGTAAAAGAATGTGATAGCTCATAGTACAATGAAAGCAGCACTTGACCCAGTGATGTTCCCCATTTCCGTGTTTCCATACAAATCCTGCTTTCTCACTCTACATTTTCAGACAATATCAACAATGAACAAACTGGAGTACATAAAGGTGAATTAATTAATTGAACATTTTGATGTGCATTTCTCTGATGACTAACGAAAAATTCAAAAAATTTATTGAACATTGATACAAATCTTCATTTTAATTTTTAATAACTACATACAGAAGTTACATTTTCCTCTAACAATCAAGGGAGCTTGGGTCACTCTCCATTGGAGAACTGTCTCTATGTTAAAGATCGCTGTTAGATTTGGATGAAAAACAGGTAGATAAAGAAAGAGTAGAGTTAAATTAAAGAAAAAGAAGAGGAGAGGAGAGATTTTTCCAGAGGGGAAAGGCTGTCAGCTATTCTGCTGGGTTAGTCAGGATGTTAGTGCTAGTGATGGGCATTTTCAGTTTGCTTTTCTGAGCAAAGCTGCGAGAACTCTGCTCAATAGACTGACAGCAGCAGAGACGAGCAGGGAGCAATTGTCACACCTCTTTCTGATAAGTCAGCAGGTTAATTAAAGGCAATCAATTTAGTGACAAATAAAAGAGAATTGCCAGGATTGTTTCAACACAAGAGACAAAAAGCCAATCTATTCAGTAGTAAGTCATTTGTGCAAATTTAAGAAAATGTGGAAGGAGAATGTCCTTGATTCAACATCCTAAGACATAAAAAATAACTAATGCTATCTTAGTAATGTATTTTTAATAGCTTGCTTTTTTGGGGGGGGTTATATTATCATGGGTGATTCTGACCCACAGTTCAACTTTAAATGCAAGCATATAGCAGTGTATTTGTGTATAGGGTTTGATGTGTTGTAGCCTGAATCCATTTCTGGTTCCCTCTCTGATTCCTGGGTACAGATGCAATCAAGCAGCCAGCTTTCTGCTTATGTTACTATTCCTTCCCTGAGCACTGTCATATCTTCTTCATGAATGAACTGTATACACTTTATCTGTAAGCCAAGTGGATCCCTTTTCCCCTACCTTGCTTTTGTCAAGATATTTTATCAGAGTAACAGGAAAATAAATGGACACAAAAGTTGGTATGGAATAGTGAGGACATTTTACAGTAAACCTATGCCTTTGCAACTCATTCCGGCAAAGAATGTGGAAGAATTTATAACTTTAGGCTAACAAAGTCCTCAAATAATTTAAGAAAAATTCATTTAATGGGCCATTCCAGTGAGGTTTTGGAAGACTAGAAAGCAGAGAAAGGTTTAGCCTCTGGAGGTCTGGTCATGAGCTTCAAAGAGGAATAAAGAATCTACTGTGAACTGAGCTGTGAAGTCTGAGTGCTATATCTGGTGAATGATATTTATGGAGACTCAGAAGATCAAAAAGATACAAACATCCATAGACATATGTGACATACTTTGTTCATTCTAGGTGAAGGCATACATGTTGGCATTCCAACACATTGGTCAGCAAGCAGACACACAGCTACATGGACACCTCCATCTCATTTCAGTAGTACATAGAATCACACAGAGTTGGTATTTTTTTCAGATATGATTCATAATCATCAACTATATGACTGAGATTGCATCATACATATAATACATAGTTCCCAGGATATCCAGGGCTTAGCACCTTAGCTCATTTGATGTCCGTGTCAGCACGATGTTATCTAAATCTTTAACTAGATTTTATTGACTTTTATTCCCTTCGTGGACAGAATTAAATCATATCATATTATCATAAAAAATATCACCTGCATTCTGCACTGTCACTTTGAGTGAAAGGAATTTAAAATAATAATAAATTCATTTGGTTGGCAGAAGAAATTTCAAGGCACAATGACATTGAAGCCATGTCACGGTTATTGCTAATTGCTCAAATCTACAGTGAAAGAGCATGCTAAATAGGGAGAAAAGAAATGAAACATGGAAAGTTTAGAAGGGAAAGATGTGTGAGTATGCTTAAAGTTATGAAGTAGGAACATGCAGATGACAGAGAGTCTGTAATTTTGAAGTAGATTAGCACCATTAGCGAGAAACATCTGTAGAAAGACAGCAAGAAAGACTTCTGGGTGGCAAGAATTTACGCATGAGTGTCCTCAACTTTTCAAAGTGAAAATCCATTTACATAGGAAAACCAAAGCTCAGAAGTAAGTCTTCTAAGCTTCTGGAAAGTAACAGCCCAAGGGAAAATGTCCTCCAGGTCAGCAGACTGAACCTGATGGAACTCTGGTCTAGGAGGCAGGCTCCATGCAGAGGTGGAGGAGATACTTAGTACTGGATGTGCAGGGATGAAGGATACAGGATCAAGGGAGTCATGGGTCATATACCACTGTTCAAGAGTGCTGCTGAGGCCAAGCAGCATGTGGCAGGGTTGGAGTTTCTCCAAGACAACCATGATAGGCCAGTAAGTAAAGCTTTAATGATGAAGATTAATTCGCAATGGTGACTGCAGAATATAAAAGGCCAGAATGATAGGATGCCCAATGAAGAAATCTGCATACATCAAATAGACATAGGTTTGGGTTTTTTTTTTTTTTTAAAGTACATATGTGCTATATGTGGCAGTGAATTGAGAGGAAGGGCTATATACGCCATGTAATACTGAGCTGTGCCATCATAACCATATGGTGATAGGATTAGATCTATAGGATTTGAGGTTTGGTGTGCTGGACTTTGGGTTGGTCTGATAATTTATTGCAATAACTTTGCTTCTTACTTTTAAAATAAGAATATGTGCTCTATGCCTTTGTGTGATAGACTATTTAATTTGACTTTGGTCTTATACTTAGTCTCAAGATAGACTTTGGATGCTTGAACAGTATTGGATTGTTAAAGACTTGGAGTATGCAGAAGCTATAGATAAAATATGACCAGCCCACTTTCTTCTCCTATTGCTATGGCATCCCAGCCCATTGCCATGTCTTCCTTCCTGTGATGCCTTCTTATCTTCCTAGAACTGAGAGCCAAAACAAACACTTTCTTCTTAAGTTTCTTTTGTTCAGGTTTTACTACAGAAATAAAATTCAAATTATACTGTTTATTTCCTTCACATAACCCCAACAGCAAAATTTTCCACTCTGGTGACTATTTGAAATATTTAAAATCTCTTTTTATTTTATCCATTTTATTTACATTGTAATAAAATGGTAGTAAGGTTTACTGGAAATGCATGCCCAGACACTAATAAAGGCATGCCACCTTATATATATATTTTTTACCTTCTTTTATTTCTAAATCTCAAGTGATTTAAATATACTCCATTAATCACTAATGCTTGCTTGCAAGTATGTAGGTGGATGATTTGAACATTATTTTCAACAATTAAATATTACCTTGAGATCAGTCTTATTTTTATGGCATAAAGGAAGTACACTTTTTAATCTTCAAAGAGCTCATAATGAATAAAAGAGAAAGCCATTCAAATATGAACATCTCCTCAAATACACTGTCAATTGTCAATGGGATAATTGCACAAAATGAACTTGGTAGTCATAATGAATAATGCACTGTCTTTAGAATATATTTTATTTTTTTGTGAAAATATTTTCAGTAGTTTCAGGTCTGTCGGGCATGATTAAGTGCATCAAAACAGTAATTTTACTTATTATTGGCTCACGAATGCTTCCTGTCTTGTTTTCGCTCCTCTGTTTCTGTGATAAAATACTCAGAACAAACACAGATTGGAGATGAAAGATTTTTAGCTCATCTTACACCACTCCTAGGTCACAATCCATTACTAAGGAAAGGCAGGAAAGGAACCTTGAAGCAAAGACCTCGAGGCAGGGACTGAAGCAGAGACGGTGGAGGAATGCTGTTGTTGGCTTGTCCCCTCTGACTTGAGAGTCTCCTTGTCTTACACAGACCAGACCTACATGCCTAAGTGGTAGTGCAGGCTGACATCAGTCTTTATGCTCAATCATCAATTAGCAATGAAGACAACGACTCACAGCCATGGCCACAGGCCAATCTGACAGCTTCTCAGTTCTTTCTGCCCAAAGGACTCTAGTTTTGGGTCAGATTGACTGGGAAACTGCATTTTTTGGTGACTACATTTATGAAAAGTTTTGATGAGTTAAATGTCAGAAACATAGAGTAAGTATGCCTCCTTTTAGAAAGACAAATATGATGTGATAGTTCACATATATGCATGTTTAAGTATTTCTAATGAACGGTTTCTATCCAGAGAGACTATTTATTTGGAAAATATTCTACTTAAGAAACTATAAGAAAATCTGCTTCTGTAGCAAGTTAAAACTGTAAAACTTTGACTATGCACTGTGGCACATCCCTGTAATGTCATCATCGCTCTCAAGGGTAAGAAACCAATTGTCTGAGCCCCAGTAAAGCCTGAAGAAGATAATGATATTCATACCTTGAAATTAGAATATAAAAAATACATCTTTAACTTTTGAGGGATATATATTATATATATTATCTCAGTTTTGATTAAAATTAAAATAATCAGGACAACTGCTTATAACCTTTTTCTTCAAGCACCTCTCAAATGCTTCAAATTAGCTTGTATTTGATAATAAAGTATCCACTAATAATTTTAGCTGTTTTCCCCACTATGTATCATGCAAGCATGCAACAACTAGCATAGAAAATTAATGCATTTCCCCTTTAAATTAATCATAAAAATGGTTACTGCTTGCTTCATTCTATATTAGCCATTCTTAGAAGTACAAATATATGTGATTTATGTTGCTTGAAAGTGTGACCCTGATGTGTTTTTGTATATATAACAACCCTATTCAAGAACATAGATATTATACACATATTCAAATGACCCTTGGAATGTATACTTGATATTTTAACATGATCTATAAAATTCATTATTACATCTACTACTAGTGGATATGGGTCCAGTAACAAGAAATATTTTGCCTCACTAAGTCATTAGTAAAATGAATATAAAATTGGAGACAAGAGCCAAGATACAGTATCTTCTTCTCCATTAAAGGAAGAAAGGATGTAGGGATTCCTAAAATAAGGTAAAACAAATGGTGAGATGAAAAAGTAAAGGAAGAGAAGTAGATGAAAAAACCAAGATGCAGTGGCTTTGCCTTTAGAACTGGAAAACTATATTCAACTTAGGCATAAGCCACTAGCATATATCACCTCTCCCATTATTATAATTTATATAGAAAATATTGATTTTAATTAATAAAGATGACTGTAGAAAAATAGAACGAAACATGTAGTACAACGAACATGACTATATTGGAGCACAGGAAGTCGAATGGACGTTTAACATCCTTCTAATTTCAGGCCCACACAGGTGGCGGAAGGCAGATAGATGAGTGAGAGAATTTCCTAACTGGTGATGACTTTTGCCATCTCACACTCTTTTCTTTGATTGTAACTCTGTTAAAATTCTGAATGGTCTAAAAGGATAATTTGTCTAATGGGTATTTATGCATGTCAGCCTTTGTCCCTAAATATTCTACTAGCTCAGAAAAATAATTACTGAAGCTAAAGTGCTACACTGTAGCCTCTCTAGCTAATAATGATTATGTAATATGTGGACCATTTGCTTTATGTAATGGTTAAAAAATTTAGGGAAGTGTCCGGTGATTTCATGGGTGTGTGCCTGCTTTCTTTAGTTCCTAAATTTCTGATATAGATCTTTGTTAATATTTCTTCAGTTATGTTCATAGAAAAGACCACCAATGAAGCCTTCATGGAAGGACATGCATTACAGACAGTGTGTGTAATAGAGTAGTAACAAAAATGACCCAGAGGATAATCGCTCATCAGAATAGGTTGGAAGGCTGGGCTTGATAAATGCTGTAGAAGGATGATATTTTTCTTTCAAAGTAAATGTTTCTAGGTATTTCAGATATAAATATATAAAAGCTCAACATTTTTGTGAGAAATAAACTGCATATAAGGCAAAATGTATTGTGGAGATGAAACAGCTTTTTTTTTCTGGTTTTAGTTACTTATTTTTCTTTTACAATTTTATTAAATATTTTTACATATATATTTATATTATTACACATATATACAATAAACTACACACAGCAAGAAGAACCACGAAACAATCAGGAATTATATAAATGTTATGCTCATTATATTTTGGCTATTTGTACTCAGCAGCCTTGAAGAAAACATCTTTCCTATCTTAAGAACCTTTAAGAAACAGATTTTTAATCACATAGAGCAAATATAGGTTCATTCTATTAATTGTGCCTGCTTAAAGAAGTCATTTAAGACAGCAATGAAACAAAGAAAACGTATAATCATAGAAAATATAATATCAGAACTCAGTTGGGAATGGCGAAAGTTTATGAATTTCAACTATTACCAAAATAAGCAGGTGACAAGAATAGAAAAAAAACTACAGGAAAGAAAATCAAGAAACCTTACCATGTTAGTGGCTTATCTTATAATGTGACAAAATGCCCACTGAAAACAATAAAGAATGGAGGGATTAATTTTGGTTGATGTTTTTGATGATTTCAGGGTTTTGTTCTTGTTTGTTTGTTTTACTGTGGGGATGTGCTTGCTTAATATACGTTAATAGGAAATGATACCATCCAAGTTGTCAGAGTGTAGCTTCCCACTTCTTGGTAGACAAGGAAGCAGAAAATGTCCATGAAGAAAGCCTAGGAAGGACCATGAAGGGCTCTCTCATCAGTGATCCACTTCCATCAGACAGGCCTGACAACAGCTCCACACAGTGTCAACAGCTGGGCATTGGGCAGTTAGACACATCACTCACTGAAGGACATTTCAGATTCAAAGCATACCATCTTGTAAGCAAAATTAAGTATTCCATTCTAGAGTACTTCCCTTAGCGCTCTAAACATCTGTGGAGAAAAGGGGGAGTTTTACATGAATATTATAATGGCTTGTCAATGCAATTTTCACATTTGTAAATGAGACAAGCCTTCTCTAACGGAGGGTAAAATCCCCTCCTCTCCTAGGAGCAGTGACTGACCAGACTGAATATTGTTTGAATCTAGTGATTAGTTTCTGATGAGATGTTCAACACATATTTTTTTACAATTTTATTTTATTGATTTATTCTTATTACATCTCAATGGTTACCCCATCCCTTGTATCCTCCCATTCCTCCGTCCTTCCCCTTACTCCCCTCCCCTATGACTGTGACTGAGGGGGACTTCCTCCCCCTGTATATGCTCATAGGGTAAAAATTCTCTTCTTGGTAACCTGCTATCCTTCCTCTGAGTGCCACCAGGCCTCTCCATCCAGGGAACGTAATCAAATATGGAGCATCAGAGTTTGTGTAAGTGTCAAACCCCACTCTTCACTCAACTGTGGAGAATGTCCTGTCCATTGGCTAGATCTGGGTAGGGGTTTGAAGTTTACAGCCTGTATTGTCCTTGGCTGGAGCCATAGTTTGAATGGGACCTCTGGGCCCAAATCTGCCTATCATAATGTTCTTCTTGTAGGTTTCTAGGACCCTCTGGATCCTTCTACTTTGCCATTTATTAAAGGAATATTAAAGGAATATTTATTAAAGGAATATATCAAATGACAGTTTAGGGTGTCTTATCTCTCAAAAAAAAAGAAAGATGTTTTCTACAACGTTGCCAAATGCAATTAGTCAAAATACCTTGAATGTAGAATTCATATGGTCCCTGAGTGTTTCCTGGTTCTTCTTGCTGAATGTAATTTTTCTACATATGTGTAATAATATAAATGTATATGTCAAAAATAATAAAGTAAAATCTTAACAAAATAAATCTTTCTCATGGAAAGAAAGGACAGAATCACATAGATTTAGATAATATCCCATGCATAGACACTATTTTAAGCTAAATTATAGTATTCATTTATGAGTCTTGCCTTAGTAGTCTGGCGGTAGTATTACAGCTAGAGTCCACTCTAGGAACTGTTCTGGAAGAGTTTTTGAGATGCTTACTGGAGGAATTAGATAACTGGGGTGGGTTTTGAAATTTTAAAAACTCATACCATGATCATTCCTCTCTCTCTCTCTCTCTCTCTCTCTCTCTCTCTGTTTCTTTGTCTCTGTCTCTGTCTCTGTCTCTGTCTCTCTCTCACACACACACACGTGTGTGTGTGTGTGTGTGTGTGTGTGTGTGTGTGTGTGTGTGTACATATATGTATACAGGCAGGTATTTTATGGAAAGTTTTTTTTGTAAGGATTCATTGAAATTCAGTTTTCTGAATGTAAACCTGAAATTTCAGTGGAGACCTTAGATAGCTGGAAATTCCATTGCCTTCGCACACCCATCTTCATGGAAAGTTATAAATATAAAGTTGGATGGACTTAAGAGAGGTTTTTTCAGAACTACAGGATAAGACAGACCACATCACTTGGAAACCAGATGTCATACATGGAATTGTAGGATTTGATTTTTGTGCCACTGCATTTTGCTCGTGTTTTGGTGTGATCTTTATTTTTTCTGTCTACACTATTCCTCCTTAGAATGAGTTTGTTTATTCTGTTCCACTGATTATTGGAAATATTCACATAGTTGTGACTTTTAATGTTTGGCTGAGCCTGGCATTGTACCTATAATCACAGAACTCTGAGAGGCAGAGGCGGGTGGATCTCTGTGGGACTGAGGATAGCCTGGTCTACAAAGAGAGTCCAGAACCTCCAAGGTTATACAGAAAAACCCTGTCTCAAAAATCCAAAAAATTAAACCAAGGGACAAACAAACAAAACAAAGTTGAATGGAATGCATTTGTAATATGGGAAAAATATCTCTGTATCTCTGAGGGCTAGAGATAGAATAGTTTGGTTTAATCACAATATTCTTCTGTTTATTTTTTATTAGTCTATTCTCTCATATGTTATATTCTGACCCCAGTTTCCCCTCCCTATCATCACCGTCAAATATTCCTAAGTGTCAACCTGACAAGCAACAAATTGTCAACATGCTTAGACTTAAAATTACATAAAAGATGAGACAGATAAAACTCAGATTCACGTGACTTATCAAAACATTGGAGGAGAAATGACATGTCCTCCATAAACCCACTGAGGAAATAAAAGCTGTATCTCTAACTCATTTCCTGAGATCTGAATCTTTCACATTCTATAGTGGTCAAGAATAGTACAAGAAACTAGAACACTATGAGTGTAACACTAAATATAATTCCTGGTTATTTCATGGTTCTTCCTGTGTATGTAGTTTATTTTATATGTGTGTAATAATATAACTGTAAATGTAAAAAGTAAAAAATATTTTAAAAAGGAAAAAGAAAAAATTTGTTTCTTTTTTTAAATTATATTTTATTGATTTATTCATATTACATCTCAATTGTTATCCCATCCTGTGTATCCTCACATTCCTCCCTCCCTCCCATTGTCCCCTTACTCTCCTCCCCTATGACTGTGCCTGAGGGGGACTTCCTCCCCCTGTATATGTTCATAGGGTATCAAGGCTCTTCTTGGTAGCCTGCTGTCCTTCCTACTCTGGTGCCCCATATTTAACCACTTTCCCTGGATGGGGAGGCCTGGTGGCACTCAAAAAATTGTTTCTTATCATGGATATATATCACAACTTCTATAAAAATGTTTAACAATGTATTAAAATGTTTCATTAATAAAATGCATTTGTTTTTGGAATACACGGTTTGTCTTACCAGGGAGAAATTGATCTATAAACATTATCAATTAACATACATCAGGAATAAAACACACATTATCTAAGTAAGGAAATTATGTACTAAGATTTAAAAAATACAGACCTGCTGCAACATTAAACACTTATAATATCATCTAGAACTACAAAGATCAATGCAGTATTTACTAAACAATCTCCTATAAATGTATAAATTAACTTAAATATGTCGTGAAAGTGTAGTGTGAATCTCCTGGTGTGCAAAAGAACTCTGACATGCTTTTATTAAAGCTGTTATCATAAACACGTGCTCATTTAAATTTGAATGTTAATTATTCAAAGGAAAATAAAATACCCACTCTGTTCTTCATTTACACTGAACAGATCTTGAATGAATATTGTTAGAATTCTCCTTCAGTCTACCTACCTGCCATGGGGGCATGGCCCTGACGAGTACATAAAAGGACAGACCTACCTTGGTCCCCTCTCTCTTACCTTCTCTCTCTTTCCTCTCTCTCCCTCTCTCTTCCTCTGTCTTTTTATCTGTCTCTGTGTGTCTCTGTCTGTGTGTCTGTCTCTCTGTCTCTCTCTATCTCTCTCTGTCTCTGTCTGTCTGTCTGTTTGTCTCTCTCTCTCTTTCTCCCTCTCTGGGGTAGCTCTTTCTGCTTTCCTTCTCTCCCCATGCTCATTTACTAAACCTCATATATTCCATTATCTGTTGCCTGGTATCTTCTTAGCATTTTCTTATCTTAAACATAAAAGACACTATTAGTGAAACACTGGAAGCACAGAGACCATCCATTTACAGCAGAACGTCCTATACGATACATTCCTGGGAATGTTTCAATATTAATGCCAGATTAGGAAAAGTGCTTTTAAAACAGTACTTATGAAGCGTTTCTGGAATGCCGTGTCTTTCCTTTCCCAAATCTACATCTCTTGGCTTAGTGATTGATACTCCATCGTCGCCTCGTCACCTTATTCTCAGAGAGTAGGATCTTAAAACACACAGGGACAGTCCAGCAGCTTTATAGGCAAAGATTCCCCTAAAGCCGAACTCAGCAAGTAGATAACTGATTTCAGAGCACTGTGATGAAAGCAAATGTGTTTTCACATGAAACTCAATTTGGCCCTTGACAAATAGCTAGACATAAGTATCTTAAATTTTGACTAAAAGGATTTTCTGCCTGAAAAAAAAATGTGATATTGTAGGCATGTGCAAAGGAGACAAAGAGTTGAAAGTCCATATAACTGAATTTGATAGAAACCCACAAATGCATGACCAATGAGAGAAGTTACTGCCTGACTGTTCTTCACATCCTAAGGAGGTGTTGGAACACCTCTTTTTTCCCTAGACAATGGGCGTGAGAAGAAACAAAAGGCAAAGAATATGGGACACCTACTGCAAAGATGGCTCAGCAAACACGAGTGATTGGTCTTGTAGAGGACCTAGATTCAGTTCCCAGTAGCCACACAGTAACTCACATTGTTTGTTACTCTAGTTCCTAAAGATCTGGAGCCCTCCTCTAACCTTCACAGGCATGAGGCATGCAGGTGGTGGACATGTGTGTATGGAAGCAAAACAATCATATGTATCGCACAATAAATATAAGTATAAAATAAACAATTTTTCAAAAGCATCGTATAAAGCCTCCAAGGGAGAATGTGCTGCAGATCTACAACATTAGGCCGAACTGCAGTTTAAAAAAAAAAAAAAAAGAGAGGCAATTTTGGGAACTGCCCTCCTGGACACTTTTAAACCGTTACTATTATATAATATACTATTTAGGAGTCTTCATGTAACCTCCACTAAGGTTAGTCATAGGCCCAGTCAGAAGCAGAAACATTTTAAAACACAGAACTATGTGAACTCTGATTAAAGAGGAGGAAACGGTTCCTATAAAACAGGAATACTGTCAAACTTATATCCAGTAAAGTTACATCCATCAAATTTATATCTTGAAAAAAAAAATAAAAAGAAATGGCATGGAACAAAACTAAGAGACTAGATGCCCACAAAAAGACACAGAAGCTTAGTAGACAGGATTGGAAACTGATAAAATTAATGAAGAATTGACAGATGCACAGAATAGAATTTCTATTGGTGAATATTACTGAGCAAGTAATACCTGATGCTGCCTCAAGGAGATTTCTCACCACATGAAAGGTGTTTAGTAGCATAAGAATGCTCAACAAAGCAAAGGAAGCCTAGGAGTTGCTAGTTCCTTTTTTTTCTGAGTGTGGAAGTAGACAAAAATAAGTATTTTATAAAGGGATTTGATGGGATCATGTTTTACTCAAATACAGAGAAAGAACGAAAGAAAGGAAGAAAGGAAGGAAGGAAGGAAGAAGGAAATGAAATACTGCATTAATTTAATAATACTGCCAGAAGAAATTTATATTGAATAGAAGTTTCTATCATAAATTATTTAACCCTAACAATCACTTTAAATGATTATTATTTAACTGGCATGTACACACAGGAAAACTATGATTTTTGTTTTATTGAATCTTGTCCAAGACAGTCCATGACATAGAATTTGTTTTTTCTCAATCTGTATTGTATCAGTGCATTAAAAAATATTTCTAAGCGGGACCCCATGGCCCAAATCTGCCTATCATAATGTTCTACTTGTAGGTTTCTAGGACCCACTGGATCCTTCTACATTGCTATTCTCCCATTGTTCTCTCATCTAGAGTCCCAATAGGATGTCCTCCCCTCTGTCCCAGTTTCCTGGTAAGGGAAGGCTTTCATGGGACATGCCCCTTGGGCTAGTATGCAGATATAAGTGAGTATATACCATTTGAGTCTTTCTGCTTCTGGGTTAACTCACTCATTATGATCATCTCTAGCTCAAGGCCCTAGCCAAGGACAATACAGGCAGTAAAATTTAAACCCCTACCCTGATCTAGCCCATGGATAGGACAGTCTCCACACTTGAGTGGAGAGAGGGATTTGACTTTCTCATGTACTCTGGTGCCTCACATTTGACTATGTCCCCTGGAGGGGGAGACCTAGTGGCACTCAGAGGAAGGAAAGCAAGTCACTGAGAAGAGACTTGATACCCTATGAGCATATACAGAGGGAGGTAATCCCTCTGAGGAACAGTCATAGGGGAGGGGAATAAGGGGAAAATGGGAGGGAGGGGAGAATGGGAGGATACAAGAGATGGGATAACCATAGAGATATAACAAGAATAAATAAATTAAAAAAAGATTCAAAAGTAAAAAAAAAATATTTCTAAAATATAGTAAATATGGAGTAATTTTTATAATGTAGGAAGTATTGCTGGTTCATTTTAAAATACAAATTGGACATTTAAATAATCATTAGGCCTTCTTTGCCTTGGAGCAATAGTTGGAGGGAAAAGAACAAAAGTTGAGTTTAACATTTATGTATAAGAAGAACTACTGACCTTCAGTTAGTCTTATTAAAAAATTTTAAAACTATTTTATTCAAATGAATGGTTCTGGAAAGATTATTTTTAATAGAATGATACTATCTAAATTAAAATGCATTTATGTGTGAAAACATAAGGTCACATGCATTTCTGCTCCAAATATAATCCAGAATCATGAATAAAACTGTGTTATTAAATCATAATTATTAGTTTTCAATTTTCATTTGTGTCTGTGAGGCTTCAGATTTTTTACAATTAGTGAACACCATGTTGCCTAAGTGTTCCACTCATCAAAATAAATAGAGTTACTTAAAAATTATCTGTATGCAAAAATTTTAAAGTACATTTATGAAACTGCTTCAGAGAAAAGTGCATGGAAGGAGTTTATGTAATGTAATATTTACAAAATTGTCTTAGAAGACAATCTTGCTACTCACCCACCACCATAAAATTCTCATTAACAATAACATCGTCAAATGCCAGATGTGCACTGTTGTTTGGATTAGTTATGAATCCTGTGAGTTCCATCAAGCAATTTCCAGATAGGCTGCATATTAGACACATCACATTGAAAGAATTATAACTTAATGTATATAAAGATAAAATGAAATGCACATTGGAGAAGGCTTAGCATCAGATGCTTTCTTCATTTTCTCTTGTGTGTGGTAAGAGATGATGTCACCTAGGATGTTACCAAGCAGAAGAAGAACAGAGCAGAGAGAAAACAAAAATGTTTGATTTGAGTATGCATTCATTTCTTTGCCATTAATTCACTTACTCATCCTATCCGATAGCAATCAGACTTGTTCTGATGTATGTTAAAACCTGCAATGGCCTGCTGAGACTGAAGCACAAACCAAGGACCTTGCATGGACTGGATCTAGGCTCCCCATTACCATGTAGCAGATGGGCAGCTCAGGCTTCATGTGGGTCTCCAGTAAGGTGATAGGGGCTGTCTCTGACATGGACTCTCTTGCCATCTTTTTGATCATTTCTCCCTGGTGGGACTGCCTTGCCAGGTCAAAGGGGGGAAGAGCACAAGCTCAGTCCTGATACAGTTTGATGAGCTGGGGTCGATGGGGAGAGGGGCACCACTTTTCTGAGGAATAGGGGAGGGGGATGAGGAGGGGGAAGGGTAGAACTGCGAGAGGAGCAGAGATGGGGCTATGACCAGGATGGAAAGTGAATAAATAAATAGATTACTTAAAACATATATGATTAAAATAAATCATAAATTCTGTAAAGGAACTTACCTGTTATTGGGAATAAAGAAGAGGAAACTATTATTTTCCTTTTCCTTTTATTGAACATAAATTTTTGTTCTCACCCAATATGTTCTGACTACAGTTTCCATTCCTTGACTCTTCCCTGGGCCTATCCATCTCCCCTTGCATCTGGAGCCCTTGCTTTTCTGTCTTTCATTAGAATAGAATAGGCATCTATGAGATAACAACAAAATATAACAAAATAAAAATATAAAAAGACTTAAAATTATCATATCAAAGTTGGACAAAACAAACTCACAGAAGAAAAAGGTCCCAATAGAAGTCATAATTATCAGAGATCCACTCATTTGCACACTCTGGAATCCCATGCAAATGTTAAACTCCAGGTTATAACATACATGCAGCGAATCTGGTTCAGACCTATGCAGGCCCTATGCATGCTGCTTCAGTCCTTGTGGGTTCATAAGTGAATTGATCTTATAGAATTTGAGGACCTTGTTCTCTTTTTGTGCTCTATGTGCTCTGGCTCTTACACTCTTTCTACATCCAAGGAAATAAATGATTAAACTGGCAAAACATGAAATAAACACAAGCATGAGTATCCTACATAGGGCTACTATTGCTGTGATGAGACCTTGTGACAAAAAGCAAAATGAGGAAGAAATAGTTTATCTAGCCTACACTTCCACATCACTGTTCATCATTGGAGGACAAGGAAGCCCAAAAGTGCAGGAACCCTCGAGGCAAAAGCAGTTGCAGAGTGTTGGAGATTGGTTTGGTGTTCATGGTTTACTCAGCCTGCTTTCTTTTAGAACCCAGGACTACCAACCCAGGCATGGCAACACCCAAAATAGGCTGGGTCCTTCCATATCAATCACTAATTTAGAAAATGACTTACAAAACTGTACAGCCAGAGCTTATAGATACATTTTTCTTAATTGAGTTTCCCTTCTCCCAGATGACTTTAGCTGTGTCGAGTTGACATAAAACCATCCAGCACAATTGATCCCTTGTCAACTTAACCCCCAAACAAGTCACAGTAAAGCCATATATTTTCTTTTTTCGGTCATCTCCAAGATCACACATATTAATAGAAACACCACAGTATAAGGCATTTTACAAACTTAAAAAGTCTCGCAATATTACAAATTCAAACACTTTAAAAAATTCAGTCTTTGAAAAAAAATCAATCAAATCTTTCATAATCAAAATTCTCTCAATAGTAGGCTCCTATAAAAAAAAGTTAAATATTTTATGATTTCAAAGGGGAAGAGCCAGGGCACAGTCACAATCGTATCAAAGATAAACCCAACTCCAATGGTATAAACTACCGTATATGTCCAATATCTGGGATTCCCTCACAGTCTTCTGGACTCCCCCAAGGCCTTAGGTCACTTCTGAGGCTCTACTTTCTGCACAAGAGACAAGTCGTTTTCTAGACTCTGACTGGCTCTATTTAAATTCTGCTGCTCTTTTATAGCATCTCCAAAATGCTGGGGTCTTCTACTGCAACTGGATGCGTTCTTACCAACAATCTCCCTAGGCTCTCTACATGGCGCAAAACTTCCAGGTTTCTCCATGACCCTTTCAATTCTGGACCTCCCACTACTACTCTGGTTGTACCTTCACCAACAGTCTCTCATGGCCTTCCACAGAGGCAAGCATCAGCTGCTGTCCATACCTCGTGGCTTCAAAACTGGTACCACTTGGGAAACTCTTACACAGGACCAAGTGTAGGTGCCATCATACACCACAACCTTAACCACATCTGGAATAGCTTCCAAATGCTGACTTTCCCAAGGATTTCACTGCAATGATGCTGTCTTTCATATTTTATTAATATATTCATATTACATCTCAATGGTTATCCCATCCCTTGTATCCTCCCATTCTTCCCTCCCTCCCAGTTTCCCCTTACTCCCCTCCCCTATGACTGTTCCTGAGGGCGATTTCCTCCCCCTGTATATGTTGATAGGGTATCAGGTCTCTTCTTGGTAACCTGCTATCCTTCCTCTGAGTGCAACCAGGTCTTCCCATCCAGGGGATGTGGTCAAATATGGGGGCATCAGAATCCATGTGAAAGTCAGACCCCACTCTCCACTCAACTGTGGAGAATGTCCTGTCCATTGGCTAGATCTGGGTAGGGGTTTGAAGTTTATGGCCTGTATTGTCCTTGGCTGGTGCTATAGTTTGAGCAGGACCCCTGGGCCCAAATCTGCCATAATGTTCTTCTTGTAGGTTTCTAGGAACCTCTGGATCCTTCTATTTTGCCATTCTCCCATGTCAATGATTCTGTTTACATTTTAATTGCTGCTGATTTCTCAGCTCCATCTAA
>OU015756.1:75252786-75268187 GCA_907169655.1 Acomys percivali
AGAGAGATGAGAGTACAAAGAAGAGCTGAAAAATCATGACCTATAAAAATGATGAAAAGTAAGGATGAGAAAATTGCTAGAAATGTAGAAGCTTCCTAAAATATATATAAAACCATATAAAAAGAGCTTAAAAGGAATTATCCAATAACCTGGTGAGAATTCACCTACTGTGGAACTTGGAAGGCTAATAACAACAACAACAACAACAACAGCAACAACAACAACAACAGCAACAACAATAATAATAATAACAATAATAATAATAGCTATTATATCCATTTTAAATAGCTTATTTTAAGTATAATTTTATTATTTTAAATTATTTAAGTTATTTATTAGTTTAGTTTATTATTTATGTACATATGTGTGTCTGAGTATGGGCTTTTGCATGAGTCTACTGCCTATCTATGGAGGCAGAAGAGGGTATTGAATTCCTTGGAGCTGGGGTAATAGAGAGTTGTTAGCTACTGATCATAGGAGCTGTGAACCAAATTTGTATGTATGTTTTCAACCACTGAGCCATCTCTCCAGCTCTTATGTTTCTTAGGATCCCAAGTATGCCAATTGGCTTGCAATGTACTGCATAGTTCAAAATCACCTTGAGTTTCTAATCTTCCTTCTACCTCCTTAGTGATAGAGTGTGCATCACCTGACCTGGTATATCCCATAGTAGACATTTAACCAAGGACTTCCTGCATGCTAGGCAGGTACTCTATAAATCAAACTGCCCCCATGTCAATTCTTAATGTTTTAAGTGAAAACATTCTAGACAAATGTGTACAAACTATGTATTTCCTGTTCAAATGATGTCTCTAAATGAATATTTTTGTGTGAGCACAGAAGATTAAAACTTACCCTAAAACTATACTGATACTTTTATGGTTTCAAACATGCTTTTTTATCATTTATTTTATGATATGAGCCAGAAACAGGTGCTAGGGATCATGTATTTCACCTCTCTCAAAGCTGTGTATTTTTTATTGGCAGATGTACACCATTTGGTAGATCATTATAAAAAAATACATGCATCATAAAGGGTTGAATGTTATCCAAAATTAGTTAAGCATAAGGAGGACAAGTGTCCAGGGAAGCAGCTCCTTAGACTGCTTAGTGAACATCATTAGAAAAGAAATTAAGAGAAAGTAGTAGAGTATTATACTGCATAAAAAGTCTTAAAATCGTATGCTTATAAAACCGATAAATCTATAGGTAATAACAGCAGCATATATATTGAGAATTGGCTATAAGGGTGTATTTTATGTTCTTTCTCTACAAAGTAAATGGCTAAGGAGTGAATTTGTGAGCATGTTGCACCTCTCCCATGTATATGTATGTCAAATCATAGATACAGATTATTTGCCCCTTGATGTATGAATTTTAAAGGGTTAAGAAATCAAAACCAAAACACATCATTATGTAAGTTCCTAGTTTATGTTACAAAGCCTGTGATGATGGTTACATCATTTTCAGTGTTTCTGAGAGAAGACATTGTAATCTTGTTGAGAGGATTTTCTTTCCACAATTAAGTCTCTTTCCCCACTATCAATTTCATACTACCCACATTCCGTTTTCAGCAGGATTTTCAGCCAGGCAGAGAGCACTGATGGTGTGTAATGAGAGACTTTCTCACACGCTTCCCTTTGACACCTAGATTTCAGCTCAGGCTCAGATGGATGTGGCTCTCCACCACACTGATGCTTCTGCCTGGTGGATTTTCCCTTATTCATTTGCTGAAGATGCCAGATTTTTTCAGAGATGACATGAAAGCATGCTGCTGCCTACAGACATAGAAAGGATCTCTTCCATTCTTCCTGGTCACCAAAGCTGTGGGTCTAGGACTAAAACTAAACATAATGGCTTCTCTGGATTTTCTCTCTTCAGGGTATACATTGTTACAATTCTCCTTAATATTCTTAAAATATAAATCCAGCATTGAAACATGAGTCATCTTCTTTCACTTTACATACCCACATCTAAACTGTTAGGATTTATGGCTGGGGTTTATTCCTGGTTACATTATAAATGTTTCTAATGCATTTATTCCATGTTTTTTCATTAATAAATAAAATAAGATATATAAGAGGTAAGGTGCTAGAAACACAGTGCCAGCAGGAATGAACTTCCAATAAGTAATTGGAAGTAGGTTGGCAAAGCAATTACTTCACCCCTGAGGCCAATGTGAGAGTCATGAGATTCTAGGTTCTTAATGGGAATAAAAAAAAAATCACATAAAAATTCAGCATTGAAATATAAAGCTCTTCACTCAATGAAATACAGATGTGCGCCCTCCTGGAATATGTGACAAAAATGAGAGTTCCCCAGGGACCAGAGCACAGCCACTGTCCTTCAGCTACAGGTCGCAGAATGGAATCAAGTATCAGATTTCCTACAATTAAGAGTAAGACAAACATATAATTCTAGTTTGCATAGACAGAGAGAAAAAGTTTAAACAAAATCATATGAAAATGAAATTTGACTGTTATGCAGGTTAAAAGAGGAATAGACCATTTTCTCAGGGAGTATAATATTGTTTTTAAATTATCTGTATTATTTGCATTATCTGTAGGCCCAGCTAGCAATCAATCAAGACACTGACACTTGTTATATTTTACAATAGTTTAGTTAACCTGGGGCAGGGCAGATATCAGTCCTCTAAACTACCTTCTACAATAGAGCCTCAGGCATGGGATCCCTGTGTCAATCCCATGCCATCTGCTTTTAATAACATCTATCAAGCTACCTCTCATCTATAATCCCACATACTTGCTCATGTTCTTCATCTGGGCCAGCTTCTCCATCCACGCCACTGGCCATGTGCTTCTCCTCTGGCTAACCCATGGTGGCCTTCCTCTATTCACTTAAGGTCTCTTTCCTTTCTTGGCCTCGCTGTCCTTTCTTCTTTCCAGAATTCCTCTCTCTCTCCTAGCCCCACTTATCTCCTGCCCTGTCCAGGTGGGATGGCTTTTTATTAAACAAAAGGTGGGTCAGACAACAAACAGTAATAAGCATAAAAATAAATCAGATTATCCCAATAGTATAATTCTATTGAAATATTAAAAATAATTTCATGAAAATTGAACATATACTAGACATAAAAAGCCATTTATTTATATTCAAGGTTTAAAAGTAAGTAGAACTTTAAATTGTAAAATAAAATATAACCTGAAACTTAAAATATCAGTAATAAGAAATGTTATGGCATTTTACTATAAACAGCAAACTATGAAGTAATATAGTAGTAAGTAAGGAAAAGATGATTAATGATATAGAAACTTATTTCCTTATTATTATCTAAATATATGTAATAATGTAGCAATTAAATTTAACAGTAAGTGTTTCAATAGGACAAAATAATCTCAAATTTATGTGAGAAAATAAACAGAAGAAAAATAATGAAACAACTAAAAAGTAAAGTGTATTACTAGATACCAAAGTATTATATAAAGCTACAGTTATTAAACTTTTGGTATACCTGTAAAAATGATGAATGGAATACATTAATGAAATATAATAAAACTTACATTAATAGGTGTATTATTAAACTATCTTTATTATATCTCTTTATCATTTCTAAGTATTTTGAGAGAAGTTTTCTGTAGCTTTGCTTTATAAACATCATATATAATGAAGTATTTTCTTGGCATAAAACCATAAGCATGTTTCAAATATTAATCTAGGGTTCATTAAATAAATACTTAATACAAATGCTTAGATATACTCATTAAGTTAAATACTGTAGAGTCACCTTTGTTTAAATAACATATTTATTTGGAGTTATATTAAAATTTAAGCCTTAGTTTTCAGGTTAAGAGATCTTGCTTCTTTTTAAAATCTATTTTATTTATTTTTATATTTTCATAGTTGACAAATACTTTTTTTTCTGTCGCTTCTCCAGTCTTTTTTTCTTCCCCAAATGATAACAGAGGATAAAATCCATGTAAAGAAAGCAAGAATGATAAATGGTTTGGTATACAAACAGGGATGCTGGTGAAAGATGTGAGCACAGGCATTCTTTATGTCCAGGCATACATGGCCCCAGGATTCAGTCACAAATATACATTTTATAACCTGTGTTTTCACAGTATCAGTCATGTCATCTTTTGTATGTTGTAGGCTATAAGCTCCCATGATGGTCTTGAACAGACTAAGGCAACTTTTTTTCTTGATCTTGTACTTCACATACCTTATCAACATGAATGCTCTGTGAGGTAACCTCACTTGAACTTCAAGTATTCAATGTTTCAAGTGTAGTCAGCTGCCATGCTTTCTGTCTCCCCGGGCCAAGAAAATAATACGCCAAAAAAAAAAAAAAAAAAAAAAAAAAAAAAAAGAAATCATAGGTGTGAAAATATTTTCTTGAAATCGAAACGAAAACATTTCTCCTATTCTTTCCTAACAAAAAAGCAAATGGTGAATACAAAAACAGTTTCTCAGTGAATCTATGGTGATTCTATTATCAGCTTGGCAGGATCTTGAATAAACAAAGAGACAAGCCTATCTACAGACCATGAGACTCTGTATATTAAATTAACAAATGTGGAGAAGTTTGACATCTTAGAATAAAACGTCAGACTTAAGATCCCATACTGGTACTTGCCTGATTATTCTGGAGAAATCCTGGCTTCTCTTTGCCTTAATAGTCATTGCACCAGTTTGGTTTTAGGAGACTAGAAAAGCTAACCCTACATTGATTTACATGCTACAGAAGCTTATTTTTACATTCAGATGGCCACTGAGAGCGTCAGGGAGCTAGGCTCCATGCTAGCTGCCTGCTGAGTTGGATTAAAACAACACCAGATCCTCCTGCTTACATACTCTGTGGCTGAGCAGTTAAGGCAAAAGAGTAGGAAACACAAAGACCACAGTCTCCTACCTTTTCATGTTCCTAGACTTGAGCAGACTCTGCTTCCTGTCCTTTATTGACTAAATTCAGTTGCATGGATATGTATATCTCCTAACTAATAGCCACCATGTGGTTCCAAAGTAAATGTGATGACCAGCATTTTTACATGGATTCCATTGTTCCAAACTGATGTCCTCATAGCTTCAAGGAAGGTACTTTACACACACATCCTCCTGCTCAGCCCATGACTATATTTCCTTAGGATTTTTTTTCTATAGACACAAACTTCAACACCGTGTGTGTGTGTGTGTGTGTGTGTGTGTGTGTGTGTGTGTGTGTGTGTATGTGTATGTTTTACTACCTGAAATAATGAGTATGGTCTGTTAATACAATTTTCAACCCTTTGTGTTTTCGTATGATAGCAACACAATTTTAATGTGCTTTATTTCTGAAAGTGGGATTCATAAGGAATGCTTCATTATTTATAATGAGTATATTCTGTGAGCTGGTACATTTCAGTTCCTAGATGACCCTTAAAAAGGATTTGAATAAGGAGCCACTCCAGCAGTCTATTTTTCCATTTTCCTTACATGTACTTTCTCTCCTTTTCTATCTCCTGTCTCACTTCTTCCCCCTGGCCCTGTCCCCTCTTGTTTCTTTTCTCTTCTTTTACTTTTCCTATTAATAATAGATTTTTTCCCCCTCTTCTCTGAAATGGTAGGTTGGTGGCAGTGGCTCTATAGTTTTTATTGTGGGTGTAAGAATTGAATGACCCCATGGGAATTCTTCATTCCCAGTTGTGGGAACTGTTTGGGAATGGTTAGGATGTATGGCCTTATTATAGGATGTTTGTCACTGGGCAGAGAGGCTTTACTTTTTCTTAGAATTTCAAGTTGTTACTAAAATCACTCAAAATATTTGAACTTCACGTCAATCATTTTTTTTAGTAAATAACTATATATAATGTATATACATATAGATAGATGTTGGATGGATAGACAGACATATAGATAGATAGATTGATATAAACACACCCACGTGCACACACAAACACACACACACACACACACACACACACACACACACACACACCTGCCTGTACTTACCGGAGACTGACAACTAGTACAGCAAGGCTCATCCGTAGCCTACAGGACCCCAGCTTCTTTGTTAAGCCTGTCTTAAAGAAAACTAGTCTCTGTACTCATGGAAACTCAGTCCATTTAGTATATGTACACATGAATATTTAGACTGCATTATCATCTCCACCTTGGAGACCGACCAGTAAGATTACCTGATAACCTTCTCCCAAAAGCTAGACCTTTTCCTTAATGAGGAGCACTATGATTAACACTTTATGATTCAGAAAAATCCCAGTCGAATCAGGTGCAAGCTGTTCTTTAATCTGAAGCTAAATGATATTTTGTAGTTTTTCTTATTTAGGTTATTTTCCTTATTGTTCATACTCCAAGAGGATATCTTTAAGAAATAATTGAAAAGGATTCACATCCTCAGATTTTGTCTCTAAGAATCTGAGGGGAGCAAGTCCAGAGTCATAGATATTAGCAGTTAAATGCCCAAGAGAACGCCATCATTAGCGCTGGACGTGGTAGCAATGGTCCTAAGCCCCACTAGATGCTGTGGCTTCTCATCTTCCTACCCATGATGATCTGCGCTGGCCTTACAGTGAAATTCGTTAGAAATGTAGCTTGCTTTCTGCACTGACCTAAAGCAACTTGGGAGACAGGGGTTTATTTCACCTAACATTTCCTTGCTATAATCTATTACTTAGAGAAGTCAGTGAACTCAGAACTTAGGCAGGATCTTGGAGCAGGAACCGTAGAGGAGAGCACTGTTCTGACTTTACTTCCTTAATCACCATCTCTCCTCCCTTCCTTCTTTCTTATATATCCCAGGCTTAGTGATGGTACCACAATGGATTAATCTCTTCCACATCAATCAAGAGTACATATGTCTCACAGACTTGTCCACTGGCCAAGAAGAGCTACAATATTGTGCAGGTATGGTTCCATCTTTCCAGCTGGCACCAGGTTGTGTTGAATTAACAGTATGAACTAGGGAACATCGTAGGATAATTCTAGGTTAATTAATAAGTCTGAAGGTCAAAAACCCGTTACAAGGACCATGGCACTAGTTACTTTCCCTCCTGAGAGAAAATTGCAGGCTTGGATCTTCTTTTCCTTCAGAATAGCAGTCACACTTATTTTGTTTTTTGTTTGTTTCCTTTCCTAATGTGTACTTTTCTAAGGACACATTGTGATTTTATGTTTACTTGAATAGTAAATACTTGGCATCTTGTATGCAAACAATAGCAACAGTGTTGATGTTTTTACTGTCTTTGTTCTGGGGGGCTTTACTCTTGTTTCTAGAAAAGTTGTTTGCCCACAGGCAAAGTGTATTCCCACAAGACAGTTTATCTCTGTATTGTAGTAAATATTGAAAACTGTGTACAAAATAGTAACCAATAAATTACAAAATTAATTTGGTGGATTCATAATATTCATACAGAAAACACGACTGTTCTATGAGGAAACTATTAGCCATATGCTGAGAGTGGAGCCTGAGAAAGTTCAAATAATGCAATTAGTGCTGCATAAAATGTTGTACCTTCTTCCACTCAACATGAGGTCATAGAAAAAGAACATGAAGTTATTTGAGCTGTTTGCAGTTAAAGTTGACCAAGAGCACTGAAGTAACAAAACAGTTGAGCACAGATCCCGGGAGAGAAAATTCATGCTTGGAAAAATTGAAGAAAACCATGTCATCCTAACTTTGTTGCACTTCTTTTGATCAATAGATCAAGAGGAAAGGCCAACAAAGCCACAAAATAACCTTTATGAAAACCACATTAAACAGGCTTTTGTAAAGACATTCCTCCTAACAAAGAAGAAATAAGTCTGGCTGTAGACAAAGTGAGTGTTGGGGTCCAAAGAAAATTACCAAATATCTAAACTACTCATTGAAGGGTGTGAAAAGACTATTGAAAGTGGATGATTGTGGTTGAAAAAAAATAGTAATTTGTGGCTGGTGATGGCACTGACTAGCTGATGACTGCAATTCCCTGAAGACTGAGCGGAGCAGCCGCCCCTGTAAACACAATCAGGAGCAGCACAGGAAGTGACATGACAAATTTTACCTCAACAATGCCAGCAGGTTATAAGTATAGGGTCTGTTGTTTGTCACAGCAGGGGAACGGAGTTGAAGACAGCTCTGCCAAGCCTCACTCATTACAGTGATGGCCACTCTGTTGAGATTAATCTAAACACCATTTTTTTTAAACAGATCCTGTTCTTATAGTGAAGGGTTTGCTATTTATTTCCTGGAACAAAGAACTGGCTTTTGTTTTGTTAGTTAGTTTGTTTGTTTGTTTTGTTTTCTTTTCTTTTTCTTGTAACTCGTATATTTGACAAGCCCTAGGCAACCAGATACACAACAGCATTTTATTTATGTAGGTTGTAATAACAAAAAACAAATTTCTAGTATTTATGCACAATGCAGGGGTATGTAGGCATAAGTATTTTGTAGTTTACTTATGTAACCTTATGTATGTGTATCCTGGTGTGATGTATTGAGCAACCAGTTAATATACACAGGAGCTATAACATATGTCACTGTTACTGGCATTTTTAACTTAGGTAGCTAAAATAACAGATTGAATATAACTATTCTAATGAAACATATGGAGATTCCCATAGGATAAGATAAAAATTGTTCCTTTCATTTGTATTATTTTGCTTTAATTATGTGAGCAAAAATAGTTCACACATTCTAGGGAGCAAAGTATAAAGTAATAATTAATAAAAGAAGAAGAGATCATGAATAGAGAGGCTTTGGGGATGGGAAAGAGAGAACGGGAACGATGAAATAGAGGAAAATGCAGCACTTCCGTATGGATTTTTCAAAAGCCATTTTAAACCTAAAACATTTTTTATCATAGAGAGAAAATTGAATTAAAATCTAAGAGAGTATAGATACAGGTTGGGCATGAAGCTTTAGTGGGAGGATATGTGCTATGTGCACATGATGATTTAATTAGATCTGTAGCGCTTCAGAAAATCAGTTAGGGTTTTACGTATGTGAAAACGTATATATGGCTTTAGTATGCAAATGAATACATTCAAAAAATGCACAATTACACTCATAAATTAAAAAGATGGGAAGGACGTATTATAAAATATATAAACCAATTTAGAATACATTCTATGAAATAATGGACAGTCTTCAAACATAGCAAGGACAAGAGCAAATTAGAAACATGGAATGCATGAGCTATAAAATGCAGCCAGAGATACACACAAAGAAATGCTGTCTCAAGAAAAAAAAATCTAAAAAAACAAAACAACAACAACAAAAAAAAACAACCAAACAAAAACAAAAACTTAAAATCATAGTTAAAACTATTGCCTTAGGTTAATCCTCAAACAAGAATATGTTATCAGTGTGAATTGTAGAAGTCCAAACAAAGTTGTGATTTAATTTATAATATCAAGCTGAAATGATGTCTTAGGTGGCTCTATTTTTAGAGCACAGAGGAGGCCAATACAGAAGGAGAAGAAGGAAGGAAAAACAAATAAAAGGATGTTTGATTAAGTTTCTATAAAGCCATGTATCTTCACACACGCATATGCACACACACACATATATATATATTACATTCAAATATGCATACACATATATGCGTATATAACTGAAATGAGGTTATACCACTCGGGATGCAATGCTTTCCAGAACAATCTAACAAAACCACAATTGCCGTGCATGAGAAACTTCCATTTGAAATGAGTAGCTATTCAGGGTGTTCCAGGTCACTCCCACAAGGGGCTCAATTGATGTCATCCTTGGTCACTTCTCAATGTCTGACAGTTAAATCACTATTGCTAGAGACACAGCACACTTCTGACACAGGACTCACAAGATTTAAGCTGTATGAAACCTGGAAATGTCCTTGCTGTGGTCTAGCTTTCATACTATCAGCAAATACTATGAGAGCTGCCAAGAGATTGAAGCAATCAATAGACTTACCCAGCTGTGACATCAATGAACTGTAACAGTGAGCAACAGGGCAAGTTATTCCTCAGGGTGCAGTAGTGGCACTCATATCTTGACAGAAGTGCTAGGAAGAATGGAGGCCAATATCAAGCGCTTCAGTTATGGGTGTGCAACGGAACTGTGCTCCTGTAAAATGGTTGTTACTGTGAAAAGTGAAAAGCAATAGTAGTAGAAATTGATCTATAAGTAGAAGGAAAATGCCACTACCAATATGTAATAAAAGAAAATCAGAAAGACCAGGTAGTACCATGTATGAGCTAATCCCAATATTAAAATGTACAACTGAAATTCTAAAATATTTTCATAATCAATTACCTTATCCAGGTGAAGCAATCAACTTCTTAGCTCAGGATATGGACATAGCTACGAGATTATACAATTTATGAGTCTGAACAAGATTTCAGGACATACATAAAAGTTAGACATGGTTTATGCAAAGGAATGTAGTATGTTGAGAATGATAACCCAGAGTCACTCAAGTTTCTGAAATAACATCTCATATGTGGTCAAGTTTGTAATGAAAATCAGAGGTGAAAACCAAAACAAAATCAGGATAAATATATACAAATTAAGAATAACCAAATAGATAAATCACCAACAAAACAAAACAAAAACAAAAACAAAAGCAGTTAAAGTTAAATTGTTGAGCTTTAAAGCACAATACCTAAAATGAACATTTTACAATAGAGTTTCAACATCAGATTTAGCAGTACAAAAATCACAGTTAATTCAATGGCGCAGACTGTAAGGTTAATTTTTACTCAGGCCATATAGCCCAAGCTCATTATTCAGATCGCATATGGTGGGAAGAGAGAACCAAATCTCACAAATAGCCCCATAGATTCTCTGATACTTTTGTGCCAACATTAATATGTGTGCAAACATATATGCACACAGAAAAAAGTTTAAAATGATTTATTAATATGAAAATCAAGTGGTTGAGGTTCAGGAGAGAAAAATGAAACAAAAATAAACAAAAAATGAAAACCCAGTAGAATCTAAGCTATACCTTGCAGAATACATAGATGTCATGATAATCTGCTATATTACACCTGGAATCAGAAGTAAGCATACTACTTAAAATGTAGATAGGAATTGTGCTTGTCTAGTAAAATAGAAGTAGAATATTATTTTCTATGGCTCATGATCTTTCTGGTTGCAAGAAACTGGCTAGGTTTCCAGTTATAGACATTATTTCCCTCTTGTTGAGTGAGCCTCAACTTCAAGTTGACAGCTGTTGGTTATCAACATTTGAGTATCACTTGCTGCACTTTTATAGATATTTGCCATGCTGGTCAATAATAACCAAAGCTAAAGAGGCCATCAAGTTGAGAGTGAGGCAGCAGTTTTATTAGAGTGGTTGTACAGAGGATACCTGAAAGGGGATGCAGGGAAAACATTGAGGGAGGAAAGTGATGTAATTCTACTATTTTTTAAAAAGAGAAAATGGGCAGAAAGATTAAAGGAAAAATGCTGGATCCCCCCATACACACACACACACACACACACACACACACACGCACGCACGCACGCACGCACGCACGCACGCACGCACGCGCTCGCGTGAGCGCGCGAAACACAGAACAGAGAATACAAGATGCTCAGTCAACTCAATACAGTGAAGACTGAAAAAGATGAGGAATCTTCAAAGCTGCAAATGATAAACACTCACCATATACATGAATCTCCCCAGTGACACTTAGGGGTGACTTTTCACCAGAAGTTTTGATGGCCAAAAATCAGGATAACTAATTTTAAAAGCTAAGCATTAGAAGAAACATTGTCAAAAAAGAACTTTGAGTTTGGGAAAACTCCCATCTAAAACTGAGGGCTAAATTATGATAATTTGAAAATCCATATATGAAGAAAAATCATTACTACTGTGGTTGTCCTATATTAAACACAAGCACCCACATTCACATTGAAATAAGTTCTGACAACAACCCAAGAATGTTGAAAAACTATACCAGAAACACTTGATTTCTGTTAACTTAGATAGGTAGTGGGCTTGCATAGGATTATGAGGTCATCTTCTGAAAATTTATAAAGCCAATAAAATCCAATGACCTACATCTCCTGAGTGGGTATAATTGTATTTGCACCTATGTTTATAGGAATAGTAAGTTCCGTTTCAAAATCATTACAAACATTCTGGGGAATTTTTACTCTGTAAAACCGTGGAAAGTATCACAATAACATGTAAAAAGAACACTACTCAGATACATAAAATAACCAATATGTCCGAGGGACATAGAAAAATGAGAACCTTCCTCTGAAGCTAGTGAGGCTCTGATCCCGCTTACGAACAGAAACTCAATTTGTTTATTATGATGAAGCCTCATATCCAAAAAAGTTTCTTTCTACTAGAACTCATTATTTTCTAGATAAAAAAAAAACATGCTGAAACTGTGAGAAAAAACATCTCTATGAGTCTAAAAGGTGGCACTAATAATATCTATGTGTAACATGTTTATGTAACATCGACGTTTAAAAATTATGTATCCTGATTAATAACTATAACTATTTCATGGCTAATAAAATGAATCAAAATAAAAGTCATGTATGATCTTTTAGTAACTAACAAGGGATTCTTTATAGTTAAATTTTATAAACTGTAAACAAAAACAGACAGAAGAGATTTTATAGACTGAAAGTCAAAAGTCTCACAGCAAGGTAGATAAAAGAAATGGTTTGGCTTTCATGTAAAGATGGAACTAAAGTGTGCAAATATGAAGAAAGGAAAGGCCTGAAATGAAACCAATACAATAACAGAAGAATTGGAATTAGCAGAGATGCAAAGTAGCTCAAAATATCTTAAAACTACAGTAAGTAAAATAGAATATTTTAAATTTGCATAAACTTTATTATTCTGTTTTTAGTTATTTCTTTTGTGGTTTGAGATTACTATTTAATTACATCATTTCTTCCTTTTTCTCTCTACAAGCTCACACATGCCCCTTACTTTCTTTCAAACTCATGACCTCTTTAAAATCAAATATTTATTCAGACAAAAGTTATACCAATTTTGCTTAATAATATATAGAAAGCAAAGATTAGCAATATCCAGAAGGAATGGTTTAACTAAAGCAGTCATTTAAAACATATGAACAGTTCATGCTTCAATATACACAATAATCTTGAGATTTGATTAGGAATAAAACAGTACTCTAAGCAAATGTAATTGGAAAAAATATAATTGAAGACAAAACAGAAATAAAGACAAATGAATTGTCACATGCTGAAGACACAGAATGTACTGAGTAAACCCCCCTGATGGTGGGACACAGCTGAGGTCGGCTAACCACAGCAAAAGCTGTAGAATCTACACACTGCTCCAACCCCTACTTGGTAACACTGGCAAATTGCTGGAAGCTAAGAGTGGCACAGCATGAGGACAGGCAACACCTAAAGGTTTAGAGACGTCTATATTTTAAAGAATTTTGAGCCGGACATGGTGGTGCACGCTTTTAATCCCAGCACTCCAGAGGCTGAGGCAGGTGGATTGCTGTGAGTTTGAGGCCAACCTGGTCTACAAAGCGAGTCCAGGACAGCCAAGGCTACACAGAGAAACCGTGTCTCGAAAAAACCAAAGGGGGAAAAGTTATCATACTCCATAAATGGGACTTGGTAAATATGGAACTAAGAGTCATGAAACATGAAGATTAGTGTGCACTATGTACATAGACACAGCACAGTCATGATTTCTTTGTAGGTCCATTTTGTCTGCTCCAGCATTAAAAAGGTAGTCACTGTCCAATATGCAAGGTGCTATTACCTTTTCAGCAACTGCTAATGTAAAATCTCCTGGCTCAGATGAACAGGAGAATGGGTTCCTCATAGTCAAATCCTTTGTATTTTTACATATCTAATGCCATTCCCTCAGGCATCTGGAGAAATGGAAGAACGCGCAGAGATCTTTCTAAAGTGCTCGGCGACCTGCTGTAGCCATGAGGCACAGTGGTTGTTGATTAGCTGAGAAATGGCCAGGAAAAACTGAAGCTACTGCAAATATGTAATACAAAACCTTTCCTAGACCCCAGACCCTAGAGAATGGAAATGATATGTAGGTTAGCACAATCTCAAGTATTTATCTGTTGGTCTGAGAGATGAATCAGTTGTCAAAGTGCATGCTCCTTTTGCAGAGGAGCTGAGTTCAATCCCCAGCCCTCATGGCACCTGTAGCTCTAGCTCCAACCTCTATCTCCAGGGTAACCAGTATTTTCCTAGACTCTCCTGAGTCCCTCTCTCTCTCTCTCTCTCTCTCTCTCTCTCTCTCTCCCTTCTCTATATAAAGATTTACTTTATTTTAGTATCTATATTTATTTTATTCTATGAATACTAATAATGAAATGAATTATTTGGGAACATAAAATTGTTACCTGTAATTAGCACGTGTTTTTAATCCTAGCTAGCACAGAGAAGAGAGACACAAGAAAGTCCCAGGCTCCAGGCCTACCTTCACTACATAATGAGATCCCAGATCGGAAAAGAAAATGAAAGGATTATTTTTGTTTATTAATACTGCGTATATTTACTTATTTAAACAGACCGTATTATAGAAACAAATAACACGTTTTCAAATGTGTCATCTGAATAATAATAACCAATATGCTGCTGGTCGTTGGGGGTACATTGTATTTGAGCTGATTTGTATCGATATTAGGAAACGTTTTTCTATTGAAAGCCCACTGTAGGGTGTGCAAATTAGTTTTTCTTCTTTATCTCCTCTTAATTCTTCTCCATTTCTTTAACTTTAGTGATACTAAAACCATTCTTATCCTAGAGTTACGACAGTAGGAGGGAAGGCTTTTGGTATGTATGGTCCAAGGACTCAGGCTGTCCTTTTTGCTAGCTATCCTGTGCTGTGTTTACGAGTAAGGCAACAAGTGAGTGATGCATTCCCTACGCCTGAGCACGCACCTGGGCCGTGTTGGAGACAGGCCCGGAAGCCACATGTTACTCCTGAGCGGTAATGTTACTTCTAATCTATAATGAAATATGTATGACTGAGGATTATAGACCCTTTGGTATCCCTTCAGATCTCCTGTGATAAAATACTCCGTATCATTTAGAGAGTGTGGCTAAGTGCATGCATATTTCAGTTAATTGTTGAACACATTATCAGTCTTCCTTTTCATCAGTCTCTTGTGAAATGATTTCAACATCAATTTAATCTGATACCACAAAGGACTTTTGCTCTTTTAAATTCCTTACATTGTACTATCCATTTAGTTATTCTTTGCTAAATTAATTCTTCCCTGGAGGGTTGCCACTGAAACAAGTTTCACATACTGAGCTCTTTAGACGGATCCTTTTTGAAACTCTTTAAATGTTCTTTTTCATACATCACTGGTATATGAAGAAAATTCCCTGTAATCTCTCGGAAACCTAAATAATCTAAATCACATTGCAACCTCATAGGACAGTACCATTTTAAAACTGTAACTGAAACAGCCAGCCTTCCTCACAGGTCTACACTGCCCGGAACCTT
>OU015756.1:75275452-75305750 GCA_907169655.1 Acomys percivali
AGAGAGAGAGAGAGAGAGATTTTGAATCTCTCAAAGCCCATGCCCAGTAACAATATACCTCATCCAACAAGACCAAACCTTTTAATTCTTTTAACTTGTCGCAAACAGTTCAAATATATGAGCCAGTGGGGACCATTCTCATTCAAACCAGCACAGATAAATAAGTAATAGTAGTTGCAATCCATTTTAAGTCTCCAGGTTGACTTTTTCCCTTAAAATACAAACTAATGACTTAATCTATTTACTAGATCCCCATATTAGGCTTAATATGGAGAAAAGACTTATGCTAAGGATGAAGTGCTAATACTCTTTCCAAACCATATCTGATCAAAGAGCTGGACATTTTATAAATTTAGCCAGAAGCTTTTCATCCTGTTGTATAGGTCTTAAAATTTGTAGCTTGTACTGGTCCCTGACCTTTCCATATGATTTTGATGTGTACATCAGTATCGATCCAGAATCTATTTATCTTCTGCAGCCTCTATCACTGCCCTTACAGCTGCTTCTCCAGTCTAAGTTATATCACAGATCTGTTGAATTTTCTATATAGTGTGTATAATGTTTCTTGTACTTTTTACTTACATACACTCAACATATTTCCAACAAGCAAGTCATGTTAGAAGGGTCCTATTCCTTCTCTGTTCATTTCAGTAGTTCATTGTCAAAAGAAATGGCAGGTCAAAATGACTTGACAGTCCTGATATGACTTGATGAGCTAGGGTAGGTGGGTGGGGATGCTCCCCTCTTCTGAGGGGGATATGGGAAAGGGAGGGAGGGTGGGACTGGGAGGTGAGAAGGAATGGGGCTACTTTGACTTGCATGTAAAGTGAATAAATAAATTTAAAAACAAACAAACAAAAAAAAAATGGCCACAGAGGTCCTTAATGAAGTGGATACTGACATTCCTCAGCATCACCTGGCTTTGCTTTCTGATCAACTTTGCTGTGATCACTTGGATTCTTTACTGTTCTAGAGCATTCTAAAGATTCTGATAAAAATAAAATGAAAGAGGGAGGGGAGGGAGGGAAGACACAAGCGAGAGGATAGAAATTAAGATGTAATCTGAATACATTATTTAAATAATAAAAAATATTTCAGCCAAAAAAAAAAAAGAGCAGATTCTGATAAAGCAGCTTATATATATATATAGCTTCTGCTCTTCCCTCTGTCTGGAATGATCTTTGCCACGTGACTTGTTGACTCACCAGCTCTTTGTCCTAGTTAAGCTGCATGTTTTCAGTGAGTCTTACCTAGAAAATCCTATACAGAACTGCAGCTTTCTTATCACTCAAAATCATTTATTCAGAGCTTTGTGTTATCCAATATTAGTTATGTCAACCTATTTTTGCTCCCAAATGCTGGAAGACAAGCTCCAGAAGACAAGGACGCAATGCAATTGTCTTGCTTAAACAATTTACTGGCACTAAATCAACAAAAAATATTGCTTATTGAATAGAGAAACATCAAAGATAAAATACCCAGTTAATTGAGACAATATTTATAGATATCCTAACACATCTTATTTCACTAATGTGACCCTTTATATTATAGTATTTATCACCATAATCAAACCCTTTTTAAGCTAAGTAAGTGAATTGCATTTGTGTGGGGGGGAAAAATCCCCAAAAAATGGAATAAAGAACAAGCAACAACACAAATCTAAGCAGCTCCAGGTTTTAAAATGACAGGATGTATCCTTTTGTGTGTGAACAAGAGTACTGAAATGATCACAGCAGGAGGAAGGATTAGTGTGGATAAAGAAAAAAGCTAAGCCACATGACAGACAGTCCCTGATTTCAGCTTTATTGTTGAAGCCAACACAGAAGAACCACTTTTCTCACTTCCCGTCCTTTCTAACTCCCCTAATTTGCTGCACCCTCCCCATTTGCTGATGGATCCTCGCTCACCCCCTGCCTGGAGAGCCTTCACTCTTCACAACACACTTTTTTCCCCCTCTATGTTCACCTTATTTTTTCTCTTGTATCTACTTTCTGTTCATCAAGTTTCATGATAGGTGACATATGCTTTGTTGAGCCTGAACTCTTCTGTCATGCTGTATGCTTTAATGTTCCTTTCCTGAGACTTCTAAGATTAATCTCTAGAAACTGTTTCTCTCTTTTTTCTGCAACATTAAAAAAAAATTACTGAGTTGTATATCTTTGAAAACTCAGCTCGGAGCTTGTAGAATATTTCATGACACTAATTTCTGTGAATGTGTGTGAGTGTGTGTGTGTGTGAGTGTGTGTGTATGTGTGTGTGTGTGCGTGTGTGTGTGTGTGTGTGTGTGTGTGTGTGTGTGTGCATGAGACACAATATATTCATGAGGATTGAAGTGTGAAGGTTGGAGGACAAGATGGAAAAGTTGGCTGCTCCCTTTCATAATGTGGATGTAGGTTCCGAAGACTGAATTCAGGCTTGTTAGCAAATGTCTTTATCCTCTGAGCTGTCTTTCCAGCTCAAGGAGCCACCTCATACTTTACTACTGTGTTTCTCCTTGGCCTAATTCACTAAATTCCCTGCCTTCATCTAGCCTATCACCTGTGTGGCAAGCAGAGCCAATGCCCCATAGCTCAATCTCAATACCTCTTCTTTTAAATAATATTTTATTAATTTATTCATATTACATCTCGATTGTTAGCCCATCCCTTGTATCCTCCCATTCCTCCCTCCCTCCTTCCTGCTCTCCCCCTACTCCCTTATCCTATGTCTGTGACTGAGGGGCACGTCCTCCCCTGTATATGCTCATAGGATATCAAGGAAATAGAAGGATCCAGCAGGTCCTGGAAACCTACAAGTAGAACATTATGACTGGAGGATCTGGGCCCAAGGGTACTGCTCAAACTATGGCACCAGCTAAGGACAATGCGGGCAGTAAACTTCGAACCCCTACCCAAATCTAGCTGATGGACAGGACATTCTCCACCATTGAGTGGAGAGTGGGGACTGACTTTCACATGAACTCTGGTGCCCCATTTTTGACCATGTCCCCTTGATGGGGAGGCCCGGTGGCACTCAGAGGAAGGATAGCAGGCTACCAAGAAGAGACTTGATACTCAATACCTCTTATATGTCACATTTATTTTTTTCTGTCACCCAAATATATAGAAATAATTTTGGAAGAGATACACAAGTCATTTGTTGTGGTAAATTGTATCTTTGGCCATTAAGGCAATAGAGAAAATAAAGAAAAGACTCTATACGAGGCAGTTTCAGTTTCCTAATATACATTATACATGCAAAGATAAACTTAAAACCATTCATTGGGTACTAATTACATATAACTCTAATGTAGACATATGCCTACATTAGTCTATGCCTATATTAGACTATGTCTAAATTAGACTATATGTCTAATATAGTTACATTTCTATTTAATCCCAAACCATCTCTTTAGTTTCCTGTACATATAAATGGAATATAGAAAGAAAGGAAAGAAAGAAGGAAAAGAGATGAGAAATAAGCGAAAGAACAGAGGAACGAAGAGAATGTTGGAGGGAGGGAAGGAAAGAGAGGGAAAGGTAATTCAATCTAAAATTTGCTAAGACAAAAACTTATAGAATATTAGTGTTTTATGCATTTGCTTTTCTCCTGAAATTAATATATCCATCTCACTTTTACATCAATTCCTCGGTTGCTTCTTTTATAGAAAAAATTTTCTTTAACCATGCCTGATAGACATGATATAAACATAATGGTTTTTAGAAAAAAATTGTAACTATCTACCAGAATTAGGCATGGATATATTATTATTCCTAAGGATCTAACACATAAATCTACCTGTCTGTTTACCAGCATATCAATGACATGACATAAATATTATTTAATTACATTATGATGCTTTTGTAATAATAATACTGAATTATAGCTACCCCATGGGCTGTGAGTGAAGTAAGTAAACACTGGCCAGGAAGAAGGAAGATTGTTCTGAGATTGAAAGATTGCTCATACCTGTAAGAATTTTACTAATAAAGGAAATAACACCAATGTGTTCAACCTTCTTAATATATAGCATGAGACATTTCTTTTGTAAAGTTTCAAATCAGAAGGTGTCCCAGCACTGAAAGGGGAAAGAGGATACAGGCTCTCACCTTAACCAAAAGCCATCTCCAATTTGGCTTTCCTGAATGTAGTCTCGGTGGTTATAGCAACTGTTGTTCAGAGTAGATCCCATGCCCAGAAGTAGATGGCCAAAACAAAATGAAAAGAATAATATTTTTGTAGTTACTTTTTTTCTAAATAGTTTGTTTGGGACTTTTCCTTTTTGTCTTATTAGCCTTTGGCTTGTATATTACAGTTCCTGACTTTGTGTGTTTATAGGTATATATGAGTCTTGTGTTCTTTTTGTAAAGAAACAGAGAAAGAATTGGCATGGAGTTGGTGCAAAGGGGGATGGGGAGGATTTGAGAGGAGTTGAGAAGGGAAAACCGTGATCAAATTTATATGATATGAAATTGTTTTTTGAATAAAGAATAGATTTAGACATATATATGATCAGTATCAATAGAAATAAACAGCTAATAAAACTTATAAAATAAGTTAATGAATGTTAAGTGATTCATATGTGAGTGAAAATTGTGTTTAAATAAAAAAGCTAAAATTATATCAGTCTCAAATACAGGGATATATTTCCTTCACGTAAGTATTACTATTTATATTTTAGATGTATTTATATTCATTTCTACATGGTAAGTCACATTACTGAGTCTAAGTTTTACATGACCTCATGGAAAAATTATAATGTCTATTTGTTCTCATTTCAAAGTGTTTGGTAAAAATTGCAGGTAATTTCTTTATTATAATTTACTTATCTATATGACACACCATCTTAAGCCTCAAGTTTCTGATTTAAATGAACAGGACCTTGAGAAAGCGATAGAAGACAAAATCAAGTTTAAAAACAACCTAATTTCAAGGCACAAATGTCAGTATTTTTCTGTAATTTTGCATCACATTCGCTGTCCCTGGATGCTTCACACTTAACAACGATAACAACCCACAGACATCACTTCTGTTTGTTTTTCTACTGTGGCTGCATGCCAGCCTGTACCACTCAACACAGAGCCAATCTGCCCAGGAGGAAGTTTGACCCTCATCCAGCTGCTGACTGATGTATGCCTCGCATCCTGAGTGCCGAGTGTTTCTGAGATACTGGAAAGTCTCCTGTGAGCTTCTGGGAAGTTTCATGCTGAAGTAGCAAGTGAACAGATTGCCTTTCGAGCTGGGCACATTTCATCTCCATACTGAATGGCAAATTCCAAGAAACGTTTTGTTCATTTATTTAAGAAAAAAAATGCTTTAAAAAATGTCTTCCCACAATTGTAAGTGTCCTAGCATAGATCTCGGGATTTGCATGTCTTGCCTTCATTCTAGTTCAGAATATAGAAGGTAAGAGAGATTACAGTGCTGCTTGGCAGTGCCTTTAATCGATTTTTGTTATATAGTCATCTCCTACAGAGTAACAGGAAGACCTACTCTTGATGGTTCCCAGGTAGGGCCTGGTGGGACTCCTTTTGTTGGGTAGCATGATGTCCAGTGCTAAGTGTTGATGTCTAAGGAAAGAGCAGGACTGCCTGTATCTTGAAAACAAGTTAATTTTATTTTTCATCCTCTTTTGTTTTGTTTTCTTTTTTTTAAATTTTTTATTAATTTATTCTTGTTACATCTCAATGGTTATCCCATCCCTTGTATCCTCCCATTCTTCCCTCCCTCCCATTTTTCCCTTATTCCCCTCCCCTATGACTGTTCCTGAGGGGGATTTCCTCCCCCTGTATATGCTCATAGAGTATCAAGTCTCTTCTTGGTAACCTGCTATACTTCCTCTGAGTGCCACCAGGTCTCCCCCTCCAGGGGACATGGTCAAATGTGAGGCACCAGAGTACGTGTGAAAGTCATATCCCACTCTCCACTCAAGTGTGGAGAATGTTCTGCCCATTGGCTAGATCTGGGTAGGGGTTTAAAGTTTACCGCCTGTATTGTCCTTGGCTGGTGCCTAGTTTGAGCGGGACCCCTGGGCCCAAATCTGCCTATTATAATGTTCTACTTGTAGGTTTCTAGGACCCTCTGGATCCTTCTACTTTGCTATTCTCCCATGCTTCTCTCACCTAGAGTCCCAATAGGATGTCCTCCCCTCTGTCCCAGTTTCCTGGTAAGGGAAGGCTTTCATGGGACATGCCCCTTGGGCTAGTATGCAGATATAAGTGAGTATATACCATTTGAGTCTTTCTGCTTCTGGGTTAACTCACTCATTATGATCATTTCTATCATCTCTCTTTTGGACTAAGTCTTTTTTCATACAAAAAAAAGGAGGAGATTCACCTTGTGTACTCTTAACAACATTATAACAAAAATAAAATAACATAAGATAAAAAAGGTCCACTGGAGAGAGAAGCATCAGGGTATTTCTTCCATCAGCCTCATCCTAGATGTGCAGTGGGGCTCACATTTTTAGCCTTACTTGCTTTTTCTGACAAAGATGGCATTAACATCGTGTCTATACAAATAAGGAATGAGGGTGTTTTCCCATCCAGGTTTCAGATTTAGTAAAAACTTGTCAGCAAGCTCATCTGAAAGCTGTCGTTTCCCCAAAGGCTCCCCTTTGTTAATAACAAGTCTAGCAATAAATAAATAAAAAAAGATAAAATACTCACATCCTATATCAGGTGTTTAGTCTGTATTTATTGAGTGTTACAAAAGTAGAAACAAAATAACAAAATCAACACTATCTATAACTTCATCCTTGTGACTAAAGAATGTAGTAGGTGTTTGGACAATGTGCTTCCATGTGCTATGCTCATTTTATTATTACTGCTGTCGCTTGAGTGTTTTCATCTATGAAATCTGTATCTTGCTTACCTCATATACAGAATCAGAATACATGGAAGTGTTTACTACGGGTGAGAGTTTTGATTCCTTCAAGTTGGCATCAAGAAGTATGTCTAATGCAAAGCACGAGGAACTGAATTCACAATCCAAATTAGAGACTTTATCAGCTCTTTTTTTTTTCTTTTTTTTTTTTCCGTCTCAGAATGAGTGGCATCAAGGAGAAAATGATTCTGAAACTTCTCTCCTCTCCTAACAAAATCAGTTCAAGTCATGGGAAGATATTGCCTTCTTCTTGTCATTCGCCCTCTCTGTCCCTGGAGGAGAGTTAGGGGAAGAGGGGCTGAGCATTAGATGAGTGTGAACAAACAATTCAGACTGTTTTCTTATCCCCTTCATGTCCTGCTTTATCTCTGTTGATGTTAACTGTCACGAATGAAATCTGTTAAGGGAATTTAGCTTGCTAATCAGCTGTCTTTGAACTAGGAAGATTATTCTTGATTACCAATATGTTTGTACTACGATCACCAAAGCCCATTAACACATAAGATGAGGTCGTGAAAATGAGTAAGACACACTGAACAGGATAACAAGGCTTGAATTCCAAGACAACTACATGAAAAGTGCAGGTGGTTTGTAGCTGGGTAGGAGCAAAGATTCCTCACATTAGCCAACAAAGGCAAGAGGCCCTCAACTTCATAAACAGTTAGAATTGAGTTATGACTGAATAGTCTTGAATTACATTGTATAAAGAACCTCAAATAAAAATGCAGCCTCTTGGATCAGATTGACAGGTAATAGAAGATAGTAAATTGTGCTGTGATCAGCTCCTTGACACATAGTAACTCATGTAGCAACAGAAGACAAAATAATGACGTCACATCCCTTTGTTTGGTGCAGTCACCTTCTTGTCCCCTGAACTGAAAAAAAAAAATGCAGAGAATGAAAATAAAAAAGTAATAAATCAGGATTTTATCTTTTCCCTTTCATGTGCATCTTTACCTCTAGTTATATGATGGCAGTCTGCTTAATTACAATCCCGGGATAGATAGAAATACATTATAAACATATGTCTGTTGTTGCCTATGAAGGAGACAAAGGCTTGGATTAATGATTCTTTCTGTATTTGTGGTGATTGCAGCACTTTCACTGTTTCAGTTGAATCTCATTAAAACTCCATAAATTGAGGATCCTGTTATGTGGAGTACATATAATGAAACAGAAGCCCGTGAATTCTGTGTAATTTTTCCAGTGCCAATTAGACACAATCCTCCCTGAACAAATGGAGAAGGCTCTAGGGGAATGAAACATTTAATACTATGAAACCTACAAAAAGAGAGTGAGTATATCAGGACTTAGAGCCACTGTAGTGGAGAGCTTGGCCAATGCTGGAGCAGCTAAGACCAACACTGATCCTTACAGCAAGATTCCAGGAGTTTTCTGTTCATTAATAGAACACCAAGTTTTGTTTCTGAAACTTGAGGTGTCCTGTGGCTATATCCAAAAGGCTGGACAAAGGAGCAGACAGCAGTAGTGTCCTCTACATGTGTTAAGGAAATAGGACCAGACCTGGAACACATCAGTAGCTTCTCTGCCTTTGGAATGTGATCTTTCCATATAAATCTTATAATGATTATAGAAGGTGAAATCAAAAGATGAAGATAGGAGGATCAGCTTGAGGTAGACCCCCCAAACAAGGATACAATCCTAGTGTCTTCTTTGTATATTTACACATTTCCTCTTATAGGATATGGTATTTAAGCACAATGAACAAAAATCAACAGTGGCAGCAGAAACAGCGGCATTCCAAGAGACAGTTTCGTAGCAGCAGTGTGGAGTTGACATTCTTACCTCTTCTTTCTCCATATCTTTTCAAGAGGGAAGTTTGACAGAAGAGGGACGTGTGAAGAAGAGATCTGTCTCTACATACCCCAGGCTGGTGAAAGGAATGACAAGAATGATCTGATTTTGGAAAGAAAGCCTTAGACTCAAACATGTGTTGGAAACATTAAAGTGATTGAAATTCATATGCTCAATTAGAAACAGCTGCGGTAATCAACCACCCAGCAGGAACAGAGATTTCAAAGTCCATAGGAAGTTAAGAAAATACAAGTAGAAATAGTTACTACTCATATACTTTAATGAGTTTCAATTCAACGGCCAAAATGACTTACTTTTACATTGTTCATATCATAAGCTGTGTGTGTATAACAAAAGAAATAGCTTTTTTCTTTTTCTTTTTCCTGTTGGTATCACTAGATAAATCACAAGAAAAATATAATGCATTGAAGTGTTGCAAATATTTATCGAGCACTTCTACAAGTAAGAACTTATTTGTAGTTTTCCAAGTTTTCAGTGTTGAATTAAAATAATCTTGGTAGCACAGGGAAACAATCATGGTGACCATCATGTTATATTTAACATAAATCACAAAAAGCTAGTCAAAGGCAGGAATTAAATATCTAACAATGGACTCTTTAACTCTTTTTTATACATGCTGTTTATGAAGAAAGCATGAAATGTCTACTTTAGAAATTCAAAATAGTCCTAAAGTTGTTGACTCAAATATAGAAAGACTAATCGGTTAATGAAAGAATGATCGACTTCCTCCAGCAAACTCTAATATTTTTGACTTAATTACACTGGCAGATGGCAGCCGCATTATTTATTTTATTCCATACAATTCTTGAAACTACATAGATGGCTTACCCTTGTAGATCTCCACATATTTTTCTTCATCAAAGAACAAAATTTGTTTCAAAATCTCTTTGAGCCTTCTCTTTTTATTCCCCCATCTCTATATTTCTGAAATCAAATATATATTATTATACTATATATTAATATATATATTTGTAGCTTGCATTTAATCTCACAATTCTGAGTTGCTTTTATTTTCTAGTCTTTCTCTTTATTTTGGCTCATCATGGGATTATGATGACATATGAATAGATAGAACTGGTTGAGTTTATGTGAGATATTAGTTATTCTGCTTAACATTTTGCAGGGTTGGTTGCACACTGGTCTGTAGGACAGTAATAGCATGTAACATATAATTCCATTGTACTGTTGTATTTGCTGCTGCTAACAGGAAGCTGAACAGTCAAGGAAAGCCAACCTGGCCATAGTACCTGTAGTGCTAGATCTTACATTCTTTCCTAGTTTCAATTCACTAATTTTTTTCTTAGCAAAAATAAGTGTACTTTTCAATGTTTCTGTTGAAAGTTTTAAAACATTATTTCAAGGATTGCATTTTTCAATGTCAGTGAATCAAATTACCCATTTTAATTTCTCTTTGTACCTATGTTACAGCTGCACTGTTCTTACCCAAGATAAGGAAACCAGAAAGAAATCTTTGATTTTGAAGTCTTTATTGAGCTACACAGACCTGGATGGGGGCGTACTCTCAAATGATTTCAAGTCTAGAGGCAGCTCTGAGCTGAGTGAACAAGGGGGTTATATAAGTTTTCTTTAAAAACCCACAAGTTTGTTAGACCTCATTACATGGCTATGATGACGATTAGCAAGCATGAGAAAATATGAGCTGTTAATAAGAGCAGGGCACAGTTGTATCAACATGGCATCTTTCTTTGGCCAGGGAGAAGAGATAGTCTTGCAATTACAGAAGCAAAACTATGCAGGTTAGCAAAAGTTCATCTCTGTGTTGAGCGTGCCTGTGGGTCAGGCTGACCTCAGGTTTAGCACAGGTTTGTTAGGATTTAGCAAGTGTGTTTTTCTCACTTCACAAAAAGGTTTAATTATTTATTTATTATAAAATATTGTATGAATTATTCCCACATATAAATATATACATATATATGTAAATTTCACTTAAGAGATTTCCAAAGTGCTGCAATTTCCCTAAGTATCTTCACCATGTGCACTTTGTCCAAAGAATCTATCCTCACACTCCTCAAGTGTAGCGTATTATTATGTAGATGTTTGGTAATATGCATATTGCTTTAGTAACTTCTCGGCCTGATGAGCAGGTTTGAGTTTGTCATGGAACACATCCAATGACAGTGACACTGGTTATGTTGTGGCTGTCTGTGTTTAATGTGGCAACACTAGGGTCTGCTAGTACCCTGATCGACACATGTAGTTCAGGGAAGATAATATGTATTGACTGTGACTCCCACCACATCTCTTATTTGGAAAGAGTCTTCTATCAGTTCCAGGCTTTATGTGTTTTGTTTTGTTTTGTTTCTTTTTTTTTTTTATTGAACAGAAAAATGAAAATTTTATGTACATCCAGTACACTAATTTTTCCAAGTGTTCTCAGAATATTGTGAAAAGTACAAACTTTTAATTGGTAAACTTTGTATTATCCTAAGCAAGAACTAAGAAAACTGCTGCAGTTAAGGTAGCCTTTTACAATTCTTTTAGGCCAGGGCATTGCCCAGTAAGATATTTAATTTAGTCATAGGATATCCAGACTCTGTTGCAATTTGCTGCTATCAATATACATGCCCTATTGTTCTATGCACGTAAAATTTCCCAACATGAATTTAGAACTCATAAAAATTATTTCCTGACACATTACCTTTGCATTTTATGAACCTCATATCCAGTTCGTGGTTTGAAAGCTTTTAAACCCTTTACCAATTTGAAGTAAACAGTTTTATCTACTGACTTTACTTCTAAAAAATCAGAGACTAAGGGAGCCTTAAAAAAAGAAAATTTAAAAAAAAGAAAGAATGAACCTAGGAATAAATTGGAATAAGTAAAATCTAACTTTTAAAAAGATTTTAATCTATATACTCTTCTATTCTTTTTACAGTATTTCATGTACAAATTTTATAGTTCTTTTTATACATGCAGAAATGATTCTCAAGCAACAATAATTAAATTACTGTTTCCATAATATATGCACATGCATATATCTGCATCTATTAGCAACATAATATAAGACAAATCATTTATGAAAACACTATTTTGTTTTGTTTTAATCACAATTAGCAATGTGTTATGTAGAAATGATGGAATTTACACTCATGGTAATTCTACTGTTTGCAAGTAAGTAGTTACACTATCTTCCATTGTTTTTGTCTTTTAATGAGTCATTAAAATACAAACAAATATATTTCCTTTTTCTTTTTTGGAAATTATATTCTTCAGTTAATACAAAGAGTTCAAAGTAATTTACTTCTCTGAATTAAACAATCATTTTTATCAAAAACTAAAATAACACTGAGCTCTCAGAAAATAATGTTATTTCACTATTTAACATCATTCATCTCTTCTAAATTAAGGAGAATTTAATTCACTCTTTAGTTAATAAGTCTTAAATTAAAATTTTTCTAAGGTATTAATTCATATTTAGTATAACGTCAAGGTTTCAAATATTTTATTATCAGATTTATTACTAAGTAGTTTTTCTTAAAATAGAACAGCCCAAATCTCTGGCTAATTTATCATTCTGTCAGTGTCTTAGGCCTTTCTGGTAAATAAAGCAAAGTGTTTCAGTTCAGGTAGGTTTTAAACAAGCAGCACTTATAACTCGCAGTTCTGAGTCTAGGAAGGTGTTTGTTTCAAAGTCGGTACTTCAGTGTGATGTGCTCACAGGGCAAGAGTGATGAGCAAATTCACTTAGGCCTTTCTTGGGAGGATACCCAGGACACTCCTGAATGTGGAGCCGCTATGCACGTCTTGTGAAGAACTCTATTTTAGCCCATTTGTGGAGAGAAGGAGGCTTCAGTGTATAAACTTTTGGGGAACCCAAATATTCAGACTCCGATATTCTGTCCCCGGCATTTCAAATTTATATCTATGTCACCTGCAAAATAAGCTTTCTCCCTCCCCATAGACTCTAGGGATTTAATGTACTCTATAGTCAATCAGAATTACCAAGTCTGAAGACTCTGGGAAAATTCATCCAAATCAGTTTTGGGTGAGACTCAAGAATACTTAATCCGAGGAAGTTGTGAGCTGAGGAAACCAAAAAGGTTGTGTACTTCTAAAACCAGTGCTGAGACAGGAGTAAGACAGAGACTGACACCCAAAAGATAGAATTACAGAGAAGTCTCTGTGATAGGTCCCAACTAAGTTCAAAACTCAGCAGGGCACACGTGTTCCATCTTAAGATTTGAGAATAGTTTCTGATGAGATGAGATGCTTCCTCAGTATTGATGGGAAAGGAGTTGGCATTAAACATTTTAAGATTTTTTGTATTGTCCATGGCTAGTGCCTTAGTTTGAGCGGGACCCCTTGGCCCAAATCTGCCTATCATAATGTTCTACTTGTAGGTTTCTAGGACCCTCTGGATCCTTCTACATTGCTATTCTCACATGGTTCTCTCATCTAGAGTCCCAATAGGATGTCCTCCCCTCTGTCCCTGTTTCCTGGTAGGGGAAGGCTTTCGTGGGACATGACCATTGGGCTAGTATGCAGATATAAGTGAGTATATACCATTTGAGTCTTTCTGCTTCTGGGTTAACTCACTCATTATGATCATACAGGTGGTAAAATTTAAAACCCTACCCAGATCTAGCCCATGGACAGGACAGTCTCCACACTTGAGTGGAGAGAGGGATATGACTTTCTCATGTACTCTGGTGCCTCACATTTGACTATGTCCCCTGGAGGGGGAGACCTAGTGGCACTCAGAGGAAGGACAGCAGGTCACCGAGAAGAGACTTGATACCCTATGAGCATATACATGGGGAGGTAATCCCTTTCAGGAACAGTCATAGGGGAGGGGAATAAGGGAAAAATGGGAGGGAGGGAAGAATGGGAGGATACAAGGGATGGGATAAACATAGAGATGTAACAAGAATAAATTGATAAAATAAATAAATAAATAATAATAATAATAAAAAGATTTTTTGTATTATTAAGGTCAAGCTTTTCTTAGATCATATGTTTTCTTAATCCTTTGTCTCTTGTCCTATCTTAACGAGCAGCCCAGTATCCACATAGAGTAGTGAAGAGCACTGGATGTCCTTTCTACCGTTCACTTGAGTCTCCTTCCACAAAAACTAGAGCACAATTGCCATTTAGTCAAATCCCTTCCACCTCATAAGAGGAATCTGCTTTCTCCGATTTTCTAATAGCCTGTGCCTCATTTCTGCCTCGGACTTTATAGGGACAATGTTTCTCGAATACCTTTCTACTAACATTTAATTGTGTCCACTTAGCGGATCATGCTCAAAGAGCCTAGACTTCTTCTACAGCTCTCCTTTTTTCTGACAACCCCCATCCTGAACTGACATGAATAGTACAGTCACAGTTCTAAACAGCTTTTTTTCAACATGAAATTCAAAATGTCTAACTATAAAATAAATTGGTTCTTTTATTCTATGTTTGGATGTTTGCTAATTCCTTTTTATTATTATTATTAATTTATTCATATTACATCTCAATGGTTATTCCATCCCTTGTATCCTCCCATCCCTCCCTCCCTCCCATTTTCCCCTTACTCCCCTCCCCTATGACTGTGACTGAGGGGGACATCCTTCCCCTGTATATGCTCATAGGGTGTCAAGTATCTTCTTGGTAGCCTGCTATCCTTCCTCTGAGTGCCACCAGGTCTCACCATCCAGGGGACATGGTCAAATATGAGGCACCAGAGTACGTGTGAAAGTCAGTCCCCACTCTCCACTCAACTGTGAAGAATGCCCTTAGTTTTTAAAAAAATTTCGTACATATGTCCAACATATGTTGGTCATCTCTATCCCTCAGTTCCTTGCTCCAAAACATTTCTCAACTCATGAACTTTTAAGTTACTAATAGTGCACCAAGTCTAGTCACTGCTGGCCATATGTCATTGATGTGAGGTCACCCATGAGGATATGGGTATTTCATAACTTACTGCAAGCCAAACTTCAAGATACGTGAAATGTCAAAACATTTGGTACTTAAGAATTCTTTTTGTATATTTATTTGACTTTTGAGAGATTACACTCTGGCTTTTAACTTGTTATTAATGATACTAATATTCCACTTTGAGAGTTAAAATTCCCCCAATTGTACTACCTAGCATATATGTTACTAATTATTGCTTATCCTCAAGTTTACTGTATTAATTAAATCCTAAACTTGATTTGAATTGTAGCAATTATCCTAAAGTTAAGGAATTCCTGTTAGAATGGTATACAATTAGTCAGTTCTGTGTTTCATCCTATCACACACATGCCTTGATGCACTGCTTCCAGCAAAACAACAGCTGTCCTTTAATGCATTTTTCATGTATTCCAATAATTAGTTCATGATAAGTTATTAAATAACTTTCAGTCAGAGTTAATAATGTACATAAAGCATGTGTTAAGAATTAAATAAGATCTTCAGTGAAGATTTCATTTGATTTGAGAGATTTAACACACACACACATACATGCACACACATGCACACACATGCACATGCACCAACATAATGTTCAAATAGTCAGGTTCTATCTTGTAAATATTTAAATAGCCAGAAATAATATAATGCTCACTTGATTGAAATGTGAATGTTAATGTAAGGAAGGAACAGAAATTGCATAGTAGTGGTCTTATATATATATATTGTAAATTTTTAAATTTTTACATATACATTTATTTTATTACCCATATATACAATAGATTACCTATAGCAAGAAGAACCATGACACAACCAGGAATTATATAAATGTTACAGTCTTATTATTTTGGCTATTTGTATTTGACAGTCTTGAAGAAATTATCTAAAATTTTGAATGTAAATCAATCTCCATCACATATTGTCATTGTCAACTTAAAACATCTATCTAGACCTAAAAATATCTTAACTCCTAAACAACTAGGCTTCATTGTAAAACTAAGCTACCTGGTCTTCAATTCCCTCAGAGACTTGAGAAGGAATAAACTTGATTACCTGAGTATGCCGGAGTTCAGGTGAGTAGATTTCCAAATGAGAAGATGAAAGAGACAGTGTGCTACCAGAATAGTCACCCAAAACTCTCTATAATATACTGGTTCTTAAAAAACTACCAAAGCAAACACTAGCTAGTTCACAATTTTAATGTCCTAAAACCCTCATGACACACATACCTGTTATCTCTACTTTGACCTTCTGACTCCAGTTGCCAGTGGTAGTACCCAGTGATTTTTTTTTTTTATTTTCTCAAATAAAGACTCTGAATATAATCTTGGGTGAATTATTTACATTGTAGTTTTAATCTAGTGAAATAGGTCCAATTAGCAAATACTCTAAGAACATCGGTGGTTAAGATATCACATAGTATGACATAAGAGTTGAGAACTTACATAGACATTTAAGAAAGAAGATATATTAAGAAGGATATCAGATATACCAGGAAGTGATAATCATGACATACAGACTTGTAAGAGGTAGTGGAGCAATTTAAAATAAATTTTGAAAGGTGTATCCAGAGAAGACAGAAGAAAGAGCTTCTGACTCGAGCCTGAGATAGAACACCAAAAGGGAAGGTCCTCATAGGTGTAATCAAGATGACACAGGAGGACCAAACCTTAGCAATGCTGATAGCAGTTAGTGTCAGACACCCTCCAGAAAACATATCATGGAAAACCCAGCTCTCAACTGAGAAACCATATGAGGAGAGATGTAGTGAAAGCCACTCGCCCGTGACTGCTGCTGTCTTCTCCTTGTTGTCTAGCCTGCAGAATGCGCAGGAACCGGAGTTGGCAAGGACCCTGAGAAAACCATAAATACAGAAGAAGTCAGCTAAGAGAAAACAGAATCAGGAAGTGCATGCTGCTCCTCTGCATACTGTAACGATGCAGCTCAATAGTCTAACAGCTGTTGAAGATGCCTTAGGGCTGTGTTTTCAGTTCTACAAAGCAAGGAACCATTTATAACATAAGTGAGTCAGGAAATCCACAACTGTCAGTGACATAAACACAAAGACAAACTTTGCTATGACCCCAAGCGTGTGGCATACAAAATGTGATAATTGCCACATTAGGTGAAATTATAATCAGCTAAATTGTTTGCCAAACTAGTTGACATCCATGGGTGTGGAAGAAGTTCACAGAAGACACATGTCACAAGTAGCTGGAAAGTGTGTCATACAGAGATAGCTGAATGGAAATGGAAGGAAATGAATGGAAATTGTCTTTTTTTGGCCTATAAATCAAGCTATAGGACTTTAAAAAAATTGAAAGTGTAGTAATAGTTTAGCTGTAGAGCTAAAGAATTACACAGTGCTGGGGGTGGAAGGATGGCCCAGAAGTTTAGGGTATTCCTTACCCTTACAGAGAACCAGAGTTCAATTCCCAACACCCAAAGGTAGCAGCTAATACCAGCCTATAAAGCCCTAAGAGGTATGACACACTTTTCTAGTGTGCACTGATACCTAAACACATGTGGCACACGCGCATACACACATAAACTCCCATGCAATAAACAGATAACACATCAAAGTAAAATAATTAAAATATTCCTTTAAAAATATTCTTATGAAGGCAGCAGGATGAATAGAAAGTTCAGTGCTGACAAATATTTGCTATGTCTTACTATAAGTAAAATGGTTTTAGTGACATGGAAAGAACTGAAAGAGACAGGATGAGGGTATAGACAGGTACCTGAATGGATCAGGACCCTTGAGGGCGCTGTATAAACTGATGCACCAAGCAAGGACTAGAACCTAGACCCCCTGCTTAGATGTAGCAGGTGGGCAGCTCATTCTGCATTGGGGTAGGGTTGGGGGTAGTATGGGAGTAGGGACTGTCTTTGATATGAAGTCTGTTTCCAGTAATTTGACCACTTCCCCTATGTGGGGAGGCACACAGAGGAAGGGGCTGCAGACTCACCTGATGAGACCTGAAGGGCTTTAGTCACACAGTGGGGTAGGAGCCCTCTCCCCCATCAGAAGACTAGGGGAGGGGAATAGGGCTGAAACAGGAGGAAGGGTAGGAATTGGATGATACAAAGGAGGGGTTAACAATCAGAATGTAATGTGATCAAATTACAACAAATAAAAGTTAAAGAATTTTAAAAAACCAGGTGCCTGCAAATGTTATTTCTTAAACTCACCATATAAGTTCATACACCTTGATCTGCCCTCATCCTCAATACAGAGCCAACTACATAAGACATAGAACATGGGAATTACTGTAAAAAGTTCACACAAATTACACAGAGAATATTGCTGTCCATAATAAAATCTTACACATAAAGTTTAAAATGCAATCATGCCTGCATATGCTCCTTTTTGAAACTGTATTTGCAATTATTCTTTATAGGTATGAGGTAATTGGGATAACATATAAACTGACATCAAACCAAAATGTACGAATTCACTTCTAGACTGTGTTCTCTGTCTCCTATGTTATCCTCAGGGTAGGAAAGAAACCTAAAAATGTGTGTTTTAAATAATACATATTTGCTATGTGGATAAGGTGGCAACCTGTGCGTGTTTAAAATCTATAACAGTTGTAAATGTAGTTTTTATTTCCTCAAATGGGAAGTTGAGATGAGAACTGTACCCAGGCAGTACAAATACGTTGCTTGGGCTGAGCTCAGAGAATTTCTTTCTTTGTTCTACCTGTCCCTACACCTGGCCCTGGAAGCTTGGTGTCTCCATACAATGTGATCTTTGGTAACTTGAACTTGAAGGTTTCAGCTTCCAGCCTCCATCTGCTAACCTAGAATATTTCAGCCTCCATGATTACTGCTGAATAAACCCAGCCTTTCTTCCTCTTTCTGAACTCTAACTGCCTGGCTCACCTCAAGCTGTTCTGGCACAAACTCCTCTCCAAGCTGACTAATGCAAACCAATGTCTCTTAACTTCTGACTGAATTGACCTACTTGTCCTCATAGTTAGTTCTCTCTGCAACCTGTCTCTGTAAAAAGGTCCCTGTAAAATTGCCACAAACACATAAAGCACTCCGTGCTGCTCTTAAGTACTCTTTTTCCTGTCCTGTTCTTGCAAGAATTGGGCACATCCTGTCTCTAACTCATTCTGTCAAATCTTCCTGTTTCATCACTTTGTTTGTCCCTCAATTAGACATTACTTTTAAATATGTCTTATTTTGTCTATAAACTAATTTTACTTTCATAGTTTGGGATTAAAGTGTGTACTATAGGCATGTCTGTATTCCAGCCAGATCATACTGGAATCCAGAGTGTATCTGCATTCCAGTTGGATCACATAGACCTAGAAGTTCTTCGGAAGTGATCCCTTGCCAGTGCAGCCATGTTGCTGGATTAAAATTCCTATACAAACAATTAGAAAAGCCTACATAATTAAAGACACTAGTGTTATTCTTACTTCAGTGGCCTGTATAAAATATCTTCTAAACAACATGAATATATATATATATATATATTCATGAAAATCTAGCCAAATACTATTTAAAAAAATAAAAGGGCAAACATTAATGGAAGATGACCTGCAAATATCATTATTTTGTGGTATTTAGAATATATATATTCTAGAATATATATATATATATAGAGAGAGAGAGAGGGAGAGAGAGAGTAGGTGTACTTGTTTGTGTAGCACTCAATTCACTTTAGTTTTAAAACACCAGCCATTGTTGCTGTTTGTATTATGGCATACCAAAAGAATATGTGCCTTATAGTGAAGCTTCAGACCAACATAATGGGAAAGAAGCTTGAGCATTGTATCTTGCATACAGCATGCCTGTTCATTTGCAGAAATAAATAAGAAATGCACACATTGAGCTGTCACCTTACCTCAAGGCCACCAGCAAAATGCAAACTGGAGGCTAAAACAAAAGACTTTCTTTATATTTTCTAAAAAGAGCAATCTGTCCCATACTGAATATGACCTTATATAAAGGGTCTTAAATGTGGCATAGTGGAGGATGACACTGAGAAAATCTAGCCAAATACTATTTAAAAAAATAAAAGGCCAAACATTAATGGAAGATGACCTGCAAATATCATTATTTTGTGGTATTTAGAATATATCTTGTTTGACTACATCAAAATGGTAATTAGCTTAGAAATAAACTGAGGTCACTGAAATCATTGAACTATTAAATAGATTTAGAAATTTAAAAACTATTGATTTATGCAGGTGGTGTGTCTTTTCTTCATTACACATCGTAATGATTTTCCCTATCCAGCAGAACATAAGCTTATTGTTAATTACAAAAGTGGCATGTGCCACAAATGATTTAGCTTTTATTTTACTGAAACCCAGAAAAGTTATTTTTTATGTTTTATAAGGTGAAAAATGATTTTTTTGGAAAATTAAATGTCATTGTTGATTATCTCCAGTCACTTAAAAAAAAAAAAAACCTGGATTGAAAACCAAATTCAGGGGATTTTGTTTTTTAGTTATTGTCGAAAAGCATACAGCAGACAGTATCTCTCTGAAAGGGGAAGTATGAAGTCAGAGTCAGGGAAGAGCATGGCTCTGTAACGGTACTGGAAAGCAGTGCAGGTAGTCAGAGCTGCGGGGCTCCAGTTCGTCTATGAGGAGTGTAGGACAGCTAAAACGCTTCTGTGTCATTTGTCCTTCGCCTCCTCCGGCAAGTAAGTTCAAGGCCCCACCTGCAGCCCAAGTCATGAGACTCAGACGTTCTTCAAGGGTTACTCAACTACAGAAAACTAAATTGAATTTTTTTATATATATATATTATTGCTATAATTTCAAATTTAAAGGCCAAGATTTCAGAGCAACGTCAACAATATTTGGACTAAATATCCCATGGTGACTTAAGCTTTTCCTAGTCTCTCATCCAGGAGCTTTGAGGGGGCTGAACAAGAAAACTGACAACAAGGGCCCGTTTATACGGCAGAGTAGATTCCTTGTTCTGGAGATTTAAATCTATACCCTGAGTAGAAAGAACAGCCCTGAAAACATAAACTATTTTAAAACTGTGTCTCATCGGTTTTTTATTTATTTATTTATTTTTATTTTTATTTTTATTTATTTTTTTACAGGACATAGTGCAAAGAAACACTAGCATACTGGAAAATAAGTCTGTACAGTATATGGAGGGAATCATAAAGGAAACCTGGATAAAGCCACCGAAAGGAATGAACTGCGTGCACAGAACATTTGGAAGAAGAGAGGAGCAGAAAGGGACAGAGAAGGGAGACAAGTAAGTTCAAAATTGAAATTATGTCTCTAAGAGTCTACTAAACTCTCTACTAAATTCAATGTCAGAGTACAACACAGAACAGAAATGAAAAGGAGCATCTTAAAAAAATTCAACTTAGGCGAACTATATACAGTTACCAATATTCAAACGTGAAAAATATAAAAACAGAGAAGAATAAATGTGTTTCTTCATAGTTTTATTCAAACGAACAACGGATAAAAATGGCATTTGAGTTAAGTAGTAGTGATGAGGACGACTAGGCAATAGGTAGTCTAAAATATTTAGAAATGTATTAATATATGATTCCAGGCACATTTAAAATACTTTTAAAGCTCAAGATTGTTACTGTTAATTTATTTGAAAGAATAGCTACCATAAGGAGTCATTTGACACAGAAGGGAGGTGTCCCAACTGGTATTTCAGTAATGAAAGAAAGAATAAGTACAAGTGAAGAGACAGGTTTGTGGCAATATAAGTGAAGTAAGTAAGTTGTGTAAAACAGTCATGTTGATGAATTCCTAAGCTTTCAATGCCTAGTGAAATAGTCACAGACTTGAGGGGGGGAATAGCATAGCAAGTGCTTTGCTGGGAATGTCCAATCCTAAGGCAAATAGATGACAAAGAGCAAGCAAGTTAGTTTGAACCAAATTCTAATGAATATGCTTATATTCTCCTACCACGTTATTCATTAAAATAGCACTTGTTTTTTTTTTTTTTTTATCAAATCTCCTCCACCAGTATGCACAATACCCATTGATGGACATACTTTAATATGAAACATCCTCTATCCACTAGTATGTTAAATACAGGTTAATAACAAATCCAGATTATAAAAAATGCATTGCTTCAAGTCAGATAAGAGGACAGAATAACTCTAGTGATAAATATGAAGTTTTTTGAGTGCCATGATACATTATTTAAGTAAACACTTTCGAGTTTATTTCATTCTCTACTCAAATTAAAATTGGGATTTAAAATTTTTGCACATCTATATAGTATCTTTTCTGATTTCATTAAAATGTTATAATTTATGAAACCCTTGTACTCTACTATTAATAAAATATTTTGCTTGGTTTCTTTGACTTTTTATGGTTGACAGTGACATAGTATTAGTACACGTCTTATTTCTTGGTTGTGTTCAGATGAATGTAGAAATTATGACCCATGAATGTTTATCTTTATTGCTAACTTGATTAGATTTTAGAATAATTGTAAAAACACACCACTGTGTGATCATGTGGAGAAGACTCCAGAAGATTTAACCAATAGGAGCCATGAGTGTGGATAACACCATCCCATTGGCTAGGTTCCTGAACTAAATAAAGGGGTGAAAAATCAGCTGCGTATTGGCATTCATCTCTCTGCATCCTGTCTGTGGAGGCAACGTGAACAGTCATCTTAGTTCCGTGCTGTCATGCCCTCCCCCCCCAGCCATGATGAACTTACCAAATGTCCTCAAATTGCAAGCCAAAAATTATTTCTTTTGGACTTGATTATTGTGTAGCAAAATGAGAAAAGATGGCTTATAAGGATAAAATTTCTTTAAAGTCTATATTTATTTTACTTGAGTCAGATAAAGGTTTATCCCTTGACTCTACTCTTCTTTCTTGATATTTTAATTTTTCTTAACTCTTAGGAACTTTATTTACATTTAATTAAAGATAATTAGCCATTTTTTCCCAACTCTAAGAACCAATTAATATTGTGAGACACAAGGAAAATATATTTAATTTTAAAAACTGAAACAACTTTTATGGAAATCGTGAGAATTAACAAAATTTTGATTTATAACATAATGGTGTTATAGAAGAAACCACCTTAAATGAGTTCATATTTGGTCGGTAGAACTTTCTATCACTAGTGAGCCAAGTGAAGTGATGCCAATTGTCACAGCATTATAAAGTTACTATGATAAAACATATTTTCCAAATTGTGATGGTAGAATGTATTCCAATGACTCAGTTACAAAATGTGGAAAGTGTGTAGCTAAAATAAATATCAAGCTAAAATAAAATATCAAGAATTCAATTTCAACAAAAGCAACAAGGAAGTAAACAACAGAAAAACCAAGTAACAGGCACAAGGCATCAAGAAACACAAGAAACAAGACCAGTCTTCCGTAACTAGTTTTGGGTGACTGTTCAGACAGCAAACAGTCTCTGTCATTTTTTTTTTTCCATTTCTGAAACTGGTAGCCTGCACTTCTGGTTTACTCAAGTAGTTCATTTTTATTCATTCTCAAGTCTCTGATGAGGTTGAAGACCAGATAGTTTAGCTTTACAGTTAAGCTTAGTTGTTTAGGTCTAGATAGATGTTTTAAGTTGATAATGACAAAATAAAATGGATATTGATTTACATTCAGAATTTTAGATTCACCAAGATAGGAAAGATGTTTTCTTCAAGGTTGCCAAATTCAAATACCTCAAACACTAAGAATGTAACATTTATATAATTCCTGACTGTTTCTTGTTTCTTTTTGCTATATGTAGTTTATTGTATTTATGTATATTAATGAATATGTAAAATAATAATAATAAAAAAATTTAAAAATGAATAAAATTACCTTTTAGAGCAATATATTCTTAGTTAGTTTTCCAAACTTCTGTGTAGCCAAGGATGGCCTTGACCTCATGAATTCCTGCTTCTGTCTTACACGTATCTTGGCACGCTAGGCAAACATTCTACCAACTGAGCTATATGTCAAATATACCTTGGCAATCTTAGAAATAAAAAAAAAAACACTTAGTTACATGTGAATAGTAGCAAAAAGTGTTATGAAAAAAAAGAGAGCTCTCCTTTCAGAACAACACTTGAAGAGAATGTGTGACCTTCCATTGGCATCCCACATTTAAGGTCACTGTTGCCACAGTTTTGCTATGGAGTGACTCATCAACATCTTGTATGTTGAAGGTTTTGTCCCCATTGCAGAATAAAGGTGGGGCTTTGATGAAATGATAGAGCTATGATGGCTCTATCAAAATTAAGTGGTTAGTCTAATGGCATAGTCATTTGACTGCTATTTTGTAAAGTTATTATAACTAAGAGGAAGGCCTATAAGGACGAATTAGGTGAGTTCAAATATACTCTGGAAAAGAACAAACACCTTGTTTCTGGTCCTTCTCCTTATCTGTCTGTGATACCTGGATATTATGGGTAACAGACAGATGCATCATAACTTTACACCATCTCATCCTGTTTCATATTGGACAAAAGTATCCAAGACAGTCAGCCTTGTACAGAATCTTTTGAAGTTACAAGACAAAAATAAATGTATTTTTCATCCTTTAAGTTTTAGAAATATTTTGTAAAGTGTGACAAGATGTGATTATCACAAGCGTGTATTATAATTATTCCTCCAAAGAGAAAATGGAAAAGAAGCCCAGGTTTGGTGGTGCAAATTGCTTTCTGTACAGCAGAGATGGAGCAATTAACTTCATACCTAGGAAGACTTTTAGCCTCTGCACACCATCCACAAACTCAAAGTGGCTGGATTTCTGAGACAGAGAGTGAGACTAGGTCTTTGTTAAAGATGAGTCAGCTCAGGCTCTATTTATGGTTTGCTTTTTAGTGTCTGACAAGCACATCTCTTTGGTTTCAGTATATTTCCTCCAAAAGACTAATGAATTTGAAGGCTATTTAAGGCACTACTCAGGTTTCTAAATCTTGTAAAATGTCAAATTCAAATATACAAAGTGTTCTTTAAGGTTTTTTAAAGGAAATACCAGAAATAATAAATATATTAGAGCAGAAAAGTAAGTATCTTGCAATAATAGGCTAAGAAAAAAAGCAATGAATACTTACTGAAAGGATGCTACTCACAATGAGAATGAGACAAGACTTCTAGTTGTGATCCGTGAGGCAGGTGTCTCCTCTCTGTGTCTGATACACACATGCAGTTTCAACATAAGCAGCTGAAAGAGCCTCAGAGAAGTCTTTAGCAAGCCTAGACAAAGAGGCAGAAGATCCAACTCAGTACCCACTAGAGCACAGTGCAGACTAAAAGAAACACTGGTAAATAAACCAGTAATCATAGATGTAAAAATATTATGATTCATTTCACTGAAGTGCCTAAATTAGAATTTAATTTCAATGAAATCAAAGGGGTAAAGGATCTTAATTTCATGAGTGTGTGAGGAAGTACTTGAGCGTGGAGCAAAAGCTGACATAATCAAATTTCATGTCTAGAAAGGTCTTTAGTTAGCAGCATTGTGCAGACTATACTAGACCAAAAAGTAATGAAAGCAAGGTAAAGAAAGCATGGCAGTTGGAGTGATCTAGATTAGTAGCACCAAAGGCCTTACTCAACTTGACAAAAGTGGATATGACACATTTTTCATATATTGAGCAGATAAATGAGAAGGCTGACAAATAATAAAGATGTTGAGTCATAAGAAAGTCAAGGCACTAGCCAAGGACAATACAGGCGGTAAAATTTAAACCCCTACCCAGATCTAGCCAATGGACAGGACAGTCTCCACACTTGAGTGGAGAGTGGGATATGACTTTCTCATGTACTCTGGTGCCTCACATTTGACTATGTCCCCTGGAGGGGGAGACCTAGTGGCACTCAGAGGAAGGACAGCAGGTCACTGAGAAGAGACTTGATACCCTATGAGCATATACAGAGGGAGGTAATCACTCTCAGGAACAGTTATAGGGGAGGGGAATAAAGGGAAAATGGGAGGGAGGGAAGAATGGGAGGATACAAGGGATGGGATAACCATAGAGATGTAACAAGAATAAATTAATAAAATAAATTTAAAAAAAAAGAAAGTCAAGAGTCAGTAGTGCTTTAAGGTACAGGAAAGGGGAGAGTGGGAGAGGGAGGAAACCCTAGGGCAGTGTAAGTTTATATTATCTTTCACAAAAGGGCATTTTCCTCTAAAACTCAATTCTTGTCTGTGATTTATTTAAAAATATGTTTGCTTTTATAACAATATCTGCATCTGTGTTTCTAGTTTTTGCTTTCAGTGACATGTAATTGAGTGACCAGTGACACATACATGTTTACAGACAATATAATTTTGTGAAACATTCAACTAAGATACAGTTTAGTTTTGTCAATAAGACTCTCTTAGTTATGAATGCAACAGTTAAAAAATTACTTGCTTTCCTCAAAAGGGCTAGAGCAAATTTCTAAACAACATTGTAGCAGAAGCAGATCAGAGTATAACCGATCTGAAAAACAATAGATCCAACTCTTTAACCTAGCCTTGCCCTTTTACCTTAGATACACAATATCAGATTCTGAAGCATGAAACGCCCTGGCCAAAGGCTAAGAAAACAAACCAGGAATTTCAGGAAGGTAGAAAGCTACTCAAACAATCACTAAGTTGACACTTCTTTCTGTAATGCCAGGTGTCTGAGCATTTTAATGTAATATATAGGCATATATACTATTGTGTTGTATTAGTAAGAAAGGTAGAAAGTGGATATTGAGTAAAAAATCCAAGAATCTCTGTGTTCTGGTTCTTTGAAATATTAAGTTCTAAATAATCTTTTGGGGCCTAGATAAGTCTGAGAGACTTTGCTGGTAAAGAGTCTTATCTATTATAAGTACTTAAGCCACATTTCTTCTCATAGTTATAGCACATAAGCAAGTGCCTGGCTGTCCTGGCATAACCTGCAGAAGGCATTTCTGATTATGACAGCAGAATCTTCCATTGTAACAAAGTTTTCCACAAATATAAAGAGTTCATGGAAATAACAAGTAAGCTAATGTCAGAAATCAGTTAATTGGACTTTTTTTTTCTTTTTATATTGTTTACATTAGATGCAAAAGACTCTCACATTTCAAAATAGCAGCAACTCAATTTCATGGTCTTCAGCCTAAGTGACTTAGAGATGTATACTAACTGCTGAAGATTTGATTATTTTAATGATTGGAAGCCTACTGAAATTTCAATACGGATTTGTGATTTTTCTAAATGATATCTTTGTTCCAGGGTGAGAACATGAATCTGAGTGTTAAATTATAAATTTGCTTTTCAAAAGTAATGTGCAGACCACAGACAAGATGTCCTCAGTGAGAGAACTAAAGGGCTACCGAAGTTGTATATATAATTTATGACTAGTAAATGGGTTAAGATTAAAAAATTAACAGAACTTAAACATAACTATCTGATAACCTAAGGTTATTTGGAGAGCTGATCCAGTTGTTTATTCAAATACTTAATAAAATAGTTTGAGCTCATTGACAAAATCATTATTCATTTGCATGTTCTACATTGTAGCTTGTCTATCATTGATGATTAAACCTTTATGAGGACTGGGTACATTTTAAAACTTGAGTAATGCTGTATGTTGTCAGTGCAGAATGATATAAAGAACAAAATTTACAAAAACTTCCCACTTTATGTTCTCTCATCAGCATTTGTGCATTAGGCATGATGAGAATATGTTTGTTCACCCAGGGCCTATTATCTTATCTAATTCATAAGTTATATTCTGAAGGTAATGTAATTTTAAAAGTTAATATGTACTTATAAGGACTATAAAGCATTTTATAACTGATAATAATGCTGCTGCTTCATTCCTTTGATTGAAATAGTCCAGTAAACCCAAAATAAACTAGAGAAAATGCATGGTCTTTTACTTAATTTTTATACAGAATTTAGTAAATATTAACTGGAGCTGTACATCTACGCGAACTCATCAGGAGTTGCTTAAGTATGTGCATATCTTTCTTGTACTTTAAAAAAATAGTCTGAAGAAAATGGGAACCAATGACTGATTTTGATCTTTCGCTCCTGTAATGAACACGAAATAATTCAAACAGACTTCCCACTGAGAATAATTAGAAGATGCGCAGGGATATAATGAGTCAGTTTTCCTATGAGAAGCTGAAGAAACTGCTTGGTATTTATTAAAAAAAAAAAAAAAAGAGCCAAGGCCAAGGGAGCACAGCTTGGGATTAGGACTGCTTTGCCTCCCCAGGGTATTTTTTTGTTTTGTTTTGTTTTGTTTTGTTTGTTTTGTTTTGTTTTGGTTACAGTTAGAATGGCTCAGAAGCTGGACTATAGGACTAACAGTTGACCTCAGTGGTCTGCTGAGAGAGGGTTAGCATAGAAAAATCTTGAGTTTTGCGTTGGGATCATAGGCTACTCACAGAGCTTAAGGCAACTGAAATCACATAGATAACTACAAAAGCGAATGAGCGATTAATAATTTCAATTTCTGAATTTAAATAGTCCTCTAGAGCATAGAGTTAGTAAGGATAAACTTATGTCAGAGTAAAACAAACCGTCTGGGGAGGAGAGTCCAATGATTCAACAATGTCCCTATCTATTTCTCTTACTCCCAACATCAATCAAAAGTGGCTTATATTGTCAGAGATAAATTCACTTGAATGAAATATATGGAAGAAATACTTAATACAAATATAATTGAAGGTTACTCAAATGTGGCTAATGACAGGAGAAAAATTTCATGATTATTTCAAGAATTAAAAAAAAATGAGAAGAAATAAATCATCTTAAACAAATTGGAGCTAATTAAAATAAAGATCAGGACCTCAGTAGCCATGATAGGAATACACAGGGCACAGTTAAAGTAAAACGTATGGTGATATGTATGATTTTAAAAAATTAGCTCTGTATAAAAAAGAGATGAGATTAAAAGAAATACAAAGTGTACTGGTAATGTTCTTATGCAGGTTTCTAATACAGACAAAGTAATGAAATAGTGCTGATGGATTCTGGCAGAATTTATAAACACAGATTTTTATTAATACATTTTAATCTTTACTTTAGCTTTGCTTATATGCTCTGTGGTTTATGGTTTATTAACACTATTTCTCCAAATTTAGCATTTGTGCTCTGACTTCTTTACAGAAAATAATGAGTAAATAACATTAGTCCTAACAATTACCAACTATTGTAAGTTAGCAAAAACAATTAAATAAGTAGGTTTAATAAATTGAACCTTCACATAAAATTTACTTACACTGTTGTAGATTTTTACAATTAATGCTTTAGTAAAAAGGAGTCACTCATTTTCAAATTAATATTTTCCTATTATTCTATAATAATTATGTCATTAGAGGCAAAATCAGAACATTGCTATTATAATTTGGCCCTCAAAAATTACTTTGGATCTAAGTTTTCTGGTATTCTCCCAATCAAATAAACTAATGTAATCACTTATAAAGGACAACTCGGGAATATGCTTAATATAATAACAAATGGGTTGTCTGAAAGTTCAGCTCAAAAAAGCCATCTTCACGTCTGGATAGCCCCCATCAAATGTCACCCTATGGAAGGTCAATTCAAATGAACATGATGACACATTAACACTTACAATGCCACAGGTCCTTCCTTTGTTAGAAATTATTTCCTTTTTTTTTTTTCTGTAACTTGACTATCAACTTCATCCTACTGTGGGATATTATTCATTCATTTTTTTTTTTATTGATACTAGCACGGTAGCACAGAGAACCCTAACACTGTGTACAGTTGTGGGCAGAGCTAAGAACGTCAATGGATCCCACAGGGTGATGGCCTTGTTGGCAGAGTCCTGTCTTAGATCAGGGCATATGGCAGTATTTTTCTCTTCTGGCCTCTTTTTCCTCTATTTCTTACGAAACTAACAGTATTTGGCCACAGAGCCTCGACCTTAATAACACCCTTCTGAAAGCCAAAACCACAAACACATAGATGATATTTATAACCTCTTAACGCATGATTATGGTGGGGCTGTCAAAATTTAACATATAAACTGTTAGAGATGCACGTGAGACATAGTCAAATCATAGAATGGTAGATGTTATTCAAAATTAAAACTGTGAAGAAAAGAAGAGTGGAGAGTGTTTAAAAAGATGCCTTTGTTCTTTGGTAATCAAACTGTTATTAGAGTAAATGAAACTGTAAGATCCTTCAAAAGTTAATGAGAAGGAAGAAAAGTTACAATCCAGAGGCTAAACCTTTATGAAATATACAGCTAAAGCCATGTTTCAATACTATTAACAAAGTAGACAGGTTCCCTTTTCTCAGTCAGAGCTCAGCAAACTTATGGTTCGACACATAGAAAAGATACACATGACTCGTAAGTTCATAAAATGAGAGGAAATCACTAAAGAACAACCCACTAATTCTCAGTATTAATCTCTGCTCTCTGTTCAAAGCAAACTCCTTTCAAGTCTTCCATCAATCCAAAAATTACCATCAATTTCAAGAGGTAAGTGGATAGATGATACACCAGAATGAATTTAGAATTATAAGGAATTGTGGGTGCTTAAGTGCAACATAAACTTCATTCATTCTTTTACTGTCTGGAAATTCTGCCACTTAATCACAGCTTTGTAATTCTTCCTTCCGCCTAATGCCTGCCTTGATGATCAAGTGATATATCACATAAAATATTTAAACTTTAAATTTTCACTATTCTAACTTCTTCAAACATAGAAAACTAAGACAAGTGTGTGTGTGTGTGTGTGTGTGTGTGTGTGTGTGTGTGTGTGTGTGTG